>CM040245.1:74766733-74863596 GCA_022545495.1 Chrysanthemum lavandulifolium | reverse complement strand
AGTTCCGCTTTATTTTCCTCCCACACTTAAACCGAACATTGTCGCCAATGTTCCCGAAAATATCAAAGTTATGATAATAGAGGTAATTAAAAAACGAAAGAAACTAGTACTCTCCGATTAGCTCGGTAGGATCCGTGTGTGAAGTAGTGGTTAAATCCTTTCCAAGAAGAATTTATGCGTGAAAAGCTCCTTCCAATCTTATGTAACTTCTTCTTGATAAATTAAACCGCACATGAAGAAACAAATGAAACCTTCGCGTAAAATCGGCGGTAATAATATATATAAGACTCGATTTAAACTAGGATATAATGCTTGTGGAATGGATGTTTACAAAATTTCAGTAAAATTAAGACACGGAAAATTCCAAAATTTATAAGAATCTCGAAAATGAGAAAAAAGTAATCATTGTTTTATTCCTTCCTGGCGCCGTTAGGTTGCGATCCGACGCCGTCGGTTATCCCGACAAAAACCGGTGCGATTTTACGGAAAAATTCGGAAAATTTACATCTTTAGAATCTGGAAATTTTTCGCAAAACATTCATTATGACTCGATACAAGCATTTGACTCAAACAGACACATAAATATATCTTTTAATGAATTGTTATTCTCATGTTTACGTTTTCTTGAAAACGTGTGTAATCCTCCCTACACTTATCCCTTATGTAAAATACATTTATATGCAATTAAGACGAGGTTAAAAACAAAATAAAGCATTTTTACAAATTTAAACATGAGAATAAACAATCAATAAAAGATATATGACACTAACAAGCAAACAATTAAGCATGGGTTGCCTCCCACGAAGCGCTTTTCTTTATTTAAGAGTCTTGTAGCTAGACTCAGTAGTCGGCTCTACGTTGTTCACAATCTTAGAGGCCCATTCGATCACCTTAACTCTTCTCTCATCACGAATATATTGGGGCCTAGTTCAAGACAAGCGATGTAGTAAACTTTGTTCTTCCAGTCTACTTTGAATGCCGGAATGTTATCTACATCTAAATTATCCATGCCTTCAAACTTCTTATTTTTGTGAGGCATTATATATTTAACACTCTCGGCTTCATTTGAGAACTCGACTATTCCCTTCTCTCGATCATAAACCATCTTAGACTCCTCTATAAATGGTCTTCCAAGTATCACATCTCCTAAAAACCCATCAATGATGCCCTTAACATTTTCCAAAATCATGAAATCACACCTATATGAGTTACCTATGAAGACATATAAATGGTTTAGGTTTTACTCCAAAAGACTACACACCAAATCTTGAAAATTCGGATTCTATATATAATATTACATATGCGACGGCGTACCTTATGTTTTGTGGCGCGTCGTGTCGCCGCCATTAGGGTTTCGCCTTGGCCACGTTAGACTTGCGGCGGCGTCGCCTTATGCTTGTCACGCCGTCCTCTTCACCGGCGCCGTCGGATTACATCTAGGCCGACCGAGTTGCGACGGCCTACTCTTTTATAACTTGACATCGCTACTTGAAAATAGGAGTTTGGCTTCGTCCGTCACAAAGATCTTCCGACGCGTCGCAAGTAACACTGACGCCGTCACCTTATGTTTTCAAGTGACTTTGAGTGTCTCGATTCGACTTTGGCCATTTTCTTCAGATAATCGCGTCTTTTCGTCCAAATAAGTGCCATTCGAGCATTTTGCCTTCAAGAGACCTAAAAGTGAAAAGGAACGATATTAAGCAATAACGGATACAAAAGTGATCAAATAAGGGCTTAAACGACCTCAAAAGGTACCTTTTAAAACCTTATCAAAGCCACATGGAAAGTTCTTAAAGAAGGTTATCTTGGAAGGTCCATTTCGGATGCCTACCATCATTGTGCCGAGATCCAAATGCTAATCCACCAAGAGATGAACAATCAAACATTGCTCTTGTTGCGGACACGAATCCAAAGTGAGAACTTCTACACTATGAAGTCGATGAGCTTGCAATGCAATACATCCTTTTAGGATTACCAAACCCATTCTTCAATGTTGATGCTCAAAAAGGCGCAAAGGCAATGGGAACATATTCATCTTCTTATGGAAGGATCCGCACTCAATCGGGGAGGATATGGAATCCAAAATTTACTGGCTTATGAACACTTCATGATTGAACCTAGAGAGACACTAGAGTCTTATCATCATCGATTTTCGTGACATCATAAATGATTTGGATAAACACAACATCATCATGCCAAAATTGCGATTAATACTAAGTTCACGAGTAGTCTTGGTCACGAATGGGAGAAGTATGTCATTTTTCTCCGTCAAGCGAAGAACATGCATCATTCTACATACGGATTGTTGTACGATTACTTGAAGCCTCATCAAAAGGAAGTTGATAAGGAAAGGATTCTCCGTGCTCAAATTGCTTCATTCACACATCCGGAAAATCAACAACTTGCCTTGTATACTCAAAAGCAGTTATCCTCCTCAACCAAAGAACTCAACCAATCGCCACAATCACACCAAATGATCAATCACAAAGCAATCTCAACAAAATCAATTGGTTCCTTACAACAACAACAATGATCGTGCACTTTATAGTCAAGCTAATGAGGAATCGATCCGATTCAAGCATTGCAACAAGGATTTGTTATGATTGCTAATGCTTTTAGTCGTTATACCAACAAATCCAACAATCGATTCGTTCCTCATCTAACACAAGGAATCAAGTTGTTGTGAACAATGGACGAGTTGAAGTTCGTAATCGTGGTTATGGTCATCGGATGGGCGGTGGTCGAGGGTTTAATGTTGTGGGTAGGAATAACAACAGAGCTCAGTGGTGGAACAGGAAATGCTCAAATGGGTTGAATGGTCTTGATGCTATAAGCGCAATGAGAAGGAATACTGGCTAATGCATGCCCAAAGCCGAGGACTAAGGCGATGCTTATTTCAAAGAGGCTCTTCTTTTGGCTCTTAGGATGAAGTGGTGGAACTCTCATGGACAAAGAACAGAGTTTTATGGCGTATGCATACTCGGATGATGATATGGCGGACTTGCGAGGCCAATCTTTGTTATGTTGATGGCTAATATGCATGAGTTACACATGAGTGACACAGGCCCCCAGTATGACACGATGGCTTGTCTCGTGTACTGAACAAACCATATTTATCTCGATCTAATATCTCCGCCGACATCCGAATCGCAAGGCTCGAATCGTTCAAAATGAGTCATCCACATCTCATTCGACGATTTTCAATTAGACCACAATAGTTACATTTGACGATCAAGATGACCTTATGGTTTCCTTTGATAATCAAATTGACTCCGTGGTTATACACGAGGATCTAAATAATGATCATGTTGTGACTCTGTTGAACAAACCGAACTTTTGCCTCATCCGGATCTTGCTCTTTACTTAAAGACCAACGATCCCAAATTGAAGAATGTTGTGCATTAAATCGGGACTTAAAAGTAAAAATGCCTTTGTTAACCAAGGATTTTGAATGTTTAAAATGCAACTCAACTTTTCAAAACTCAAGAAAACCGTGAAAAAGGTTTTGAAGCCGCTTTGCTAAATCTCATCAAAGCGAAAAATATTTAGAGAGATGATGCGTGATCTAGCCGCTTGAAGAATGCTTTGTTATGCGAAATAGAACAACCAAACATGAACATAAAAAGCAAATTAACGCTCTCACCTTGGAAAATCAAAAAGCTAAAGGTGAGTTGTTAACTTGTCAAAACAGTTCTCTGCATACAAAAAGCATTCAACAAAACGAATAGATGATCATCTTGAAGAAATTATCGGTTTGCAAAACAAACTTAAAGAGTTTAAAGCTGTTTACAAACATGGTGAGTCAAGATGCGCTATTGAAAAGTTTACTTTAAAACCCAATCAAATGGATATGGACATAATCTTCGATTACAAACCTAAGCTTTCAACCAAAGCATTCAAACCAAATCGAAGTTTCCGGTCACGAGAATATAAAATTGATAATTACATTATGAGTGTTGTTGAATATCATCGTCAAGAGGAATTAGATGCGTAAGAAGCAGAGTCGATCAAAATTAGAAGCTGTTGTTTACAACAAACCTTTAATTATTCAAAACCGGTCACTTTAAATCACACCAACGGATTCTTCTAACACACCAAGGGTTATCATAAAAGCGTCGAGTCTTCTAATGCTAAATCTGACAGTTATGCACAAATTTATGGTCCTTTACCTTCCATCGATGAAGTAAACTCAAAACCGAAAATCGCAAAATTCTTAGATATTTTGACATTTTCATGGTGACCTCAAAACTTTACAACATGAGATATAATATCATTCGAAATCAATGTTCAACATTTTCAATCGCCTCTGTATAGCGAGAACAAAGAGACATTTTTGGAAAAACCTTTACCAAATGTTAAAATTTTGAAAAATTGTGCATTGTCTTGGGAGCAGGACTTTCATAAGGAACTTGGATTGATGAAGGTAGTTTTAGAAAATAGAAACATCTATTTCTAATACTAAGCGTAAAAAGAAAATGTTGATCGACTCTAGGAAGATGTCATCATCTTGATGTCCATAATCTTTGTGTTATTGAATTATTTGTCATATGCATCGATTATATCTCCCGATACTATTGATAATGTTGTAGCTGCTGAGAATACCGATAATGTGCTTCGGATCGAGTCTTTAAAGTTGAAAAGCGAGCGTCTCTTACGAGCTTTCAAATGCAAAACGTCGTCTTCAATGGTGTCAAAAATCGTCAAAATCGTGAACTTGCTTTACAAACCAAAATCCACCGATTGCAATCAAACAATTTTAATCCAAAATACGAGCAGCTGGATGATCAACGTGTCTTTGAAAAGTCAAATCTCAAAATATGAACAAGAACTTGTAAGCGTTAGACAGAATATGGTGTCATATTTGATTTACTCAATAAGACTCGTCATGAAGCATCAAACGAACTTGATCACTATCTTGCACACACTAGAGAAGTAATGCATTTCTTTGGTAATATTAGCTCGAAAATCAAGATTTGATTCACACTATCTTTAAGTTAAGAGAAATGTTAGGAAAGTATGAACAACTTCCGCCTCTAGTGATTAAGAGAATAGCACCGATAAAACTTAGTAATCGTGAACCTAGAATGCCCACTTGCCAAAACACAAGTTGATAACGTGCTTCCTTCTCGAAACAGAATAGTTGCCTCTTTTCCAAGCGTCCGCACTTCATGACTTAGGAGCACTACATGAAGAATAGGAAGTTGCGACCCAAGAAAAGATCAATCGTGAATGCTAAAGTGAAGAACACCCTAGGACTATGAATAAGACTCCGTTGCTTCCACTATAGATATTGCGTCCGCAAATGTAATAGAAATAGTGATGTAACGAATGCTAAACCTCTAAGTACTTTTGATATTGATCGATGCACCTTGTGTTATTTGTTGTAAAAGTATGAATTCGATTGTCATGACAAATGTGTTGCTAAAGCTATCATCTCTCATTTACGGAATCCTAAGAATCGTAATACCTCTAGGCCCACTCTTTCTAAGCATGTGCTTGGTAAACCGCCCTCTTTAGATTCTAGGAAGCGCATTGCTATCCACCGAGCTCAGTTTCACCTCCAAAGAATGTAGTACCACCCAGTGCATTCACTAAGACTAAAGCAAATAGTAGTTATAGATGGCGAAATGGATATATAACACACTAGAATTTAAATGGATGCCTAAAGTTATTGATGCGTGTATGTACACTATAAGCGCTCGGAACCTCTAACATTTCGGGTTCCACATCTACTTCTATTCCATCCGTGTCGTTTGTGTGTAATGGATGATACGATCATTCTCTCGATTGTTGATATCGGATGTTCCCGACATGACGAGCAACCTTAAGCTGTTATCAAACTTTATTGCAAAGTTCATTGGCACCTTTGTCGGATTCGGGAATGATCACTGGCGACTATCATGGGCTACGGAGACTATGTCAATGGAAACATCAAATTAGCAGGTTTATTATGTGGAAGGCCCTGGTCATAACTGCTTTTAGTAGGTCGATTTGTGATGGAGATTTGTAGGTTGCTTGTGGAGAAATCTTGTTTCATTCGTGATCTACAAGGGAGCGACCTTATGTCCAGCTCGCGTAATTCTAGTCTCTACACTATCTCTATGCAAGACATGGTTGCTTCATCTCCCATCCGCTTACTTTCAAAGCAACATCAACAAAATCTCGCTATGGCACCGTCGTCATCACATCTAAACTTTCAAACCATCACCAATCTTGCTCGACACAAACTAGTTGAAGGACTCCCACGATTCGGTATTCAAAGATCACCTTTGCTCGACTTGTGAACAAGGAAAAGCACTCGTGCTCATTTTCCTTCAAAGGTGGAACACTGACTCAAAGATGTGCTTCATCTTCTTCACATGGATTTGTGTGGCCCGTCTTGGCGTGCAAGCGATCAATGGCAAACGCTACATCTTAGTAATTGTTGATGACTATTCACGCTGAGCGTGGGTCTATTTTCTTGAAGCAAAGACCAAGCTCCACGTATGATCATCACTTTTCTCACGAAAATACTGAGTTCGACTCAAAACACCGTCACGACAAATCCGAGCAGACAAAGGAACCCAATTTGTTAACCAAACTCTTCGTGAATTTTATGAGAAAGTGGGAATTGAGCATCGGACATCTATTGCCGTACACGAACAAAGCGGAGTTGTTGAAAAGCGAAACCGAGCGTTAGTGGAAGCTGCAAGAATAATGTTAATCAATGCTAAACTTCAGATTACTTATGGGCGAAGTTGTATCTCTCGCATGATATACTCAAAACCGTTCTATGATTACAAGCATACAACAAAACACCTTTTGAGCTTCTCCACAACCATAAACCTAATCTCAAACACTTTCATGTATTTGGATCCCTTTCTATCCGAATAATGATCGTGATGATTTTGGAAAGCTCAAAGCCAAAGCTGACATTGGAGTATTTATTGGATATTGTGAGAATTCTAAAGGTTACCGGATCCGGAATCGTCAATACAAGCGAGTTATGGAAGCGATTCATGCTCAATTTGATGAACTTACGGAAATGGCTTGAGTATATGACTTGGAACCCGTCACAACCGCTAAACTTCCTCAAACCCCATCATCGGTGAACAAAGCCCGGCTCACTCGTCAACAAATGGAAGGTTATTTGCTCCTGCATTCGGTGGCGATATTGATGAGCGATGCTCGGTGTATCCATTGTTCCATTGCTCGACCCGATACTACTCTTATACGATACACCGCTACAACAACACAGTTGAAGAAGCACCACCAGTTGACTCCACCACAGCAGTTGAACAAACCGCTTCAACAATGATGAACCGGTGATGATATTCTTAATGAAGTACCCCGCAGATTTTGATCCAAATCGTTCTTTAACCCGTTTGCTAATGACACTGCGCACTGATGTCGCGGAATCATCAACAAACCATTTGAATCCTTAGAATCGCACAATGTATACCAACATCAACCTCTACACATCGATGGACAAAAGACCATCCTCACGCAAATATTATTGGCAACCCGAATCAACCGGTCGTTCACGAGACAACGTCTTCACTCGAGACGGGGAACATTGCGTTTATGCACCTGCTTGTCGCTAATCGAGCCTAAAAACATTAAAGACGCAATGACAAAAGATACGGATTGAATCCATGCAAGAAGAACTCAACCAATTCAAATGTCTTGAAGTATGGGGCGGTTGAAAGACCAGCGGGTCTCGTCATTGGTCTCAAATGGATTTGGAAAAACAAATTGGATCTTTGAAGGGCGTAATCAAAACAAGTCATGTCTAGTTGCTAAGGGTTATCGTCGGGAAGAGGTATAGACTTTGAAGAATCTTTTTCTCCGGTTGCTCGTCTTGAGGTCGTTCGGATATTTCTGCGTTCGCGGCTCATATGAATATAACGGTCTTTCGGATGGATGTCAAACTGCGTTTCTCAGCGGACAAGCGAAAGAAACGGTTTATGTCGACCAACCGGAAGGATTCGTTGATCCGAGTTCGAACCATGTCTACAAACTGAACAAAGCTCTTTATGGTCTCAAACAAGCTCCTCGGGCATGGTGCGATAAGCTATCATCTTTCCTCATTGCTAATAATTTCACCAAAGGTTCGGTCGACCCTACTCTTTTTATACAATATCACGGGACATATCTTAATTGTTCAAATTTACGTGGATGTCATCATTTTGGGTCTACACATAAAAAGTACTCAATCGCTTTTGCAAAACTAATGAAGGAAAATTTTGAAATGTCCATGATGGGTGAACTTACGTTCTTTCTAGGACCGCAAGTTCATCAATCACCCGTCGTATTTTCTTGAGTCGGTCCAATATGCCCTTGAATTGTTAAACAAATTTGGAATGAAAACACTGTGACACTTATGCCACACCAATGACTCATACCAAGAAGCTGATCTTTGATTTACATGGGAAATTAGTCGACCCTACCAAATACCGAAGTATTATTAGGTCTCTCATGTATCTAACGATTCAGAGACTGATATTGTCTTTGCCATTTATCTTTGCTCCGTTATCGGTCAAGACCAGCTGAAACCCGCCTCTACGAGGCTAAAGAATCCTCCGATACATCAAGGGAACCATTAACTTGGGGATCGGTATCAGAAGGATTCTAGTTTTGAACTAATCACTTTTTGAGATCTTGATCACGCATGATGTTTAGATTCACGAAAAACACTTGGAGCACTACAATTTCTTGGTGATAAAGCGGTGTCACGGCAATGAAGAAGCGAGGATTGTACATCATTGTCATCAACGAGCGCGAATATGTAGCCATGTCGACGTGTTGTGCTCAAGTCATACGGATGAGAACACAACTCAAAGACTATGGTTACGTGTTTGCCGAATCGATGTCTGCGACAATCGGTGCCATTGCGATCTCTCTGCAACTCGGTTCGACACTCGAAATCAAAGCACATCGATCTTCGCTATCATTTCATCAAGGACCGCGTAGAGTGGTACAATTGAATTATACTTGAGTGCGAGAATACCAATTGGCGGATCTACTCACCAAAGCCTTGCCTCTCGCTAGGTTTAATGAGTTGGTCCACGGATTGGTATGCGGTGTTTGACTCGAGAGGAATTGGGCGACCTCCTAAAAGCAGATCTTAAAACTTGCAAACACCAAAATCTCTTATGTAAATAATTTTCAAAACAAAATACAAAATATAAAACCTAATAAAACAACAAAAATATTCTTCTATCTATGTTTCTTTCAACATGGCAAGTACATTTTTCCGCCAACACTATAATCTTTTAAAATTCAATATTTTTCCGATCAAGTGTTGAGGGAGAAAATAAATATACTTGTTCAAAAAATCCGTGTACTTGCATGTTATCCTATCTGGTTGTTTCTTAAAATTGGTGGTGCATTTTACGGTTCAAGGACTCCTCGGACTAAAATTTATAACCTTTCATTATTTCTTAAGTCGAGGGGAGTCGCCAGGTGAGTTTCTTTCTTAAAATCTATCATTTGGTAACCAAAATGGAAGTTAAATGGCTTTGGATGAAAAGGAAAAGGTGGAGGGACTGAAGCGCCAAAGCGCAAAGTCACTTTTAATAAAATACCTCCACCTAACTTTAACCTTTCACATTTATTACTTTCATCTAATATCATCTACGATCCAAAATCGTTTAACAAATCCGTGCTTTCATTCATCAATTTGTAAGTGTTTGCTCGTTCTTTGCATCAATCTAAACATGGGGTTTGAATCGTTTTCAAACTAACGGTTAGATTTTCGCCTAGAAGGGATTTTGTGTTCTACGCATAAGCGTATGAACACATGATCAAATTTGTGTGTTTATGATTGAAATGATAGTGCCAAAATGCTTTTCTTATATCAATGAATACATTTTCATCGTTTAAACATACCCAGATACACGAATTGAGTGATTTTGAAAAATAGGGTTTATGCGTGGTTTGGGTGTTTTCTAATGTGAATGTTTTTGGTCAAAAAGATTGTTGTGTGATGTTGATATCATGATGTATTGATGATATCAGGCCTTAAAACAACCCGAAACACTAATTGATTAAAATTAGAGATTAGGGTTTAATGTTCTTCGCTTTTGGGTATTTTTGATTCATTGGGAGTTTGATGTTAAAACTTGGTTATTACACTCATGACATCTAAAACCATCGAATAACTTTGGTGTAATTCCTATGGCTAAAGTTCTTACGCCGTAATCTATGAACTATTAGGGTTTTGGTTTACGCATAAGGTTTTCACGCCTAACTGTTTAAATGAGTGATTGTGATTAAATATGTTATAGAATGAGTGTTAGTGTCAAAATTGATGTTATGATGATTTTATTTCGGCTTGCCAGCGTAAAACTTCAGAATCAAGGTCATTGAAACTCTACGCATAAGGATCACCACGCGTAGAAAGTTATCGTAAGAGAAATCTTCACAGCGTGGCGTACGCATAAGGTTCTACAAAGGGACTACGGCAGTATCACGTGAAGGATATGCGCGTGTGATGACCTCTGCGCATAAGGTCTACTCACAGGTAAGCCTTACGCGTGAGGTTTATATACGCCACGCGTAAGCTTTACGCATAAGGTCCCCTTTTCCTCGGCGTAACATTTCTTACGCGTAAGTAAGGATCCTACGCATAAGCTTGCGTCTCTGGCGTATACCTCTCTGCTTACGCATAAGCTACCATTTCTACGCCTAAGCCTTGATCAAACCTTCATTATGAATTGTTGCGAGCAAACTTGTAAATGAATAAATCATAACTTCATGAAACCAATAATGTCACTAATAAACTTAAGCGTTTAATATGTTGTGTTAAATAAGTGATAACATAAACTTTAAAACTTAAAGTTAACTAACTCACGAAACTTATCACGGCGTCATTGGAGTATTGAACAAACAAGTGACTTTGGACTCGTAACAATCATTGACATTGTACATTCAATAATTAGACAATAAAACCTTATGTTGACTAACATAATGTCTTTCGATATGTTGGTTCTTTTGGCTAATGTTATTTGAGATCACGACATGGTACTTTCGAATGAATGTGGATGCACGGATGTTCTCAGTTGCGATATCTTTCCTAATGGCTATCTAGGAAGATTGGAAAGAACAACCTTGGGTTAACTTTGAAACTCTCACTGCTCGAGAATCTTCTGTTTGATTGCTATGGATATTCTCAAGAATCATCCCTACGAACATGCTCTCACATTACTTTCGATCTGGGAGATCTACATACAAGATTAACGGAATTCAATGCGGAGGATCAAAGGTCAAAATGCGTTGGCAGTGACGCTTCGATCACAAACAAGTCACCATCACACATACAAACTTACTGGTCTGTTCTTCTCATCACGACATCGAGCCAACCGACTTCTATGCCACACCTCTTGAAGAGGCGGTGTTGCAATTCTTGATTGATATTGGCTATGATGAAGCTTGAGAATTATCACCAAGCACTCTCATGTTGAGCTTAAGAACATTCCTCAACCGTGGAGAACTCTCTACATCATCATCACCAAATCATCTGCAGTCGTGATGGTGGCTATGAGCATCCCAAGCTCATGGAACTACAAATCTTACGGTCATTAATCAACATGAAGCACATCGAACTAGAAGCTCACGATATGGGATGACATGACGACATTTCTCAAAAAGCTTGGCTCAAAGATTCCCTATGTTAGATACACTAAACTGTTGATCCAGAGAGAACTTGGTCTTCATCACGATATTCCCAAGAGGCTCAATGACCTCGACAATCACGATATGTTGGTGAGCCTATTTTAATTGTTAGAATCAAGGAAACGTCAACAAAGAAAGCGAGGGTTACGTGTTACCCGATCACGCCGTCTAATGAAATCAAAAGCTCGAAACATACAAAAGGTATCTAGTTGCGGTGAAAGAAGGCAAAGTTGGTCATCTTGATGAGAAACATTCTGGGACACCTACACGGAGAACCAAAAGAGGCGGTCAGGAAGTCTTGCCAAGTCTTGAAAGTCGAGGAAGTATCCCAAAAGGAATCCTCCAAGAAAAAGGACTATTCTCGCTAAGGAAGTCGTTCCTATTCCATTCCCAAATCGAACCGCAAAAGAACTAGTGGCGAAAGCTCGAAGATACACAATCGAGACGAAGAGGTCTTCCACTCAATACAGCAACCGACATTAATCCTTCAAGTGGCAAACCTCCAGGTCCTCCAAATATTCAAGGAAAAGGAAGACTCAAAGACTTGTACCTTATGATGAAAGCTCAAGCTCGGATGAAGAGCAACTAGAGACATCCTACGTGAAGAAGTTTAAAATTGTTCGACACCTACAAAGGCTAAAGAATTTGAACAAGATCAAATCGTGGCCCGGAGGGTCGAGTGGTGGTGTCGGCTCTTCACCGATCCCGATGCGGTTAATCGACCCGATAGTGGAACCGTGCCACCACTCTTGTGCAACAACAAAAGCTTGTGGAGGACTCTCAGATTATAACATTGAGGAACCGAAAAGGAGAAGTCGAAAAAGATAAAGGCGATGAAGAAGCTAAGTGGAAATGATAAAGATATTGATTATGAAAAGTTTCTTCTTAACAGTCCGTCGGTCTAAGGAGAAAACTTGAACCACCAAAGGACCCGAGTCTCCTCACATCTCATCATCATCGGATTCATCTTCTCACTCCTCACCACCACCATCAAAAGATCAACCAAATCAACATCCAATCGGTGAAGAAGCCAACTCGATCTTGGATTTCTCATACTCATAAAAGAATTGTGAATCTTTGTCAAACAAGTCGGGAAAGAAAGACATGCTCTACGGGAAGATGAATTTCTTCACGATCAAATACAATATCTTCGTAGCGAGAATGACGAGATGAAAGTTGAAAGGAGTATGTCCGAGAAGCTCATGAAAGATGATCTTCAAGGGAAAATGGACGAGATGATCAAAGGATACACTCACAAGTTCCTTCTTGACGTCGTTCCTAAAGCCGACAAAGAGATGTATACCGACAACTTTATCCGAATCTCTTACATCGGCCAAGCAAACCATGAAATCAACTCCAATGAATGTGAACATCAATCCAGTTGAACCCACGGTCTTTTCGGATGATGAATTGGTGAACGGCTAGTATCTCAAATGTCTAAGCGCTCGCAACGTTTGCTTCCCTCCGAAGCTAAATTGTTTGAAGCATTGCTAGAATACCAACTCGGTCGACATCTGAGAGAAGAAGGCGTAAGGCCTAAGCGTTCAAGAGACAATGAAGACAAAGATCGGGATAAGGATAACGAGCCCAAACGCCAGAAGAAGTCCGATGCATCATCTTCTATGCAAAATCCACCCCAACAGACTACTGTTTCAACAAAGGTCTCCTCCTCGTTCTTCTCCGAAAAACCTCGAGATTCTTTGAATTACAACCCAGACTCGTAAAACCGGTGATCACTTTGAGTATCTGGTGGTGACGATGAGGAAGTCCGTGAGCCCCTACAACAACCCACCTCTCCCAAACAAGTTAAGAAACCAGATTCTTTATCTAGGCCTAAGAAAAAGAAGAAGAAGGCGCCTACGGTGACGTCGTATCATGGCTAGATGAAGATGACACAAAGGAATTTGAATGGTTTTCTACACTTGTTAATTCCACCTATCTGTGAAGGTCAAGAAGCGGTGAGCGGTAATACATTGGAGCATGCTAAGATCTGCAAGAAAAATTCCGAGTAAAGAAGATGACAAAATCGAGTTGAGGCATATCAAGAATGAAGCTTTTCAACTGTTAAAGATAGCTCGGAAAGTGCCATCGGTCGAATATCACCTTGAAAACATTGCTCGAGCTATGTCTAACAACATGGATTGGCTCAACCCGAAGCAAACATCGACTTCACCAAACAGGACAACCCTCCATATTACACCGGTGGTCTAAACCTCTACCAACAATTGGCCAACCGGATGAGCCAAGGATTCCATTCCGATATTTCTTCAACAAAGACTTGGAATTTCTTCTACGGTGGCGATGGTTCAAGAAATCGCTAAATCCTTGACACTTCCATTCCCTGACCATATACTCTAATTGCATAGCCATCGAGGAAAGAGCTAACCACATGTTTTCCAACAATGTGGTAGAGTATGACCGTGATGCAATGTATGGGATTCACCATTGGCGGGCGTCGAAGAATCTACTCTGAGCTGCGAGGTTGAAGTCTCAACATGCGGTGTTCGATACTAAGGTATCGTTGCCATCAAACACGTTGATCTTTCGTCCAAATGGGACTACACTTTTCTCAAGAATATTGTGGTCAAAAGGCAAGACAAAAGGGATTATGCATTCTCACGAAGTCGACTTTGAGAATTTTTCTATCAACGACATTGAAGACATGTACCTTGCCAAAGCACGGTCGCGTGAGACAATTTTCAAGCTGAAGTACAACGTGAATTCATCAAGTCATTGCTCATCTTCATCGGACGCATAGTCATCAAAGAGCGTGTAGAAGATCTCCGACTGCGGTTGAATCATATCGGACCCGTGTCAACTTCACTCCACCTCGACTGATCTTCCCGACATCAACCATTTCTCACAATATACACTCATCGGTGAACCATTCGGCGTGGTTTATCGCGATGAACTTCAACGAAATTGCTTAATGGCGTGTAGTGATCTTCACAAGTTTAGGGATCACACTTTGAAGATGGTTAGGGACGGATTGGCTTATAGGTTGAAGGATATACATCAAAAGATTGGGTCTCTAAGCGATGGAATTCTCGGGATCGAAGGGATGTGAGGAGGATCATCGAATGATTGATGAAAGGTCATGTCGGCGGGATCGGTTTAGAACCTTGGAAAGCTTTGTTGGTGGTCGACCCAGATTGCTCTCGCCGGCTATCAACGCCCGGTTGCATTCAGGCAACATCTGGACTTCACGGTACCCTTGAGCCGCTTTTTCATTATAACTTTGGATGTGTGATTTATTATGTCAATGGCTTGTGCACACATAATAGTGTACAACCCATAATTGTCAAGAAAGGACCACGTAGTGCGCTTGATGCCACGATCCTTATAAAAGGAGCGAAAGCTTCTTATTTTGAGTAAAACCTATCAAACCTTTCATCTTTCAAGGTTTTGCTCAAAAGAACAAGTACTTCCGTATGATTTTCAAAACCTCAGCAGTTTATATCACTTGTTGAGGGGAGTATTAATTAAAACTTTGTTCTAAATTGTTCATAGTGGTCATCTTCCATGACACTCAAAATGGTCATATTTATTCTCAACTTTTCAAAAATAACATTTTATATGCCATTTTGAGGGGAGAAAATTATGTGATAAGAAATATGTTGTGTAAATGCAAATGAATCTTTGTGCTATAGAATTAACCAAAGAAAACACAACTCTAATTCTCATGCTCACTCCAACATCATCACTAATGGAAGTTCTATCCAAAAGCAACACAACGGATCGAATGATTCTTCGTCGAATCAAAGAATCTACAAAGTTATAGACTTAAAGAACTTCATCGATCTTGAAATCCAACGTCAAAAAGCGTGTGAGCATGTTGAAGAATGGCGTGGAGACAACTTTATGGCGGCGAAGCGGACACGAAGCGACTTGATGCAAACAACAACAACATACTATCACTACCATCACAAAGAACAATGATCAAAGAACAAAGTTAAAGATGACGTCAAAGCAAAGCTGTTCAAAGAAGACAATTTCTCTACGGGAGATTGTTCGAATCAAAGCAATTCTTCTCACAAGAAAGAAGAATGTCGGGAAGGCGTCAAAGCTACTATTACATCATCGCCTTCACGTTTATATTCTTCATCACTAACACTTAGGGGAGATTGTTGGAATCACTCCTAAACCTAAATCAAGTGTTAGTAATTCATATGTAATAGTTAGCTTAATTATGGCCTTTATGTTTGTTATTAGCCTTAAGCTTATGTAGAAGGCCCATGAGCTTAGTCCCAGCCCATAGGAGAAAGGATGGGAACTAGGGTGTTGCCCTAGCTTCCTCCTATAAATACTCTTGTATAACCTCACTTGAGGGTTGGTTGTTCAATTTATTTCTTTCACATATACTCTACATATAACCGTTTACTTGTATCGTGTGTGTGTGTTTGATCTATTGTTCAATCGCCTTTATCTCTTTCTATTAAGCTTGTGTTGTAAAACTAGTGACCTAACAGTTTTAGAGGTACCTAGATTAAATGCTGATGGTTTAGATGGTGATGGTAATACTGTTGGTGCTAATTTAGTCGATGAAGGACCTAGTTCATTTGTTAGGAAACCTTTTAAGAGGCCTTTTAAGAGGTCTTCTAAGAAGACAAAGAGAATGCTAGTAGATGATGGATCGATGAAGCAAGTTTCTTGAGAGTGAGCATGGTAATGAGGAAGACAATTATGTTGAACCTAGTTTCTTGAGAGTGAGAGTAGTAGTGAGTCGATGATAGTGAAGATAGTAACTATATAAAGGATGATGAGCATGTTATGAATGATATGGAAGTGGATATGAAAGACTATTATCAAAACATAGACAAAGATGCAGAATGGGTGGGATCACAGACTGCAAATGCAGAAGTTCCAGCTAACAGTCATGTTGAAGAAAGCTTTGATTTGGATGATTTTAAGAGTGCAAGTGATTCTGAAAATGATGGTAAAAGAAAGAAAACTCTGAGACAATTAAGGAGAAAAAAAGCAAAAGAGTGTGAGGGGATTGATGCAAGTAGCTGTAGTGATACATTCTTTGTAGGGAAAGAATTTGGGGATAAAAAAATTGTCACAGATCTTGTGACTGCTCATGCCATTGCTACTAGAAGACAGTTATATATATGGAAAAATGATAAAGTAAGGTTGAGGGTAGTATGTAGAGGAAAATGTCCTGTGTTTAGATACCCTAATGAGGGCCCAAATGCTAGTGGGCTAAACTCTCAGACAAGTCCAAGTAAAGTAAAATGTGTAGGTGGGAAGTGGGTTAAGTCAACAAATGCTGAGACATATCCATGTGGAGAAGGAATAAATAAAGTAGGTGGGAAGAGAATAAAGGTGAGTGGCATTAAAGGTAATTACAAGTATGAATTGATCACATGTCCTTGGACTTTCCAAATATCAAAACAAAATAAGTGCAAGAAAGAAACATGGACTGTGTCCACTATTAATGATGAACATACTTGTCTGCAAACCAAAGAAGTCAATCTGATCACCAATACTTATCTTACCAAAGATATTGAAGAGAGAATCAAATTAAATCCAAACATCCCTATTAGAGCCCTGAAAGAGCAACTGCAACAGAAGTATCAATTAGGTATCACTACAAATAAAGTAACTAGGGCTAAGGCTAAATCACAGATGAAACTGAAGGGTGATTTCACAGAACAATATTCAAGGTTAAGGGATTATGTGCTAGAGCGCAAAGAACCAATGAAGATACAAGCTGTGAAAGTAGATCCGAAAGAGATTTTGATCCAAATGAAACAACAAGACAATTAGGAAGGATCTATGTATGTATCGGTGCTTTAAAGAAGGGGTTTAAAGCTGGCTTAAAGGATTTGCTTGGATTGGATGGGTGTTTTATAAAGGGACAATACCCTGGCCAACTACTTACAGCTGTGGGGATTGATGCAAACCATGGAACATATCCACTTACATATGCTGTTGTGGAAGCAGAAACAACAAGCTCATGGTCATGGTTTTTAACATGTTTAGGGGATGATCTGGATTTGACTCCCATGTCCAATTTTACATTTGTTTCTGATAGACAGAAGGTAATTGATTGTGCTGAACCGTCAAATCTAATCACACAAGCCTGCCACTTGTGAATGGCAGACCGTAACTGACTTAAAACAGCTTAAGCACAAATGCAATGAAGTCACGGAGAATATAATTAATTCCGGTCGTTAAGTCCCACGGAGACTCAATGGTGTGCAAACACTTGATCGAGACGATAGAATGATCACTAAGGATAGTGATCGGAAAGGATTTGAATGGATAATTACACTCTTGAAAAAGTTTATAAATTAAGCGACTTAAATACAAATTAAGAAAATTAAAAGATAAACTATATTAAATAAACGCTATCACTATTTTTACAATGATGTTTTGTGATTTTATAAAATAAAATAACTTAAATAAACTATTTTAACTAAAGCGTAAACTTAAAGTATCTAAAAGCGTGACTTAAAAAGAAAGCGTCGTTAAATATAAAAATTCTGTTGGGCGCAAGACAAAAGCGTAAAATTTATGAAATAAAGGCCTACGAATGTAAAATCAATTTTCTTACGTACTATATGACAAAGAAAATTTTAGAAAAATGATTTATATTTTTTGACTTTTATATTTTTATTATGAATTAATTAAGATTTTACACTAATTAAATGTTTAAAAATACTAAAACTAATGAGAAAAATCGAAACTTTTTATAAAATACTTAATACTAATACAAACTAAAGAAAAATACAAAAGTGGAAAAAGCTAGTACGAATAAGCTACAAATAAGCTAAAGTAAGCGTATAAGCTAAAAAGACAAAGCGTGGTTATATATTTGATTGTGCAAGAAAAGAACCAAGGAAGTCCCAAGGCGGATGGTTTTGTGAGGAGTGTTGGGCGTGGATTGTTGGAGGTCTTGGGTTGAATCCCACCTCTTGCCTTTTTTTGCAACTATTTATTTTTTGATTTTTATTTTACAAACTTATTAAATACACTAAAATAAGCATTTTTATAATTACAACTTTTATGAAAAGTACTAATAAACTAAGTTTGAGCTTATGATTTTCTCAAAGTGGCAAGTAAAAGGAAATAGCACAAGTTATTAGCCAAATGGCTATTTAAGCTAATAAATAAGCATAAAATAACTAAGAATAAGTTAAAAAGCATTATTAAGCTAAAATGATATCTGGAAAAGCGATTCATTAAGAAATAAGTACTAAATAAGCTCTAGATAAGCTTAAACTTAGCTGTATGCACAGGGCGGTTTTAGAAAAAGGTAGTCAAAAGAAGCTATGAATTAAGCACTCTGAAGGCGATTAAGATTGAACTAATATTTTTCTAATTTTCTTAAGCAACTAAACTTTAATATCCCAAAAGGATTTAAGCTAAATCTTAATATTAAGTACACAATAAAATTCTAAAGTTTATTCAAAACGGTATTTAGAAATTTTGACTTTTATAAAATGAACTAGTTTGACTTTTATGAACTTGTGATGATCCTAGATGACTAAATATGTTATAATAAGCTATACTAAGGTGAAATTAAGCTACTATATCAAGTTACAAACAAATTTGATGAGTTTTGCAATGTAAAACCTTAACGGTGAACCATTATGGGTAAGATTAAGATGATTTTGACTATTTAACTAATGAGGACTAGTTTTAATGACTTATCGAGCTAAAGAGCACTAAAGTGACTTATAACAACAATGAATAACAACTCGATAAGCTTGAAACACAGTATCATGCGAACCAAACACCCCTTATTGAAACTGTTTTGAAGAATTAAGCATTAAATCAACTTATTAAACCAAGTGAGCTATAAATTAACTTGTACTAACTATGTTTAGACAGTTTTAGACTAGAATTAACAAGATTAAACCACTAATAATATGAAATGCAAATTTCATAAAAAGGCTTACAAAATGAGTTATTGCACAGTACATGGAACCAAGGGTTGAGAAACACTCCTATAGCTTACCAATAAGCTCTAAACCATTAATCCATCCAAAATTAGCTCTGCTCCATCTTTCTTGTACCATCTCCATGATCTTTTTTATTTTCTTACTATTTTCTTGATTTTTGTGAATTTTACATTTTTGAGACTAAACAAAATTTTACACTTACTAAAGCTTTGAAGCTATAAAATGAACTTTATGAGCTATTGAGTTCAAGATAACCACTATTGACAACGTTTAAATATTTTGAGGATTCAAGCTTGAAAATGGCATTAACTAAATTAGTACATAAAACTTGAAACTAAAAGCGAAATTATGTTTCTATTACCATGTGTTTGATTACAAAATACTTTAGAGCTTAAACAATAACTAGAAAACTTGAAGAAATTAAAACGACATAAGTAAAACTAAAATTACACTACTTCCCTCCTTTCTTCTCTGCCTCTTTCCTCCTTTTATATGCAAAACACCTCTTCCACATGTACGATCATTTCCACTTTTATTTTTGACCTTTGGATGAGTTGGGACTAAGTTAGCCGTTGATTGAATTTTGGCGGAAGTGGTTTTGTGGTGGAGGATTGAGTGTTAGGGGAGGAATCATTTAATGATTCTTGTTTTGTGTTGAGGTGGAGGGACAAGGAGGGTGAAGGTGAGGAGGGTGTGGTGATTGAGTGTAGAGACATGGATTTGGTGAGGAAGAAGGTAGGCGGGGAAGGTGGTTTGACCAAGTGGGTTGTTTGTTGACGGGTTTAATATTAGAAGGGGGTCAAAATGGTTAAAGCGGGGGTCCAAAGGGTTTTAGTGGCGAGGTCAAAAAGGTATTGACAAGTCGAAGGTTGAAAGAGTTTAATAATTATAGGGGCCGTATGTGTAATTTACGAAATTGCAAGGACCTTGGGCGCCAATTCATCAAAGAGGTTTCAAGGGACCAAAAGTGACAATCTCACAAAGTACAAGGACCAAACTTGCCATTCTCCAATTTCGAGGGCCATTTACGCCAAATTTCAAACTTGAAGGACCAATTTTGTAATTTTCTCAAACTTTTGACATTTTCACCAAAGGACTAATTTTGACAAGTTATGATATTAAAAGGACCTTTGGTGATTTTTCTTTGAAATTTTGACTCGGGGACTATTTTGACAATTTTAGAAACTTGGGGACTAAAGCGCCAATTTTGCAAACTTGATCGTTTTCATCGATTTTGATCTTTTGTATTTAAAACACATAAAACAACGATTTGTGATATTTTATCATTTTGAAGCATTTTTGAGTGTTTTCGGATGATTTTGCAGTTTAGATTGTACAAAATTGATGAGTATTTAGACACTCATCAATCCCCATACTAAACTATTGCTAGTCCTAGCAATCTTTTGAGAAAACATAATGGATTTGAAACTCTTTACCAAAAGCCATTACTTACGGAGTAGCCAAATGTTTTAGTTCAAGTAAGAACCATGGTACCTTGATAACCATGTGATTTTGAGCAAACCACCGACTTTCAATGGTTTGATGTGTCTTTACCGAGCCGTACCATACGGACTAGCCAACTCTTAGATAAATTATCGAATTATCTTTGGTGAGTGAATACCAATTATGGATTTTCCACTTGCCTTTATCACAAGCCATAAACTTGCGGGCTGCCAACTCTTCACTTTTTAGGATATGGTGAGTTGAGAACCATACAATTTTGGGCAAATTGCAAGCCATATAAGCAGTTTGATATATCTTTACCAAGAGCCGTTTGCTCTGGATTAGCCAATCCTTTTGTCTTCTGAGACAAGGCGGATGATAACCAGTGAGTAAGTGTAGAACACTTACTCCAAAAAAAAATTTTGGCCAAAAGCGGGGAATTGAGTAGATAATATATGAAATTCGTGAGAATTCCCCCCACTTAGAAATGAATATTGCCCTCAATATTCAAAGTACCGTGTTATGCGGCGAGAACGTAAAGGGAAATATTACGGCCATTATTTGAAAGATTTTTTTTTTATATATATATATATATATATATATATATATATATATATATATATATATATATATATATATATATATATATATATATATATATATATATATATATATATATATATATATATATATATATATATATATATATATATATATATATATATATATATATATATATATATATAACATGTGAGGCATGGCACTTAGGTGGTAGAAAGGGTAAGAAGACATAAATATGGGTGAAAACCCATATGGTGCGTGCTAATGTTTTTGGTTACCGAGTCGCTAGCTTGACTCGACCCCAATTCATTGGTTCATGGGGAAGCAAGTGGAAGATACAATCTCCATGGAATTTCATTCAAGATGTTTGGACAAACATTTGAAGCACGCGAAAGTTCCACACCGACGAGATATCTGAGGAAAGACCCGGCTCACAAATGATAAATGAAAATGCCGGGGTCAAAGATAGTGTCCTCGCTCCCGAAGGAGTGAAGAAGAGAGAAGTCGCATCATAAGTGAGGAATGGAAGGAAGATGTTTATAACAATTAGGATCCATTCTTCATCCTCAAATGTAGACATATCGGGAGGAAGGGTGAAGGTAGTATCATCGATAAGCAAACTCTTATGATAGAGTACACCTTCCTCCAAGCCAATATCATCCTCAAGATCAAAATAGAAATGATCATATTCGGAGGAGATATGTCATGAGAGAGTTCACGGAGAACTCTCCATGAAGAGAATCATTGGAAAAAGCCTCGAGCTCGGGCTTGTCCAATGTAGAGTCACTATCCACAGGGGATAGGAGATGAAGCGACTTAGCACAAAATGATTCGATCTTAGAAGCGAGGAGATTTATATTGAACAATTGTTCACAGTATCTAGTCCTCAATTTCGGATCATCGAATCTCTCACTTCCTCTAAGCTAACTAGCTCGGAAGGTAGCTCTCGACATAATCGATGTCTCCATGGGATAAAGAATCGTCAAGCGAAGTACAATCGTTTTCAGAATCGGAGAACATCTCGACATGATCATATGGAATGTCAAGAGGAGGAGAAGAATCATCATTAAGAGGCTCATCACACATATTACCGGAGATAACCTCGGACTCACTTGGGGTTGGAACAAGGCTCTCAACACTAGACAATTCCATTTCTGGAATAGTGCTAATAGGCTCGTTCCCCATTATGAGAGAGTCTTTGGAAGCTTCGGGTGTGATTTCAGTTGACAAGCTCTCATAATATTCCTTCACTTGAATAGAATCCTCATCATCATCGTCATCATATCTGATTCTTATATTCATCTGCTGAAGCTTACACACCATTCGTTTCATTTGTAGTTTATTTGAATCGTATTTCTTGAACTTTGAGGAAGATTACACTCCTCGTGATCATTGAAATCTTGTGAAGGCTCGGAAGTCGATGGTGATGGAATCTTGTGGGGTTGGAAATTGTCAAAGCAGGAGAATTGGAATTTTGAAAATTTTGATTCATCGGTTGACATTCAAAAAGTCGTATGAGGACCCCATGATTCTACAATGAGATAATTGGGAATATAACTTTCACCAAAGTTACGATTGTAACATGGTTCGGCTCATAGACAAGCGGGACCCGTGGTGGACAATCAAAACCTAATGAGAATCATTCCACAAAACTTCGCATGATTAGGATTCGTATTGGGGTTGTGGAGGTAGGTAGGAAAAATCGGTTGTTTCATTATTTGAAATGGGATCGGGATTACCGACAAACTTGTCTCGAAACCCACATTGGTACATCATGACAATTTCCACCGTTAAATGGACCTCCACACCGGGAACATGTTGAAAACCATGACATGAAGAATTAAGCAGATAAGAGGATAAGAGATGAAGAATTAAGCGGTTATAGAAGATAAGGAATGAAGAATTAAGCAGTTAGAGGATAAAGGAATGGAGAATTAAGCAGTTAGAGGATAAAAGATGAGTATTTTTGGATTTTGAAAAATATGCTATAAAAACAAAGAATGAAAATATTTTTGGTGTTGTTAACACTTGGGAAAAGTGTTAATGAACTTTTGGATTTTGAAAACTTTACAAAAACTTTTACAAAAGATGGGGTATGTGCAAGAATGGATCGAAAAGGCTAAACACACGCTAAAGCCTCCCGGCGTGGCGTAAAATTTGATTGTCTTTGAACCGTCAAATCTAATCACACAAGCACGCCACTTGTGAATGGCGGAACCGTAATGAGACTTAAAAGCGACTTAAGCACAAATGCAATGAAGTCTGGAGAATATAATTAATTCCGGGTCGTTAAGTCCCACGGAGACTCAATGGTGTGCAAACACTTGATCAGACGATAGAATGATCACTAAGGATAGTGATCGGAAAGGATTTGAATGGATAATTACACTACTGAAAAAGTTTATAAATTAAAGCGACTTAAATACAAATTAAGAAAATTAAAAGATAAACTATATTAAATAAACGCTATCACTATTTTACAATGATGTTTTGTGATTTTATAAAATAAAATAACTTAAATAAACTATTTTAACTAAAGCGTAAACTTAAAGTATCTAAAAGCGTGACTTAAAAAGCGTCGTTAAATATAAAAATTCTGTTGGGCGCAAGACAAAGCGTAAAATTTATGAAATAAAAGGCCTACGAATGTAAAATCAATTTTCTTACGTGCTATATGACAAAAGAAAATTTTAGAAAAAGATTTATATTTTTTGACTTTTATATTTTATTATGAATTAATTAAGATTTTACACTAATTAAATGTTTAAAAATACTAAAACTAATGAGAAAAATCGAAACTTTTATAAAATACTTAATACTAATACAAACTAAAGAAAAATACAAAAGTGGAAAAAGCTAGTGCGAATAAGCTACAAATAAGCTAAAGTAGCGTATAAGCTAAAAAGACAAAGCGTGGTTATATATTTGATTGTGCAAGAAAAGAACCAAGGAAGTCCCAAGGGCGGATGGTTTCGTGAGGAGTGTTGGGCGTGGGCTGTTGGGCGGGAGGTCTTGGGTTGAATCCCACCTCTTGCCTTTTTTTTGCAACTATTTATTTTTTGATTTTATTTTACAAACTTATTGAATACACTAAAATAAGCATTTTTATAATTACAACTTTTATGAAAAGTACTAATAAACTAAGTTTGAGCTTATGATTTTCTCAAAGTGGCAAGTAAAGGAAATAGCACAAGTTATTAGCCAAATGGCTATTTAAGCTAATAAATAAGCATAAGATAACTAAGAATAAGTTAAAAAGCATTATTAAGCTAAAATGATATACGGAAAAGCGATTCATTAAGAAATAAGTACTAAATAAGCTCTAGATAAGCTTAAACTTAAGCATCTTTGTATGAGGCGGTTTCGAGAAAAAAGGTAGTCAAAAGAAGCTATGAATTAAGCACTCTAGAAGGCGATTAAGATTGAACTAATATTTTTCTAATTTTCTTAAGCAACTAAACTTTAATATCCCAAAAGGATTTAAGCTAAATCTTAATATTAAGTACACAATAAAATTCTAAAGTTTATTCAAAAGCGGTATTTAGAAATTTTGACTTTTTATAAAATGAACTAGTTTGACTTTTATGAACTTGTGATGATCCTAGATGACTAAATATGTTATAATAAGCTATACTAAGGTGAAATTAAGCTACTATATCAAGTTACAAACAAATTTGATGAGTTTTGCAATGTAAAACCTTAACGAGTGAACCATTATGGGTAAGATTAAGATGATTTTGACTATTTAACTAATGAGGACTAGTTTTAATGACTTATCACGAGCTAAAGAGCACTAAAGTGACTTATAACAACAATGAATAACAACTCGATAAGCTTCAAACCACAGTATCATGCAGAACCAAACACCCTTATTGAAAGCTGTTTTGAAGAATTAAGCATTAAATCAACTTATTAAACCAAGCGAGCTATAAATTAACTTGTACTAACTATGTTTAGACAGTTTTAGACTAGAATTAACAAGATTAAACCACTAATAATATGAAATGCAAATTTCATAAAAAGGCTTACAAAATGAGTTATTGCACGTTACATGGAACCAAGGGTTGAAAACACTCCTATAGCTTACCAATAAGCTCTAAACCATTAATCCATCCAAAATTAGCTCTGCTCCATCTTTCTTGTACCATCTCCATGATCTTTTTTATTTTCTTACTATTTTTCTTGATTTTTTGTGAATTTTCTGTTTTTGAGACTAAACAAAATTTTACACTTACTAAAGCTTTCGGAAGCTATAAAATGAACTTTTATGAGCTATTGAGTTCAAGATAACCACTATTGACAACGTTTAAATATTTTGAGGATTCAAGCTTGAAAATGGCATTAACTAAATTCGTACATAAAACTTGAAACTAAAACTGAAATTATGTTTCTATTACACACAGGTTTGATTACAAAATACTTTAGAGCTTAAACAATAACTAGAAAACTTGAAGAAATTAAAACGACATAAGTAAAACTAAAATTACACTACTTCCCTCCTTTCTTCTCTGCCTCTTTCCTCCTTTTATATGCAAAACACCTCTTCCCTTGTTACGATCATTTCCTTTTATTTTGACCTTTGGATGAGTTGGGACTAAGTTAGCCGTTGATTGAATTTTGGCGGAAATTGGTTTTGTGGTGGAGGGATTGAGTGTTAGGGAGGAATCATTTAATGATTCTTGTTTTGTGTTGAGGTGGAGGGACAAGGAGGGTGAAGGTGAGGAGGGGTGTGGTGATTGAGTGTAGCAGACATGGATTTGGTGAGGAAGAAGGTAGGCGGGAAGGTGGTTTGACCAAGTGGGTTGTTTGTTGACGGGTTTAATATTAGAAGGGGTCAAAATGGTTAAAACGGGGGTCCAAAGGGTTTTAGTGGCGGTCAAAAGGTATTGACAAGTCGAAGGTTGAAAGAGTTTAATAATTATAGGGGCCGTATGTGTAATTTAAAATTGCAAGGACCTTGGCGCCAATTCATCAAAGAGGTTTCAAGGGACCAAAAGTGACAATCTCACAAAGTACAAGGACCAAACTTGCCATTCTCCAATTTCAGGGGCCATTTACGCAAATTTCAAACTTGAAGGACCAATTTTGTAATTTTCTCAAACTTTGACATTTTTCACCAAAGGACTAATTTTGACAAGTTATGATATTAAAAGGACCTTTGGTGATTTTTCTTTGAAATTTTGACTCGGGGACTATTTTGACAATTTTAGAAACTTGGGGACTAAAGCGCCAATTTTGCAAACTTGATACGTTTTCATCGATTTTGATCTTTTGTATTTAAAACACATAAAACAACGATTTGTGATATTTTTATCATTTTGAAGCATTTTTGAGTGTTTTCAGATGATTTTGCAGTTTAGATTGTACAAAATTGATGAGTATTTAGACACTCATCAGTAATCCTCTAACTTTCTAATTTGTCTTTACTCATTATGCTTGTTAAATTCTAACTTTCTAATTTGTTTTTAGGGCATCATACCAGCAATATCAAAAATATTCCCATGTGTTGAGCATAGGTTTTGCTTAAAACATATACATGAGAATATGAAGCTACAGTGGAGAGGTAAGCTATACAAGGACTTGCTTTGGAGATGTGCATCAGCTACTACTGTGACACAATTTGATAGGGCAATGGAGCAGATGAAGAATTTGAATGAAGGAGCTTATGAGTATCTGAAGAAGATACCACCACAACATTTCTCAAGAGCCCATTTCGGTGGTATGTTTCTTGAACACAATCATTATAGTTGTGTTTTGTCACTTATATTATAGTTACATTACTTAAATTATTATCCAATTTAAAATTTGTAGGTAGGCCACCTTTGTGATGTTTTACATAACAATATGTGTGAGGTATTTAATAGAAGGTTGTTGGATGGAAGAGATGTCCCTATTATTACATGTCTAAAGTATGTTAAGGATTACTTGACTAAAAAGATTGCCAATGTTAAAAAGTAATTGCAAAGAGTCAAGGGCCTTTAACACCGGTATTATCGTTGTTTAATGCAATCAAGGCCAAGCTACCTCTTATCTGTAGTGGCTGTTAAACTAATACATTGTTCAAATTGGTATTTGTGATGTTATATGTCTAAAACATGTTATGTATATGAAGGTAATGTGGAATGGTGGAACCAAGTATCAAGCAAGTGGTCCATGGGATGATATATGTGTAGTGGATATACAAGAGAAGAGTTGCGATTGCGCAGAAATGGGAATTAATGGAATGCCCCGCAAGCATGCATTGGCGGTGTTAAATGATATGGCTCTAAACAAGGATAATGTTGGGTTGCACGGAACATGGGTGCATGCTTGTTATTGGCTAGTAACTTGGGAGAAACAATATAGTTACACCATTAACCCATGCAATGGACCAAGCTTGTGGAAGAAACACCCTAGCCCTTATACTCTCATTCCACCAAAGATTCAGCCACAAATTGGAAGGCCACCAAAGAAAAGGAGGAAGTCAGCAGTAGAGATTTCAATTCAAAAAATGACTGCAAATGGTAAACTCTCAAGGACTGGCAAAACTGTTACATGTCTCAAGTGCAACTAAACAAGTCACAACAAAAGGACATGTAAAGAGCCTTCTGGTGTGGGATCACAGTCTTCAAGAGTTGGTGGATCACAGTCAAGTGCCAAGGGGAGTCAAGAGCCAAGGGGAAAAAAGGCAAGTCAAAGTGCAGCTGGAAGTATGAACAAGGGGAAAGCCAAGAAGTGATTTCAGTGTTTGTTTAAGTGATTTCATTATTTGTTTAAGTTCTGTTATGAATTTGGAAACATGTAGTAATTTAGGGCTTTTGGAAACTTGTTAGGTTCTGTTAGGTATTATGGAAACTTGTTAGATAACTTCTGTTATGTTACGTACTGGATGATCACATGTTTTGGTCAAGCAGGTTAAGTTACAATCCCTTGTTTTCACTTCAACATCAGATACACAATAAACAGGAACCAACTAAATCCTAAAAGAAACTTCAATCTTCTTGCTTAAAAAGATTTTCCCTTGATGCATCTTGTAGCTGGTTCATGTTTCTCAGCAATCCAGGAATAATTTGCACTGATCTATCACACATGGGTGGATCAAACCAATAATAAAACCCACAATTTGGTTCCTTCAAAAAATTGGTAAATCAAACAATCAAATAAATTGAAAATCAAATTGTAAAATATAATTATTCAACGCTTACGGGTTTTGGACAACAATGAAACCGTCGCCTGTGATTTCTTGGTTTCCATGAAGTTTTAAGGATTGTGGGTAACCCACATCTACAAGTTTTGGGGATGAACATTGTTGTCTGTTTGAGTTAGGGTTTTTCAATTAGGGGTTTGCAATTAGGCGTTTCAATTGGGGTTTTCAATTAGGGTTTTTAATTTGGGTGAAACATTGGATCTGTGTTTATGTGTGTTTTGATTTAGCGTTTTTAATTTGGGTGAAAGATTAGGTTAAAAGGGGTGGTGAGGTAGCAGGAAACTTAAAGCGGGAAAGATAAAATGACCAAATTACTCTTACTTAACTGCCACGTGTCCAAGTTAACGACACAAATTTTGCACCGTACGTCCTTGTGGATGTATATAGACTAACGTTTACTAACGGGGTGATGTATCTGTCTAAACTTTTGGGTGAGGGATGTACAGTGCGAAAAGGGGTAAACCACAAGGATGTATTTTGGAGTTTATGCATTTGCAACTGTTATAAATGTACCATATTTTCTCCTTTTTTTGTTTTTGTTCAAATCACATTCAAAGTAACAAAAGAAATTATTTAATTGTTGGGTACGTGAATCCTTTTCACCACAATGGCCCAATACCCATGTCTGGAACCGTAAAGACAATACAACTCGATAGTAGGTCGCCTTCACCCTTCTTCCTTTAACCACCAAAAAAAAAAACACACACCGACACACACACAAAAGAAAAAAATGAGGAAAAAGCATATCACAATATCACACAAACACATCACAACACAAACAAAAAAAAAAAAAAGTTTCTTGGTGTGATTTGGTGGTCACGGCGCCAAGACTCTTGACCCGATCACGGTGTGGTGTCTCGTGCCATAGGGTGGTGCCGAGGGTGATGGCTCAAGCCAATGACCCTTGTACCAGTGCTCTAAGACTAGTAGTAACAATGACCACAAAAGAGATCAAACAACTTTTTCACATCATCATCAACTCAATTTTGATTTTATAAACTAAATCTGAGACTAAATGCTCGTAGTAAAGGGACCGCACTTGTGACCGAACACTTTTTTAAAATTAAAAAATATTACAACAATAATTACAACTCGCTAATTGTCATTCATTCAAATAAAAATACAAACTACAATACGAAAATTAAAAAAACAATGTACATAAAGAAAAATACAATCGTATCATTTGTTTTTTGCATGCATCCAAACAATGCACTGATTGGATTTTGTATTTGTCCCGCTATTGTAAACAAATCATTATGAATCTCGTAATATTTCCAAGATTCTTCTTTTTAGGAAAGTGTCAATCAAAAAATGTTTCTCTTATAAAATGTATTTGCATTCCTTGTATGTTTTCTTCATATCATCTTTATTTATTTATTTTTTGGTGCAAACGGTGAAATATATATTAATCTTCCAAATGTACATCATAGGAATAACAATACAATGATTTGGACATGTCACAAATCATATGCACAACAGACATTCAAACATCTAATATCTGATAGAACAACAACATATATCGGATAAAACTAAACTATAATGACAGACTGACTAGAGCATCTTCATTTCTCGCAAAGCATCTTTGAAATGAAGTTGAATTCACCTTAGATTTGCACCATACCATCTAACTACATTTCCATAACACCTTCCCACTATTAATACAAATATGGGGTCTTCCGCACAAAGGCTAGTTTAGGCTATCTTTGAGGGAATAGATCTTGGATTAAGTGAGGGAATCTTGACTTATAGTTGCTAAGAAAATGAAACACCGTTAGCCTCACCGCGGAAGGGGTCTTCTGCGGTCAACCTCCGGTGTGAGAGTGAGAATTGGTTTAGAGAGATAAAGTATTCTAAAGAGAGAGAGTGTGTCTGAGTTACCGTTTGAATAGTGGCAAGGGCCCCTATATATATGTTGGACCTTCTTGTCGTGTTCTCATGGTCACGGGTCATGAGAGCGATAGTTTGTGAGTGGGTAATGGCGTAAGTCAACCCATGAGGTTGTCTTGTTGTTGTGACAATGACGGTTTTGGCGAGGAATCAACAGCGCTTTCATTTTTGGGGATTGTGGGAGACAATACATCATTCCTATGTAAGATTCCTTACCCTTTGGTTTGGCCGCGATTTAAGGCTTCCCGGACGTATCGTGCATCCGCGGTTTGACATTCCGTCTGGGTAATGTGTTGTGGGGACGGACAACGTCCGGTGAGTCTGGACCGGTGAGTCGTGTTCGGGGTTGGACCGATTCTTCTGCGGCGTGTCCGGGGTACCGTATGCGATCAAGTCCCCCGTCTAGTATGCTTGTTGGCCGGGAACAAGTGTTCTAGACTAAATCATGTTTTTCTTCAGCGGCGCCGTGTGTCGCGGGTTATCTTCACTCATGCTGATTGTACATTCCATTACTTACTGGATAGGCATTACAGATGTTTCCTTGAGAGTTGTGAACCATTTCTTGACCGCGCAATGTCTGACTGGCGCGACATTTTGGCTGCCATCATCTCATCCGTTGATCTATATGATCCTGGGCCGTTTGATACAAATCAGTGACGTGGCCCATTTTTATCCGCCCGATAAGCGGTTACTTTCCCTTTGGAAGGGTATAAAGACCCCTCATTTTCTACCTTTTTTACTACTGTTGATTATTTGTTTTAGAGAGTGTAAAAAAGCAAATATCACGCCTTTTCCGGCCCTTCTTCCCTTTAGGTTAGGTTTTCCTCCCTACTTTTCTGAAATGGCTAAAAAATTTCTTAGCGATTTCACTTGCAAGCTAGAGCAACAAGATCTAGATGCCTTTTGTGTAAAGTACCATATCCCTGATATAGTACATCCCATTCTTCCTGGGCCTAAAGATACTATTAGGGATGCTCCAGAGGGTAAAATAGGCGTATATACCGGTTTTGAATTTTGCAACTTTAGGATCCCCTTTTCCAAATTTCTTTTTGTTACGGAGTACTTCGAGATCCATCTATCATGTTGTCCATATTAGCCACGACAAAAATTAGTCACTTGAGATTCTTCCTCGCGTCCATGGTGGTGTTCCCACCGTAGCCTTGTTTAGGAAATTCTATTATTCGGGATGAACAATGGGTGGTTGACCTTAGAAAAAGAAAAGGTCCTAAGTCCTTAGTTGTTCGGTGTGTCACCTGCTCCTCTTGATTCTCATCAAGAATTGGAAGGAGTACTTTTTGGGTTGATTCCACGTTTTCTAGTTGTCAATCCTTTGGAATGACAACGTCTCGTCGGCCGTGGTCCACCCCGTCGAGATGATGATGTGGATCTTGGTTTGTTGTCGCTCTTGATACAAAAGCGTGCTCCGTTCAAAAATATCGAGCCGTTTTGTGTTTGGTTAACTTGAGACACGCTGGGATGGCGAGGCGGCGCGTCCTACCTTTATGGTTTCGGATAATGAGGGTGGGTTTTCTTCCTAGGTTTTGTCGTGTCCGTTCTTAAATTTCATTTATCATCACTATTTACATTGTTTGTTTAGTCTTTGCGAGATGGATTTGTTTCGTTCATAATCGACCGTATCCGTTTGTTGTGTAGTCCGGGGAAAGGATTTTGAATGAGGGTGAGAAGACCCTTCAGGAAGAGACGGCGAGACGTGTTGTGGAGCTGTCATAGAATGTTATCACTTTGGTGTCGGAGACCATTGTTGACTCGGTTGAAGCTGCCAAGGCCAGCAAGGCTGTTGGGAAGAAGAGGGTCAGGTTACACGTTCCCTACAAAAATCCGGAGAAGAAGAGGATTATCCCCGTGCTGTAGCAGGGCTTGGGAGTTGCTATTAGTAAGTTATGTCATATTGTGATCGTAGTCTTTGGTGTTTGTATATATTATTAACAAAAGTGTTTTGGTTATGCAGGAGGTACGACCTCAGAGGCGATCCCGTTCGTGGAGCTTCACGACAAGTCTGATTCTGGGACCAAGCATCCGGAGCCTGTGATTACTTCTTCTGAAGCTTCTCCCTTGCAACAACCGGATCCGGACACTGCTTCCAAGACCTCCACTAGTGTGCCTCCGGAGAACGTTGAGATCGATATGCCCGACCCGTCTCAGCAACCACGTCAGGAGAGTGGTTTTGAGGCGGAGTCTCCTCCCCCAGAGTTTTCTGCTCATCGTCCTGCCGCTTCTGACAAAGATTTTTACCAGTCAATGTTTGTGGACACTGCGGAGGCGAAGAACGTGTATGTTCAGGGTGGCTTCCACTAACGAGTTTTGAATGGATGATGCACAGGTCTCTGGAGTTTGATAGATAATCTTGCTACTTTTGGCTGTCATCGATGCTCGGAACATACCGCATACCGAGTTCTTTGGATCGGTATAATATTATTATGGCGCGAGGAAGCTGCATGTCCTCGGAGGTTCGTTTGAGACTTGAGTTTGGTGAACCGACTTCTAAGTTGAATAAGAAGCTGGAAAGGAGGGATAAGCGGGTGGCCAGTTTGAAGGATAAGGTATCGGAGCTTGAGGCAAAAGCTGCAGAGGCAAGGGGGCTTCGCGAGCGTGTTGCAACACTGGAATCTGAGTCGGCGGAGGTGCAAAGGCTCCGCGACCGTGTGGCCCAGCTGGACGGCATGATTGCTCCCAAGGATCAACATCTAGCCAATCTGACTGTTGAGAAATCGGAGATCAAAGGTCAAAGTCTCCGGTTTGTCCACCGTGTGTGAAGAGCTGAAGGTGCAGGTCAGGGAAAATGGATTTTTTTGTGATATGTTGAAGGAATGTGAGGAGGAGGTCCGGAGAACGTATGACAGACATTTAGCTAGGTTGGATCAGAGGCTGGCGGACTTAAACCGCGATTTTGTTGAGGAGCTATTCCCCAGCTATCTGCTTGCAGTGGAGGGGAAGAGTTGGGTTGTTGGTCACGGTTTTCGCAGGGCTTGGATGGCTTTCAAGCAGTTTGAGGAATTACAGACTCGCCTGGGCGATTGTATCAGTAAGGCTATCTCAGAAGGGTTGACGCAGGGTTTGGAGGCCGGGGTCATGCATGGGGCCAAAGTGCAGTTAGAAAAATAAAGGCATACGACCCCTAGGCCAAAGCGCGTTATCATGACTCTGTTGTGCAGCTAAGCGATGTGCCCTTTCCCTTACTCGATTCACTGGAGGCATGCAAAGTTGCTCCTCTTGAGTATCTGATGGCGAAACTAGTTTTGCGAGGAGGCGTCCCAGTTGGACGAGGGAGTTTGTATTCGATTTCCCTCTGCGAAGAGGTTTTACTTCCCAACTCTCTGCTTCAGGCCATCACAAGGCGGCCGCGGGCCATTGCTGCATACAAGGAGAGGAAAGTTTCTGTCATGGCAAGGAGTTTGATTACGGAAACCTAGACTTAACAGTTTCTACTATTGTGCATCAGATCAACCCTTCCGGGGAACATTCCATGGTTATCGTTCCTCCCGGGCCGACCCCGTCTGCTCCTGTCACAGGCCCAACCGGGGAAGAAGAGCCCCATTTTGATGACATGTTTGACACCGGGGTGTTAGATGGGGCTGGGGATGCCTAGCTTGTTTGTTTGTAATGGGTGGCATTTAGACTATGCCGTCCTTTCAACCTTTGTGAAGCTTTTATCAATGTTCTTTTTGCCAGGGGGTGTGTCCTCGTTGCATGCTGTTAGGTTCGGGTCCGGGGCTATGATCTCGCTAGACTAGTATTCGTCTTTCTAATTCAGGGGTATGCCCCTGTGTACTTGTAAAAATCTTTTGACTTAATGATATTACATGTTTTATACTTGGATCGTATTCATATGTTTGGTTGGTTGCCGGGGTTGAATAGTCCGAGCTTTGTTTTATTCCCTTATATGTCCGTACTTTGTATTCCGGGGGTAATATGTGTTGGTCAACGGGTTTACAATACCTCTTACATGCCTCAATCAATTATGAGGTTTCTCATCCTAGTCTTTGGTTTTGCAACACCTTTACACACGTGTCGCGGATATGCGATGATATTACAAAACATAAATAAACTTGCGTTTTGGAAAAAATTTGAAGCGAGCCGGGCTTCACGTTTCATTAATGATTAAGGACAATACAAGAAAAATAAAACAGAATTTCAACTATTTTCCCGTTGTCCGGATCGATCCGCGATCAACTACAAAAGATGGGGATAATAGGCTTGCACTTACACATAACATTTTTTCAAGTTCACGAACATTCCACGTCGCGGGAGCATTTCTCCATTTGGTCCTCTGAGCTTGTATGCTCCGTTCCCAGTGCTTCCATTATTTTGTATGGTCCTCCACTGGGACCCAATTTGCATGTGTCTTCCACTCGGTGGCTTCGTTCTTTGCGGTGAGACGAACTCTCCGGGTCGAGGTCGAGGTTCGGGGCAAAGAACACAGTCGTTAGAGACACGATTTACGGTTGTGCACCGGATGCTTGGCATTCTGATTTCCACTGGGATGACCGCTTATGTGCCATACGTGAGGGAAAATAGGGTTTCCTCGTTGCTAGTCTTGATCATCGTTTTGTGAGCCCATAGCACATGCGGCACTTTTTCTATTCAGTCTTTGCTGTCTCTTGCCAACCTTGCCTTCATACCATCTCCCAAGCTCTTGTTCGCACTTTCTATCAATCCATTTGCCTGCAGATGTTTGACGGACGCGAAACGTTGTTTGATATTGAGTTTCGACACGGTCCTTAAGCGAATTGTCAACTGCTTCCCATTGTCCGACACTATCTCGCCGAACGACCCAAATCGACACACGATGTTGTCCCAAACGAACTTCTTAACTTGTGCACTGTGATGGTAGCGGAGGTTTGGCCTCGATCCACTTGGTAAAATTATCAATTCCACTATCATGTACTTGACCTTGCCCGGCGCTTTTGGGAAAGGGTCACGGATGTCAATCCCCATTTGTAAAAGGGCCAGGGAGAGGTGATTGGGGTCAAGTTTTGTTGCGGGTTCTTTGGCACCGGACGATGAACTTGGCAATCTTCGCATTTTCGTATATGTTCTCGAGCGTCCTTGTGCATTGTCGGCCAATAGTATCCGGATCAGATTGCTTTGGCCACGACTGCTCTTGGTCCCGAGTGCATACTACACGAGCCCTCGTGAATTTCCCGTATCACATATTTGGCTTGAATAGGACCCACACATCGGAGCCACGGTTCAAGGAATGATCTCCGGAACAGGACGTCATCCCTTAGCGCATACTGCCGCGCCTTGATCATCAGATTTCTAGCTTCATGGCGTCCGCGGCAATGTTTAGTCCTTTGGATAATCAACAAGAGGGTCATCCATGTGTCCCCTTCCTCTTCGACCACAACCAATACTTCCTTTCCTCGATTGACTTTTCCTTGGGACTTCCACGAGCACTTGTTTTGTTAGATGGGCAAAGCTAGTAGAAGCTATTTTGTAATCGTCCACCTTACTTGTTACAGCGCGGAATACATTTGATAGAGAATGTTCGGAAGCCTTGATCGAGCTTTGGCTTTAACTATTTAACGTATCATGCTTTCTTCCTTTGCCTCATACGAGCCGTTGATTTGGTTTGCAACCGATCTAGAGTCTACGTTTTTTGAAAGGTCTTTTACCTTCATTTGCTCTGCAAATCGTGAGCTGCTATCAGCGCCTCATACTCAGCCTCGTTATTGGATGCCTCAAATTCAAAGCGCAGGGCATATGTGAATTCTTACCCATCTGGACTCGTTAGGATTAAGCCAGCTCCGGACCCTTCCTGGCATGCAAATCCGTCCGTGAATAGATTCCATAGTTCTGAGTATGGTCGCATGCATTGGCTTGTCGGGGAATCCTTCTTCGGGAACTTCAGCGATGAAATCGCCAACACTTGTCCTTTGATAGTCGTCACGGTGCGAAGCTAATGTCATGCTCATCGACTTTATCGCCCATCAAGCCATTCTTCCACTCTTCTCTATTTTGGTTGCTTTGCTTGAGGGTTGATCTGTGATAACCGCCACCGGATGTGCTTGGAAATATCGCCGCAGTCTGCGGGATGTGTACACGAATGCGAGTACTAGCTTCTCGATTGGGCTGTAATTCATCTCCGGCCCCTTCAAGGCGCGACTGACAAAACAGACTGCTCTTGTCGCGACTCCCTTTGTGCTAGCAAGACTGCGATCACTGCTTCATGTGTCGCGGCTAGGTACATGATCAGTTCCTCCTTTGGGTGTGGTGCAGTTACCATTGGTAAGTTGGCTATGTGTTGCTTCATCTCCTTGAATGCTTGCTCCGCCTCTGTCGTCCAATGGAAGTCGCTCTTCTTAAGGCATTTCTTTAGTGTTTTAAAGAATGGTAGAGACTTCTCCGCAGACTTGGACATGACACGGCTGAGGCTTGCTAGTTTTCTGTTCAGACTTTGCACTTCCTTCTTAGTCGTTGGGGACGGGAGTGTGGTCACGGCTTTGGACTTCTCCGGGCAAGCTCTAATTCCTTCTTTACTTATGACATGGCCCAGGAATATTCCATGTTCCACCCCAAACGTGCACTTCTTAGGATTTAGTTTCATGTTAAACTTTCTTAAGGTTCCAAAGGTTTCTTCCATATCCCTGAGTACTTCTGCCTCTAAGTGGCTTTTTATGACCAAGTCATCAACATAGACTTCTAGCTTTCTTCCAATCTGCTTTTCAAAAGCTTTATCCACTAGCCTTTGGTAAGTGGCTTCGACGTTTTTAATCCAAAAGGCATCTTTGTATAGCAAGAGATGCCTTGATTTATGTGAAATGCCGTCTTCTCCTCATCCTCGGCCGCCATCTGTATTTGGTGGTACCCTTTGTAGGCATCCAGAAAACATTTAAAGGAATAACCGTAGAGGGATTCAATCTTCCAATCGATCTTCGGCAGGGGATAACATTCCTTTGAACAAGCTTTGTTCAAGTCCTTGAAGTCCACACACATTCTCCAGCTCCCATCACTCTTCTTAACTAGGACCAGATTAGATAACCAAACATGGTAATGAACTTCCTTCATGATTCCTGCTTCAACTAGTTTCGTGACATCATCATTGATAGCCTTGTTCCGTTCAGGGCTTGCCTCTCTTCTTTGCCGCCTTTGGGTTGTAGCCTTCTCGGATGTTTAGCTTGTGCTCGACTATTGTCCTTGGAACCCTAGTCATTTTGTAGGGCTGCCAGGCGAAGATGTCCAAGTTTCTTTTGAGTAAATCGTAGAGATTCCTCTTACCTTCGTCGCTAAAACTTCCTCCAATTATGATTGTTTGATCTGGAAATTTGGGGTGGATTGCTACCTTGAATCCTTCTTGTGCCGTAGTCTCTTCCGTGTCCTAGCGCGGCAGAGGCTCAGCAATCATTCTGCATTCGACCGGAACAACTTTGTCACTATGTAAGGTTACTATCCCACCATGGGTTGGGAACTTTAGCATTCCGTGTGCCGTGGACGATACTATCTTTAGCAGCCTTATGCCCGGCCTCCGATTATCCCATTATATTGAGACGGGGACTGTACTACCATGAAGTTCATCTAGCCGTTGGCCATTCCTTTGTCGTCTCCCAATGTCACTTCGGAAGGAGGTTTGTAACACCCCGATTTCGAGGTGCGCAGCGAATTCAAGCGGGTGTTACTTTATGGCACATGATCATAACAATAGAAAGCGAACTCTAATTGAGTCGTTTTAAAAATATTTATCATTTAATTATTGAAATATATCAGAGTTTACAAAATAGGTCCCAGTTGGTTCCATTGTTTACAAAATACATCAATATAAAGTCTTTGATGTTTTGTGAATGATAATAAAATTTATAGCCTTCTTGAGTATCCGTGCTCCTCCGTGTCAGCCTCGTACAATATGGACCTAAAATACATGCTTAAAACTGTTAACACAAAGGTTGAGTGAAATTCATAGAGTTTGTTTGATGGTTTAACACAATATGTTGGTAGTGTGAGTTAATTAGACTCACACCAATGGTTTGAAAACAATACGGTTATTATTATTTGATGCAGTGCCTCAGTATATGATACTTGAGCCGCTTTTGTTTGATACGTACGCCTCAGTATGTGATACTTGAGCCCGCTTTGTTTGTCACCAAGCTCATGAAACCAAGGCGTTAACGTGTTCCAATATTATTGGAGAAATTGTTGGTACTAGCCCTAATAGGTAAAATTGTCGTTTTACCTAATGTTACTCAAATATAGTGCGTTTGTTTGCCTACCGGTCAACACAAGCGGGATTAAATCAATCCCAATATATTTATTCACAATATTGGTGCTCTCTCTCCAAAGTGATTAATGGTTCATGATTTAGGGACTTATGTTTGGCAAATGATGGTTACTTAGTGACAATATGACAATCGAGATAAACATACTGTTTGAAAGCAATGTGTTCGGTTTAAAATAAATCATGTATCTACCCAAGGGTTTGTAAAACAATTAAGTAATAGAAAGTGGGGTTATGAACTCACCTCGAGTAAATGATATCAAATGTATAATGAGAATGATGGATATGCCGTGAGAACTTCTACAAGAAACCTAAAATAGGATGTTGCGACTTAGGTTTGAAATAATGATGCGAAAGAAATAACAAGCCTATATCGTCTCTATGTTGATCATGATGTAGTACATGGCCGTTGTGTATGTTGTTTATAGAAATCGTATTACCGTTCTTGCCATCATAATAAGAGGTCATGTAGTAAAAGTTAGGAGCTAGGACACTTTAAATCGTAAATCCAAGAACTCGTCGTCGTTTTACTCAAATGAAACCCTCACATGAAGCTCCCTACTATTGTAGCACTTAGTAGATAAAACATATGTTTTGAGTGAAGATTGTTATATTAACAAGTTTATCATATTTTTACAAGTTCTCGTGCGTTTTATAAATATGATCATTTGATAATGTAAGTATATAAAGTTATGTCGTTTGGTTTGGTTTGTGTTGATTTGCTAAGGTTAACACCTTAGTTAACTGTCTTGGGTAAATAAGCCTTGAGGCTTTAGCCATGGCCTTGTCGTGGCTTTGGTCTTGACTACCATGGTCTTGAGACTCGGCTTTGACCTTAGCCGTGGTTGTGGTCTTGGCTTATGGCCATTAGGCCTCTTGGTTTGCTTTAGTTGTGACAAAAGTATAGTCGTGAGACTATATATAGGCGTTCGGTTTTGAAAGATAATGGCCTATTTAAGTGTTTTCAAGGTCCGAGCTTCTTCCAATGGAAGGAAAACGTCGTTCGGACAACTTCGTGTTTTAACTTTTGATGATTCGGACGAAGTACCACTTTCAAAACGGACAACTGCTTAACAGCTTGTCTTAGGCAGTTTCAGTGTTTTGGTTTCGCTAACTTCTTTTGGCCGTATCTTTTGACTCGTTTGTCCGTTTCAGGTGATTCAAGTTGCTATGTTTACCTTTTTATCTTGTCTACAATAGTATGTAAGTTAGAAAGTCCATATGTGACTGGTTTTAATGGTCTCAAATATGTAGAATATGACTAGTTTACTAGTTTGTTACTTTTACGACAATATGTGAATTAAAACATGTGATTGAGTATATGTACATCATGAATCAACATAGTAACCATATATATAGCATGAAATTGTCAAGATTATGAATAATAAACATGAGATGATGGTGGTGATTAGTTGCTTACAACTTTTGGCTTTCAATCAAGAAAGGAGTAACTAGTAAGGATAGGACTTTGATTGAACACTTAGGACCTTGGATTGAGCAAGACTTCCACACCTTGGCACCCTTGTAATCTTGAAGGATTGGTGATGAAGTTCTAAGTGACTTGAGTGGATCTAAACTCAAGAAGATCACTTAAACTTGCTAGAGATTTGATGTAGTAACTTACTACTTGAAACTTCTTAGCATAAACTTGGAGTTATGAATCAAATTATGAAAGGTGTGTTTGTTTTATGATATGAAAGACCAAAGAGAGAGGGGATGAGGTTTTTATGAAGCTTTCACTTGCTATTTATAGGAGGAAAGATTTGGTTAACCATATATTAGGTTAAATGTTAACCATGGTTAAGTTTAGACACTTGTAATGATCTAAATGAAGCATGGTTAGGATCAATCCACCAAAATGATGACTCCTCCCTATAATTGGTCATATGGATATAAGATGACTTAGGTGGATAGTCTTGGTATTATCTTGAGTTTAGAGCAAGATTTGGTTCCGTTAAATGACAACAAGTAAGTTGTTAAGCCCTAAAACGTAAAACCGGTATCGTAAAAATACGAAACTTGTAGGAATGATTAAACTCATCATTATACTCCATCTAAAAATATAAAATGGGTGATAAGTCTCATTGGGTGCAAAACGCCGCCTAAAGTTGGAAACACGTCAAAAACGCGTAAAATGCAATTTATCATAAAAGAGCGAGATTTGGAAATGGTGTGAGTTTATTTAAAGTAGACTAAAATTAGTCTATAAGTGATATGAGATGTCAAAATATGGTTTTAGTTATCGTGGGATAACTTAACGAGTTATACGTGAAGTCTAACAGATTCTGTGATTTAAGCAAAAATGTAGAACATACAAGGTTAATTTCTTTATGGTCAAAGGAGGAGGAAACATGTTTGACTTTTCCAAAATGTAAAAGTGTCAAAACATCTTAGAAAACACGGTGTGTATGGTTAAGTGCGGGTCTAGGTAGAATTGTTTAAAACGTAAGTTTAGTCTCATCTGACTCGGGGTTTATTTGGTAACATTTAAATGAAATCTTAAAATTCTCTAATTGATTATGAGTGATCTAAAATTAATCTGATGTGAGGAAAATTTTCGAGTTGATTTTCGTTATGCGTGTGATGTTTAAATGGTGTTCACCAAAGCGAAACTTTAAGGCGATGTTTTCTTAATAACTTTTGCGAAGATGCCAGGATATTACTAAAATAAATTAACTTACGAGAATGTGAAATAAAAATTTTATGGGATGAATAGTGAAAGTGAATAGTAAATGTGAATAGTAACTTTTCAAAAAATAAAAAGTAACTCGAAAATGCGGGTTATTCTGATTTGCCCTAACGGCCATGAAAGTTCTCCATTGAATCACGAGAGCGGGGATGAGGCGAGACCATTCTTTTTCGATATCGCTTAGCTTGTTAAAGCGGTGCTCATACAAAACTTTGAGGCACTCCCGTTGTCCACGTACATCCTGTGGACCTTGCATCCCTCAACGTCCGCCTTTATCACGGCGATATGATCATCCCAATCGTCTCCGGATATGGGAGGAAATGAGATTTCCATTTAAGGAGCTGTGTCCTCAGACATTCTGGGTCTGACTGTCCGCTGCCAAGTTTGGACCATGAATATGGTATGGGCTTTGTCTTTGGCGGGGGCATCCTTTTTCCCTCCTTTGGTGTCTCCATTCTTTTGGGTGTCATTCTTAATTTCCTTGACCAGGTGTGCTAGCTGTCCGGACCTAACTGCTTCCTCGATTTGCTTCTTTAGCTGGTAGCATTCGTCCGTATTGTGTCCCTTTTCCCTATGGAAATCACAGTACTTGTCTTTGTTCTGGGACTCAGCTGGGCTGGACATAGGCGGAGGAGTTGTAAACTTGACAGAATCCATGGCCAGGATTTCCTTCGGGGTTTTCGTAAGGGGAGTGAATATGTCACCCCGCTTTCTTTCCGGCCTCAGACGCCCTTTGAATTCTGTTTTTCGTTCAAACACCTGGATGCTTTTTTGTCCACTTTCGTGGTTCTTCCATTGTGAGTGCTTTTTTTGTTTGGTTTGCCGCGGCTAACTCTCCCCGGAGAAATGCCTTGGTTACCTTCCACATTTCATCCACTGTCTTGGGTATATTGTCATTAAGTCTTTTGATCAGCTCAGGATTTGTTATCCCGTGCATGAAACCCCGACACCCACATGCATTACGGGGCACCCTTTACGTGCATACTCTCTGCCCTGAATCGCTCCACAAATGCCTATGTAGACTCTCATTCCCGCTGCTTTATGTAGTGCAGCTCTACAGGGTCCTTTGTGTATTTCTTTTATTGAAGGAAGTATGAGAGAAAGCTTGTCCTTAGCTCTTCGAAGGTGTCAATGCTTTCTGGACGGATTTCATCGAACCAGACGCGGGCGTGTCCCATTAGGGTGGAATTGAACATGTGGCACCACGGTGGCATGGGCCTCTCCACTTTGGCATGGTGCGGATAATTTTAGGTGATCCTCCGGATCCCCGTCTGTTATACGTCCTAACATGGTGGCATCCTTGTTCTCTTTGGGAATTTGAAGTTCCGTATCCCTCGGGTGAAAGGATCCGCATCGGCTATGTCGTAGGGAGAGTACAATTCGTCGCCTTCATCTCGACTTGCTCTTTGGGGTGGACTTCGGTGTCCTCCATGCTTTCCTCACTTTCGGGAGACATCTCCCAGGCCTATTGGGGTATGAGCGGTGGCTCGTCCTGCTATACCTTGAGTGAGAAGCACCTATGCGGGTCGAGCTTTGGCTTTTCCGATGCCTTTCGGCTATTGCCTTCTTTGCCGTGTTTTCTTTCTTAAGCTTTTAGCTTCTTTTCTCCGTTGTCGGTGGGAGGGCGCTGAACGGAGCCTGGAGAACACATCCGGATTTTGTATCCTAGTCTTGTGGTCACGTGTGGACATTCTCTTTCCAACTTGGAGAATATGTCTCGCCGTGACCTCCGACCCTCCGTCGAGCTTTTCTCTCTAGAGCGCTCAGTTTCTCGACTGCTAAGTCTCGAGAAGACACTTGTGACCTGGAATACTCCGTGGGGTCAGATCTAGCACTCGGGCCGGCCTTATGCCTTTTCCTGGACTTCCTTTTCTTTTCGGACTCGACCGGGTGTTCTTGCCTCGAGATCTCTCATTCTCGGTTTCATCATCAAAGTCCAAGCGGGTTTTGACCGGTCTAGCTTTTCCGATGAATTTTCACCGCCATTAGGGGCGGTCGATTATAGTACCTTTCACGAACTCCCTTATTGCGCGTCGGCACATCGCTGGGGAGTAACATTATGTGTCATGCTCCTTTCCTTTTCTCCTGTGTTTCGACCGAGAGGGCCGGGGAAGGGAAGGGTTATCTGCTGATTACTCATGAAAGAGCTTCTTTCGAACCTTGATTGTGTTAGCGCCCCACGGATGGCGCCAACTTGTTAATACAAATATGGGGTCTTCCGCACAAAGGCTATTTTAGGCTATCTTTGAGGGAATAGATCTTGGTTTAAGTGAGGAAATCTTGACTTGTAGCTTCTAAAAAAATGAAACACCGTTAGCCTCACCGCGGAAGGGGTCTTCCGCGGTCAACCTCCGACGTGAGAGTGAGTATTGGTTTAGAGAGATAAAGTATTCTGGAGAGAGTGTGTGTCTGAGTTACCGTTTGAATAGTGGCGAGGGCCCCTATTTATACGTTGGACCTTCTTGTCGTATTCTCATGGTCACGGGTCATGAGGCGACATTTGTGAGTGAGGAATGACGTAAGTCAACCCGGAGGTTGTCTTGTTGTTGTGACAACGATAGTTTTAGGCGGAATCAACCGCGCTTTCCTTTTTGGGACGTGGGAGAGCAGTACATCATTCCATGTAAGATTCTTTACCCTTTGGTTTGCCGCGTTAAGACTTCCCGGACGTATCATGCATCCGCGGTTTGACATCCCCGTTTGGGTAATGTGTTGTGGGGACGGACAGTGTCTGGGTGAGTCTGGACCGGTGAGTCGTGTTTCGGGGTTGGAACGGTTCTTCTGCGCGTGTCCGGGGGTACCGTACACGACATGACCATTCAACTAGCATCCACAATGGCCAAAGTAGGAAAGATGAATGACATCGGTAGGAACCCATATCCCCTCTAAGTCAAGGGCTCTTCCTGATGAACTACATATCCATCTTTATAGAATGGATTCACTCATCAGGAAACACTCACCTTGAGGGAGGACCAACCATTCCTCCTTAGCAGTGTATATCTAGGACCATGTAGGTTCATCTTTCACACCTCAAAATTCCTAGAAACATACACTGCCACACCAATTCACTTACCCTTCTTAGGAGGATACTCAATTTATGGTCTATAAGAAGCACATAAACTGCTTTATCCCAAACACCCCATAGTTACCTAACAAAGGCCTACTAGAGAATAAAAAATAATAGCGGTATAAGCTTCGATATCCTAAGATCTGAGCCATCTCACAAGTGAATTAAAACCTTCAATTTCTAATAGACTTAGAAAGTTGAAGATAAGGTCAAAACCTATTATATACCTAGCATAGTTACTTGAACCTCATCTCGCAAATCTCGGTTTAACGTGAACTACAAATTTTTATTTTTAGTGAAGATCGAAATAGGATAATACCAAAAACGGCTGTTATGATCCTTGACCCAAACACTCCTTAAAGAAAACTGTTCCATTTGAATACAACAAATTTTTTGCATAATTCATCTTCATATTCTATCTTTCGGCAATTCTTATCACGTGGACTGATTTCTTTACTTTTAAACACTTCAAATGCAACTTTATATTACCATTTATGATGTTCATAAGACTTTTCTTATCTGTTTCTTCTCCAGAAAATAGTCTAGCATTCCTTTCCTTCCATATGTGATACACCACAGTTTCCAATGCAATTCTCTTAAGCACACTGCCAATAGAGTTATTACAAGGATCTTAAGCATATTGCTCAATCAAAGTGCCCCATGAATTAGACATACAATCACTCTCCATCTTTCCTTTCAGGTCTTCCCATATAGTCTTTGAGTAATCACATTCAAAAAACAAGTGACTGTGAGTATCATTCACCATGCTACAAAGAGGACATTTTAAGTTAGGATGATTGTTCCACTTCATTATCTTGTCTTGAGTTTGCACCCTACCTTTAATAACCATTCAAATAATAAAAGCTATCCTAGGATTGCACTGAGAATACCATACCACCTTATTCCAGTTGACTTTAGCACTTTGTTGAGTAATATGCTCCAGTGCAGTTCTTGATGAGAATTCAGTTAAACTACCATCAATACCCTTCCACATAGAATTATCATGCTTCTGTGAACTTAGCTTTAGAACTTTAAGGTTAGCTAAGATAGGATATTGCACCATCCATTCTGTAGGCCATCTCTACTTATTGTTGTGAATCATGTCACATACTGTCATGTTCTCAAAGAGTCTAGCATTGTAAATACTTCTAGTGGCAATAACATCACTCAGAATACCAATGTTGCACCATTGATCATACCAGATATTAGTTTTTTCACCATTCCCAATCATCCTCCAGGTATTATATCTCACTTTTTGTCTTAAATTAAGTAGAGATCTCCATAACCAGTTATCATTGTATTCTTTTTGTACTTGCCAGATACTTTCACCTTTAAGTTTAACTACATGAATCCATTTAACCCATAGAGTTTATTTCCCTGTAGCCACATTCCAAAGGTTTTTGATCATCGGAGCTTCATTCCAGTCACTTAACAGCCTCAGACCCAACCCACTTTGACTTTTAGGATTGCAAACATCTTTCTAAGCTACTTTTGCCTTCCATTTCTTTAATTCTCCTTTGCACTAGAGGAAACCCTTTAAGACTCTATCAATATCATTAACAGTAGTCTTGGGCAACATGAACACAATTTCCCAATACACATTTAGTGTAGACAAAACAGATGCAATAAGTTGCAATATTCCAGCATAGAAAAGGTATTTGCTTTTCCAATCATCAACTCTATTTTTAACCTTATCAACAAGTTTCTTGCATTCCTTTGCTCTCATTTTCTTGGTGATAAGAGGGACTCCTAAGTATTTCATAGGCAATTTACCTAATTTGAATGGGAGAATTTGAAGTATACCTCGACCACATCATCTTTAACATTTCTAAAGAAGACAATACTTTTAGACATATTTGGAAGCAAACCGGACATACTCTGAATTCTCTAAAGATTCCTTAACAATTCGTGATTCAACATCACCATGACACACTACTAGTAAATCATCGCAAAACACATATGGGTTAACTTCAACTCTTTAGAGCCCATATGGTATTTAAAATTCCCATTTTGTTGTGTATTTTTAGCCATCAAAAGAGTAAACACCTCCATCACTAGAGTGAAAAGGTAAGGTGATACTGGATCACCCTGTCTCAGACCTCTACCGCTAGGAAAATAGCCTCTTCTCCCACCATTGATGTAGACTGAAAACTTTGCAGTGGTTACACAAACCATTATCCATTTAACCATCTTCTCATGAAAACCAAACTGTATTAGAATTTGTTTAAGGAATTTCCAATCCACATTATCATAGGCTTTTGCAATGTCAATTTTCATACAACATCTTTTAGGACCACTATTTCTATCATAGCCTTTGAGAAGTTCTTGATTGATCAAGATATTGTCTTGGATAGCTCTGCTTTGAATGAATGCACTTTAGTTCAAATGCACAAGTTTTTGCATACCAAACTTAACTCTCTCAGTAAGGATCTTACTAATACACTTGTAAATCACATTACAACATGCTATTGGTCTGAAATCTGATACTTTACTAGGATTACTTACTTTGGGCACCATAGATAGAAGAGTAGCATTAACCTCTCCCAGCAAGTTTCCAGTTTTGAAAAATTTTTGTACTGCTAAATAAACCTCCTTACCAACCACTGACCATGCTTTTTTGTAGAAAGTAGATGTATATCCATCTGGACCTAGTGCTTTATTCCCATCTATATCAAACATAGCCATTTGAACTTCCTTATCAGTCACTTCTCTAACCATACTTGCAGCTTCATCAAGACTCAACTTAGTACCAAACACCCCATCAAAATTCTAATCAAGACTAGTGTTATTTCTAGCCCCAAGAAAATTTTGAAAATGCTTAACAAACTACTCTTCCATTAACTTCCCCTCATACCTATTACCATGATAACGCTACACGCGTCGTTCGGGGTCAAAGGAACTTCCTTTTCTTGAGCAAGTTTTATAACACCTAGGCATTGAACCTAATCGTTGTAGTGTAGTATTAGGGTAAGCCAGGTATTGATATCGTTCTCTGGGGAATAGTGTCATTAAATTTGAAATGTATGTCGATTTAAGTCTAAAGGTGAGGATGATTATTTTGTATTTTATATTTTATGAAATGGAAAGGTACGAATCTCGGGGTTTGGATTTGGGGTTGGTATTTCTACCGATTACTCTACTAATCTAATTATCTAATCTAAGGTGTATGTAGTCTATGTCTAATTATTGTGTGCTCGTATGATAGTTTAAAGATGTGTTTACTTAGGTTTTACTACTCCTTAATTATCTCCTATTGGTGGTTGAATTGTCACGTCCTTATTCTTAGTTGCGTTGTGTGTCTAAGGTTGTAGGGTGTCGTTTCTCCTACTCTTTGAACTTACCAAAGGGTCTCGTCTACAAAACCCACTAGGGATAATAAACTCTTACTCTAAGGCACTCTTTGGATGGTTTAGCTTACAACTACTCAAGGAGTTATATTCTAAGATTCACAAAGATTTAATCAAGCATTAAGTACACAACGAATGACCTATCGCATTACTAGATCATTAATCAACTAAGATAAGAGACAACCAATCAATATTCAATAATTAAGTTTCATATTCCCTAAGCAAACACACAAGTAAATTAGTTGGACATGGAGAACATGCAAGCATACACACAAATAATCAAAGACATAATTGTATTAATGAAGTAAAACACTTATCTTGGTGTAAGATAGGGTTTGGAACCCTAAAATCTTGTACAAAGATGACCTTGGTTCGGTTTAGGTTTTTATTCAAAAGACTACACACCAATACTAAAAATTGGATTCTATATATAAGATTACATCTGCGACGGCCACCTTATGTTTTGTGCGGCGTCGTTTATCATCATTAGGGTTTCGTCTTGGCCATATTAGACTTGCGGCGGCGCCACCTTATGCTTGTGGCGCCGTCTCTTGACTTTCGGCCGTTTGGATTGCATCTAGGCATCGAGTTATGACGGCCAACTCTTTTATAACTTAGCGTCGTCACTTGAAAATAGGAGTTTGGCTTACGTCCGTCACAAAATCCTCGGCGTCGGCGTATAAGTTGTGACGCCGTCACCTTATGTTTCAGCAGCTTTGAGTGTCTCGATTATGACTTTGGCCATTTTCTTCGTATATTCGCCTTTTCGTTCAAATAAGTGCCATTCCGGCATTTTGCCTTCAAGAGACCTAAAAGTGAAAAGGCGATATTAAGCAATAACGGATACAAAGTGATCAATATAAGGGCTTAAACGACCCTCAAAAGGTACCTTTTAAAACCTTATCAAATATCCCTACACTTGGTATTTGCTTGTCCTCAAGCAAATGTGCTTTTAGCCAATTAATTTATAAGTTAGGGTCATGAAGCATTGGTTTAAAACAGTCCACAACACATATAAGCCCATGAAAGTCATAACAAGCACGGAAATTACATACTAGCACCTCACATGGGGTGTTTGGATACTCACATCTCTCGGGTGTATATGAAATATAACAAATTGGAAATGGAAGATAAACACTCATTAACCGGTCCTAGTACATAGATTACCATAGGCTTGAGAATAGATCAAACCTCCATCGCTTTGGCGTAAGCACCTAGGAAAGACTATCAAAGAGGTCTTTAAAGGGTTGTAACGTTAGGCTTACGGTAGGAAACAAAGGGTTTGGTGGGATAGGCTATATAGTGGTGGCAAGTCAAAATCTCTATGTTAAATGCATAGGAAGAATGGCGTTGCTAAGCCAATCTCGACACTCTAGACTCTAGCTAACGAAATAAACAAACATAAATTAAAAGGATAAATGTAGGATGGTAGCCCGTTTTTTTTTTTTTTTTTTTCACTCTATTATTTTTTTTCTTTTTCTTTTCTCTTTTTTTTCGATTTTTTTCTCATACACTTTTACTCTACCATCCTCTACGGTAACATCAAAATGATAGGGATTTATAGGCATCCTACACTTGAGTTTTATTACTCTAACACTAATTTGACCCGAATTGAAAAGATCAAAACACTTGGGGTACATTATTACGCAAACAAAAGGAATTTGAATTTAACGTTCCCTTCCTGTTATTTCATAAACTTTAACTTTTCCATGAATCCCAATCGTCCCAAAAGCTGTATACAAAGGATATGACTCAACTTAGCAACTCATGCAAGCAACCGGATAATTGAACTAAGGGTTTAGGGTGATAACAATAATGCACTAAAGTGAGTGCATACGAGGTTAGGCTAAGCGATTTGGGTGTATATTTGGGGTGGGGTGTAAACAATGCTCTTCATTGATATTCCGGAAAAACCGAAACATCACGAGAACCGCGAAAGGATAGGCTCGAGAGGGTTAACTAGGGGTATCGTGTACTAAAATGAGTACAACGCATAAAGGCGTGGGGAATTACTCAACCGAGGTGGAAGAAGTAATTATATTACGGGTATCAAACAAGGGTTATCCTAATGCCTCTTATCATTTAGTTATTCCTAACTACACAAGTGTAGTCTTACTAGTCATGCAACTTCCTATCCGTGAGGCGCTTTTGTTAAAACTAATAGACCACTCCTATATGTCATGAAAAATTTTAAATTTGGTGCCAAAATTACCCTAACCGACATTTTCTCATGGTTTATTACACAAATACAATTGGACAAAGCAAATATTCAAGGATAAGCATAGTTTCAAAGTTCCGTTTATTTTCCCTCCCTATACTTAAAGCGAACATTGTCCCCAATGTTCCCGAAATATCAAAGTTATGATAATGGAAGGTAATTAAAAGCGAAAGAAACTAGTACTCCCCGATTAGCTCGGTAGGATCGTGTGTGAAGTAGTGGTTAAATCCTTTCCAAGAAGAATTTATGCGTGAAAAGCTCCTTCCAATCTTATGTAACTTCTTCTTGATAAATTAAACTGCACACTTGAAGAAAACAAACGAAACCTTCGCGTAAAATCGGCGGTAATAATATATATAAGACTCGATTTAAACTAGGATATAATGCTTGTGGAATGGATGTTTCTGAAATTTACGGAAAATTAAGACACGGAAAATTCCAAAATTTATAAGTAACGAAAGCGAGAAAAAAGTTAGAAGTTGTTTCTACTCCTCACGCCGTCAGTTGCGACCCCGACGCCGTCAGTTATCATGATGAACCGGTCTGCGAATTTACGGAAAAATTACGGAAAAAAATTTTATCTTTAAAATCTGGAAAAATTTCACGCAAATCATCCATTATGACTCGATATAAGCATTTGACTCGAACAAACACACATGTATATCTTTTAAATAATTGTAATTTCATGTTCACGTTTCTTTTGAAACGTGTGTAATCCTCCCCACTTTATCCCTTATGTAAAATACCTTTATATGTAATTAAGGCGAGGTTAAAGACAAAATAAAGCATTTTACAAATTCAAACATGAGAATAAACAATCAATAGAAGATATCGACACAAAAATAAAAATGAAAACCAAATACACATGGGTTGCCTCCCAAGCGCTTGTTTTTGTTCAGTCACGAGCGACTCTACCCTTAATTAACAGATAAAGGGAAGTTTTCCTACACTTAAGTTTAAGTCACGGGTGATAGTAGCAATACACACCCTTGGGGTGGAAATTTGCTACGTGAGGAGAAGGTGATGGGTGATTTATATGCTCAAAGGAGTGTACTCCATTCATTATAACCTTACCTAAGTCTATTGGTATAGTGGGTAAATCAAATCTCTCTCTAAAAATGGATCATCTTCTATCAACTTCAAATATTCTTAGTTAAGGATCCATCTTGACCTAATAAACCGGTTTAAACCCATAGTGTTTCTTGTTATCAACCATGAATGGGTGATATAAGTGTGTAAGGTCATGAGTTACTCCTATATTAGCTTCCACTCTACATGGCTTAGAGTCTACCACCTTTATCAAGCAACTACCCGGATTATTTATTTTGATGGGTGGATTGGGGCCTAATTCAATTCCAAGATTCACATCTAAAGGCGGAAAATTGGGTAAGGTTTTTGGTTGAGGCTCCATTTTATCAAAATTAGGAACTTCCCTAGGACTAAGAGAGGTCATGACAACAAGCATCTAAACCTACATTCTCTAGTGGCGTTTGGTCCAAAGGTTCTATATCAATCGGGGTTCCTATAGTCTCTTCTACTTCTTGGGTAAGTTATAGGCGATGTGATCCTCAGTGATGGTAGGGCTTGTGGGCTTGAGTTTCCACCTCATTTTCCATTATATCTAGATCTCTAAATGTTTAGTATGATCGACCCAAATACACTCTAAGCATCTCAAATCCTTCTTTGGCCATTTCAAATTCTTATTCCGATTCATAAGAATTGTTCTCAAAACTTGACTACTATGTTCTATTTGCCTAAAGGATTCCTCACGTGTGTCATATGTTTTGAAATCTATCCCACATGCAACTAAGTATTTTAGCTTCAACCATCTCACAATCTTGTTGGGTTTAGGTTCCATGTTCTTAAAAACTAGGTCTTTTGATCATGATGCCTAAGGTTAGATAAATCCTCCTTATCTATTTCCTCAGTTGTAACAATGACGGTTTATACTTAGGGCGCTTTTCTTAAATTTTTCCGGAGGGTCTCACTAGAAGGAGTAGATTCTAACAATGATCGTTTAATAGAAGCCACACAAGCACAAAATTTATCAAACCCATCCAACCTTACACCCTTCTCCTTTTGGATATCTCTAAGTTCACTCACAAATAGATTAGAACAATAAAAACCAATCCAATCTGCGAAATTCAATTGTTCCTCATTTGTTAATGATTCAAATGCAATTTCACTAGCCATAGCGACAAATGAAAAGGGTTTCTGAACACAAACACGAAGAAGGGGATAGACTACAAGGAAGCTAATAAAAAGAAAAAAATCTCACTTGATAGGAATCTTGTAAGTAGACCTAAATGAGATATAAATCAAGCCTAAACAATAACTATTCCCCGTGGCGCCAAAACTTGATAACGCTACACGCGTCGTTCGGGGTCAAAGGAACTTCCTTTTCTTTGAGCAAGTTTTATAACACCCTAGGCGATGAACCTAATCGTTGTAGTGTAGTATTAGGGTAAGCCACGGGTATTGATATCATTCTCTGGGGAATAGTGTCGTTGAAGGTTGAAGTGTATGTCGATTTAAGTCTAAAGGTGAGGGATGATTATTTTTGTATTTTTATATTTTATGAAATAGAAAGGTACGAATCTCGGGGTTTGGATTTGGGGGTTGGTATTTCTACCGATTACTCTACTAATCTAATTATCTAATCTAAGGTGTATGTAGTCTATGTCTAATTATTGTGTGCTCGTATGATAGTTTAAAGATGTGTTTACTTAGGTTTTACTACTCCTTAATTATCTCCTATTGGTGGTTGAATTGTCACGTCCTTATTCTTAGTTGCGTTGTGTGTCTAAGGTTGTAGGGTATGCGTTTCTCCCTACTCTTTGAACTTACCAAAGGGTCTCGTCTACAAAACCCACTAGGGATAATAAACTCTTACTCTAAGGCACTCTTTGGATGGTTTAGCTTACAACTACTCAAGGAGTTATATTCTAAGGTTCACAAAGATTTAATCAAGCATTAAGTACACAATGAATGACCTATCGCATTACTAGATCATTAATCAACTAAGATAAGAGACAACCAATCAATATTCAATAATTAAGTTTCATATTCCTAGCAAACACACAAGTAAATTAGTGGACATGGAGAACATGCAAGCATACACACAAATAATCAAAGACATAATTGTATTAATGAAGTAAAACACTTATCTTGGTGTAAGATAGGGTTTGGAACCCTAAAATCTGTACAAGATGACCTTGGTTCGGTTTAGGTTTTACTCCAAAAGACTACACCAATACTAAAAATTCGATTCTATATATAAGATTACATCTGACGACGCGTCACCTTATGTTTTGTGACGCCGTGTCGCCATCATTAGGGTTTCGTCTTGGCACGTTAGACTTGCGACGGCGTCACCTTATGCTTGTGGACGCCGTCTGGATTCTATCTAGGCCGTCCGAGTTGACGGCCTACTCTTTTATAACTTGACGTCGTCACTTGAAAATAGGAGTTTTGGCTTCGTCCGTCACAAAATCCTCCGACGGCGTCACGTATAAGCCGTGACGTCCACCTTATGTTTTCAGTGACTTTGAGTGTCTCGATTATGACTTTGGCCATTTTCTTCGTATATTCGCGCCTTTTCGTTCAAATAAGTGCCATTCCAAGCATTTTGCCTTCAAGAGACCTAAAAGTGAAAAGGAACGATATTAAGCAATAACGGATACAAAGTAATCAAATAAGGGCTTAAACGACCCTCAAAAGGTACCTTTTAAAACCTTATCATACCATCATCATCATCATATGTACTCGTAATTCTACTAGGTTGTCTTCACTCTTTGACAACTTATAGAAATACTCGTTATTCCTATCTCCTTTACTCATTCAATCCACGTTTACGTGTTGAAATAGAAAATCTTCTTCATCATTAATGACTTCATTGTATTCATTTAGGGCTTCTACTTCACTTTTTGGAGAGCTTCACAATGAAGGTTTTGTCAAGATCATTTTGAGCATTTTAAGATTTTCTTTGCATACCTTCACTCTTTCAAATAAATTCCCATTCTTCCAACTCAATTTATTCATTTTGCTTTTTAAATTCTTCATTTTCTTAACAAGACAATACACTTTGCATCCTTTTACCCCAAGATTCCATTCACTAGTCATTGTAGGCAAAACTCTATTTTGTTAACAATATAGTTGGCAAACCCGAATGGCTTAATCTTCTTCTCAAAACATTGTGGAAACTAACCTTCATCGGACTATGACCGAGGCCAAATATGGAAGATGCTCAAAGACCATCACTTGAAATAAATATAAGAAATCACCATTAACCATTGCTCTATCAAGCTTTTAAGAACACTATTATGAGGGTTCAATGGAGACTTGATCCACATTTAAAATAGACCGAAGATGCATAAATCCTCTAATTCAAACACCATTAACACAATCAATTAGGTCTTGCATATCGAAGTGATCATCGAACCACCAATTGAATGCTCCATAGGCTTCATAGTAACATTAAAATCACCCATGACTAACCATGGCCAACCATCAGTTACACTTTTAGCTCTCAGAATCTCCATCCAATCCTCTTTCCTTTATCTCCCTGTATTAGTATCATACACAAAACTATAGTATATTTTGATTTTATTGAGAATGGTCTCTATCAAGCATAATGTAGGTTGTTTGGAGCTATCTAATACCATCAAGTTAACCAGTGCATTATTCCACCCTACTAGAATTCTACACCCATTCATACTATGAGCTACATTAGATACCCAACTTCAACCCCCAAAATCTTTTTCACAGACTTTTGATAGCTTATGTGGCTTGACATGAGTTTTTAAAATAGCACAGACTTCAATACTATCCCCTCCAATCATTCTTTTGACTTTTTTTTTTTTGTTTTTTCAATTTATTCATACTCCTAATATTCCATGATACTATTTTAAAATCCATAAAAGACAGAAAAAAAAACTCCTAACTACCCTTATTCCATAGATAAAATTAATTCAAAACAGACTTACTCAGACCCATGACAGTATCTGCAGCCATTGTCTGAGCCATATTATTCCTGTTTTCCATTACATCCCCCTGATTCTTGCTAGCCTCCTATTTTTCTTTGAGTCTATCAAATTCCCATTGATCTTTAAAGTACCTTATCATGTCTTGTGACCAATTACTTGATTCAACACAGTTTAGTTGTATCTTCTTATTCAGGAATACATCAACCACCATTCTGTCTTTGAGTAACTTATGCTCAACATTATCATCCTCCATTAAAGAGTTTAACACCTTAAACTTATTATTACTCTTGTTAGTTCCTTTAGTAACACTAGTACTTATCTTACTTCCTGAAGGTTTATTTGTAGTATGTCTTGTCTCATTACCATTTCCCACTTTGCTAGTAACATTCTTCCCCATCTCAGCTCCTGTATTCTTCTTTCTATATTCCTGTCTGGAGTTGTTTCTCTTGTACTACACATTCTTCTTTTGCTGCTGCCAGTTACCATCCTTATTCTGCCCTTCAGAACCTCCCTTATTAGTTCTAGTATCATTCACTCTCTGCATTTTTGCCTCTTCATCAGCCTTAGCTTTGAGTTCCTCCTCTGTTCTTGGTTTGTAAGTACATTTTCCTAGGCTATGACCAAACACCTTGCAGTGCATACAACTTTCGGGAGTCCAATCATACACCACATTAACCATTTTTGTACCTTTCACCTTCATCTCCTTATCAACATATTCAATCTTAATCTCTGTTTTCATAGCTTTACTAGCATCAAATTCTACTAGAACCCTTGCATAATCAAACCTGCCAACACCATTTTGACACATTCTAGCAGTCATTTCATCCATCATTAATGGTCTGCCTAGACTGCTAGCCAACGCACTAATTCCTTCCAAACTTCATGATTCCATTAGGATACACATTAATTTCACCCAAACTGGTAGCTTACTAGGCTCAACATTCTTCATACCTATTTCTAGATTCCATTTCATCACAAATAATGGCATGTTGTTCAATATCCAAGGGCCTTTTGCTAACACAGATTGTATCCCTTCAATATCCTTAAATTTGAACAAATTGATCCCACTGTCATTCACAATTAACTCCCCTATCCAAACTTACCCCACATTCTTCTGATATGGTACATCAATTCATTAAAACTCATATTTTACCCTACAAATTATCCACATAGTGTGGTTTGCCATTTAGCACATCATTTTTGCACAATCTCATCATCAAACAACATAGTTTTTATACCTTCCTCATTAACCTTTGGAACAATGTAAATCAAATGATTATCAATCCTAACCTCATTCTTCTTAACCACAATGACATAAGGGTTTTTGATCTCCACATTTTCATTAACAATATTCTCTTTATTATTATTATTATTATTATTATTATTATTATTATTATTATTATTATTATTATTATTATTATTATTATTATTATTATTATCCTCACTAATATTTTTCACTGTATTTTGAATATTATCAGCAGTTAAAGAGATATTTACATCATCCTTCAGAACACTTTCTTCATTATTCACCATCTCTGCACTCCTAACCTATTCTAGTTCTACACACTCCCCTAATTCAACCCTATCCTGACTCATAAATTCAACATCTGCCTTTTTGCTCTTAGCTTCTTGACCAACACCATTATTACTCTTATCATTGCCCCTAATAGCTTTCTTACCATTACTCACAACACGACATTTTTGTATATTCAATACGAAAAATGACTCAAAACAGTGTTAAGAACAAGTAGAATACACGTAATTGAAATATGTGATACTATTCATAATAAAATATGAAATACAATTTTGGCGCCAAAATTGAATTGAACTTTCAAAATTAGTGGCTAAAAATTGGGGAAAATAGTATCATTGTGATTGGAATGAAAAATTGAATCGATTTATCGAATTGAATTTTAAAAATGGTGTGTAAAAAGTGAAAGGAAAAGAGCTTTTAGAGGATTAATGATGGATTGTTTATGGCGGGAAGTTTGTTGGTTTGTTAGAGGAGAGAAAAAGTTAACCAACGTTATCCTCATTAGTTTGTTTGAACACTAGCTTTGATTTCCTCGATGGTATGTGAAAGAGAACAATTCATAAGATTTTGGTGGATAGAAGTTGTTTTTGGTTTGAGAAGTTAAAATGTATACAAAAGTATTGGGGTTGAAAGTGTGTATAAAATAAAGAAGTGGTAGGTTATTTATAAGGTAAAGTTAATTATTTTCTTTATAGTCCTCAACGGCTAGATTGTTTTTTCGTATACAAATTGTGTCTCGTCGAAAGACCAAAACTTTCAAATTTACGGGGTGGGGGCGCTGTTCCATTTAGGCCTCGTGGGGGATGCATTTGGTTTGAGGAGACCGACCATACCATATGGTCTCAATACTAGTAGTCTAAGACTAGTAGTAAAGTTTTTGTTAATACAAATAAACCGTAAAACGCTTATTTATATTTTACGATCTTCTAATGTTTTGTCGATAACAAACGTAAAATCATTTTAACGAAACAAATAGAGTACGTAAATAGTTTGAGTTAATAGTTTCCTAACACACTTACGTTTTCACATAAAACACTAAAACAAGCTTGAGTGATTTTATGATTTAGATATATATGTACAACAACTAATGTTTACATATTGGGTTAGCACATACTTAAACTAAGTATACTAAAATGGGTAAAAACATGTAAATACTAAAAATGGGTAAAAACATGTTAATACTAAAATGGGTAAAAACTAGCAAATGGTATTGACCCATAACCCATGGTTTTATATATACCACTTAACCAAGTTCATTGTATCTAGAAAGAAAACCATGGATCAACCCATAACCCATGACCCATAACCAAAAATACCCATGGGCAAAGAGGGCGTTCTACTGGATCCCTGCTTTGTGCTAGCCGGATCCCAGTGGAAGGGATCCGTGGGATCCGGGAACGATGAGAATTTTCTCTATAAATGAGAGCCATTTCTTCCTTTCTATGTACCACTTTACACACATACTTCCCCAAGTATTATAACCTCTAACCTCGGATCCAAGTGATCTATGTAGTTTGTCTTTTGTTTTGTGTGATCTTCTAGGTTCCTCTTAAAGGAAAGATCACCACTTTTGAAGACGCAAGCTCAAGTCCATGAGTTGCCATGCCGTCATCATCAAGACAACTAAGGTTCTCTTGTTGATAGTTCTTACTTTCTCCATAGATGTTGGGTTCAAGGCATTAGTGAAGAATGCCGAAAGTGTCAAGATGAAAGCATTAGTGAAAGGTGCTTATCGTCCGTGTCAAAGCATTAGTGAAGAATGCTAAAGGTGTCAAGACGAAGGCATTAGTGAAGGGTGCAAGCGTTGTGTCAAAGGCATTAGTGAAGGATGCCAAGAATCAAATCAAGTAGCATTTGGGAAGAATGCCTAGGTCGTATAGTCGATGAGGTGCATCGCTATACATATAAGTATTTGTTTATTTACAAGGATGGTGATATCCTTGATGGTGTTGTAACAAGGAGTAGATCTCCTTGAGATTAGGTGTTGTGTCGTGAAGGGTAGTAGTTCATCCATAGTAATGGAACTAGGTGCTTAGCCTAGTACCTAATAAAGGGTAGGCGACGTTGTGATAGGATTAGTTCTCCTTGGTGTAAAAGAACTCGGTGGTTAGCCTAGCACCGTATAAAGGGTAAGCGACGTTGTGTTGTGTGGTTCGCCTTGGTGTGAAAGAACTCGGTATTTAGCTTAGTATCGGAAAAAGGTTAAGCGACGTTGTGAAGGCTTCTCCGCCATAAGGAGATTGGTGTAGTGTTTACGAACTCTCGAGTAGTGACTCGGGGAGTGGAGTAGGCAAGGAAGGTGTCCTTGTAGCCGAACCACTATAAATAACTTGTGTCGTGGTGATGTGCTTTACTCTTTATCTTTCATTACACGCTTATATATCTATCTATCAACGTCCAACATAAACAACCAAATAGATTGACATAAGTCGATCTAAATATTTAAAAGAAAGTTTTAAATTGGCAAAACTATTCAACAATTTCAGTTTTGTGACCACACAACCAAACAACCCAACCACATCGGTGCCAACTCAGCTAGACCAAATGCATGACAAAATGCTCGTAGTAAGGCGATCGCAGTCACAACCAAAAACATATCCCACAAAAATAAATAAATAACTCACACACACATACAAACTCAATTCATTCGGTCGGCTAGGCGACCAGATCTTTCAAATTTTGGAGGGGGGACGCGTTTTGGTATGGTCTAGGTAGGGAAGGGGACACGTTCTAAATGGGGAGACTAGCCAAACCATTTGGTCTTGCTACGAGTAGTCTAATGGTTCATTATTACACGAGGGGTCTTAATCGGGTCGGGTTTGGATTGGTTGAGTTCGAATCACCGGGTCGGGTCAAAGGCTAAAATAACTTACCCGAACCCGAGCCTATTTGAATTCGGGTCAATCGGGTTTGGTCCACTCGGGTCCTTTCGGGTTTAAGTCAATGTAATAAAACGATTTGTACTAGTTTTTTGAAAAATTTGAAAAAAATATGAAAATTTTTTTGAAAAAATTTTATTTCGAAAAATATTTTTGAAAATGTGCAAAACTGAAGGACCAAACATGTAAGGCCTATACAAACTCAAGGACCAAACATGTAATTTACTAACTAAATAGTTAACGGAAGTTAGAAAAATATAAAAAAATTTCAGACCTTAAATTGAGAAAAAAAAGAAACTTTAATTGAAATTGGACATAAGATGAAGACTTTTACGCGATTCGCTTCCTAAAAAATGAACCTTATTAGGGTCAATTGGGTCGACCCAAACCCAAGTTAGCAAAACATTTTCAACCCGATATCTCACCCAATTTAGTATTCGGGTTACTGAGGTTGACCAGAATAAGCCAATAAAATTATTGACCCGAGTAACTCGACCCAAACAAGCTTAATCGAGTTTGGGTCGGGTTCGAGTCGGGTCGGGTTTTTTTACACCCCGAATTACACGTTATATTTTTGATATTTTTGTGCTTTAAGAAATGAATTACGGAGTAGTTAGATAACAACAAAAACTACAACTATGGTTGTTACAAAACTCATGTTAGTCTTTAGGTAACTATATTGAAATGATGAGGTATAGTATTTTTCAGATAAACCAAAATCAAACCAGCCAGTTCGACCGGTTAAACTATAAAATCTGAAAAAAACGAGGTTCAACGGGGAAAAAACTAGTTCGATGTTTGGTTCGGTTTAAAAAACCGTGGTTTTGTTAAATCATTTGCAACATGATTGTTGACTTAAATCTGGAAATATATTAGGGTTAATAGTTTAATACACACAAAAGTTATTGTATTTTGTGTTCTTGTTTAATTAAGTAATTTTATTACTTTTATGGTTTCTTGAGTCAATGTACTATCAAAACTTGCGAATAAAATTATTATACTATCAAAGTGTGTTAATTAAGTCAATTTACTTTGCTTTTTTATTTACTTGAGTTGTCGAACTATCTATGTAGCTTTATCAAAGAAAATTTTAGATCATTTCGGTAACAAAGTGCCTGATATCAACTGGTTACTCTATCAAAAGTATCTAAATCACGTGTTATGTCATCCAACATGTTACTTCTAACTGATTTTTGTAAGTTATTTATTAACATATATTTCTTGAGAAAAGTATAAAATATAAAATCTTTTTGAAGTCTCTTTGTGATCATTTTTAACTCAATGTCCAAAATGGTCATAAAGAACCACTCGACCAGCACCCATTTTAAAATTGCATTCACAGAACCATTGATCAGCCCACCCACCCAAAATTCGCCACGTGTCCAAATGAAAGTAAAAATAATAATAAAAAGTACGAAAAGTGTACTTTCATTTGGACACGTGGCGATTTTGGGTAGCTGAAATGAAATGAGTTGCATCACCATTTTGAACATTGGGTTAAAAAAAGCTTGTAAAGAGACTTCAAAAAATTTTAACTTATTTTGTACTTTTCTTATATTTCTTTTATTAAATTTTCTTCTTTATATTTTTTATATATATTTCATCCTTAAAATATAAGATTTCATTTTAATTTGTCTTGCACATTGCCACATAGATTATTTTTACTATATTTTCAGCATTAACTTCTAAATAAGAGTATTTGCTATTTCCAATAGTAGAATGAGATTGGACGTTTTCTAGATTATAGTGAGCTAAAAAACTAAAAGGTAGTATTATATGTGCAGGTGTGATCGAGTCGTGTTCGTGTTAACCTTCGGGTTGTTGGCGGGTTAGTATACCCTTTACCTAAACACGACCCATTTATTAATCGTGTCAAACTCAACCCTAACTTGGGCACCGCATAACACGTGTAACCCATTTGTGACCGTTTAACCCATTTAAGTAAATAGGTCAGCGGTGAAAAAGTTGGTGGTTTATCGATTTAACTTGTTTAAATGCCAAAATGATATAAGGATCTAAAATATGATAAGAATAACATATAAATAACTATGCGACAATTTTCTGAATTATAAGCGTCAATTTTCATGATATCTAAGGTATAAAAGTAAATAACAAAATACATTTAGTTCACATCCAACATAAAAACCATATTATATATTTTATTTTTAAGATCTTATATACTTAAACGGGTTCACGGGTTGACCTGTTTAATACTTACTCAACCCAAACACGACCCGTTTATTAAACGGGTTGGCCCATTGATCCAAACTGTTTATCCTCAACCCAAACCTGTTTAACTTCGGTTCGGGTTCGTCGTGGTTTATCGTGTATTATATGGTGAATTAAATGAAGAAGGACTAGAACTGCAATACTTTTTGTGTCTATTAACCAAAGTATATTATTTAAAGTTATAAATAACGTGAGGCGTGACGTGATGACATGACCAAGCCTCATGTCTTAAGAGTCATGACAAAGTTATGACGTTTTAATAAAATGTGATTTAAAGTGGAACAAAATATTTATAAATTTATATATTTATATCATATTTCATATATCGAATCTAAAAAAAATGTTATACATAAGGAATAAAGTTAGGAAACTATCCTTGCACATAATCTTTTCCATTTGTTTCAAGAGGACGCTTAAATCGCAATTACCCGGCCCATATACGTGGTCTTCATAACATTCTAACCAGATTTCTTAAAAACGTCTTAAAAAAGATGCTACGCTTCACGTTGTTTCACGTCTCATCCAATATCACACCAAATGCGGACGTCTAGATTTATTTCATGACGTGAAAATCACGATCACGCCAATGACGTCGATGATGACGCCAAACATGATACCATCCATGTTTGTTGTTAAAGAATAAGAATTAAGAAAAAGAAGAAAAAATGAATTTAAAGTGAGAAGAAAAGAGGTTGAGTAAAAGGAGAAGTTGTGCTTACTTTATGGCGAGATCCCGTGAGTGGCACCCGCCTCAAAAAGTCACTCTACTTTGTTTCTCCACGCGCCATTTAAATACTACTTTGATTAATGATGATGATGATCATACTGTATTTATTAATGACTGTTGCACCTGCCAACTGAACATAACATAATAATACTCTTGAATTGAATCCATAGATGCTTCTGCTGCTGGATTCCCAATTTTCAGGTAATTATGTTCTTTTTATTAGATGCTCATATAAATTTCGGCCTTTTTATGCAAATGTTTATGCATGTTAACGGATCATTTTGCTATTAGAGGGTGTTTAATGAAAAAACCAATGAGCAACTATAAAACTTAAGCCCACAAACATAATAATCTCATCTAATATTTGCGAGTGGGGTTTAGTAAAATGCACCTTGTTCAAAACCATTGTTATAAATCTTCTTAGGTTCAATTAAATGCACCTCATAACTATTAGTCCTAGGTCGCCAGTTAAATTGGAATTGGGTCTTGAGTTGATTATCTGATTATTGGCTTGTTGCATTTGCTCGGATGAAACTAAACTGGCGGTGTGACATAATGAGCCTGCTAAATCTTTATGTTGGTTTTAAGCCTTGGGTTATTGTATTATCTTTATATGCCAAAGATTGAGAGAATAGTGGCTTTAGTATGTCCACCATTTACATGGTCATTAGGCTGTTTTACGATTAGGTTGTTTTACATGAGATTTGCAACGTGTTTGGTTTGTCTTTACATGGTCACTCGTTTATGACTTACATTTTACGATTTTTGATGAGTTGTTTGCTTACTACAAAGTTTGATCATGTACTTAATGTGGTACTCACACCTACATATGTAGTTTTAACTTTAGCTTGGTTATAAATTTATAATTATTGATTCTGGTGACAGGAATAAATGGTTTCAATCTCACTAGCAGATGTTGCCTTTAGGACCCTCCCACACCACTTGTTCGTTTCCACAGGCATCGGTGGGTCAAATTCCTATGCCCATGCCAAAATATATTCACTCAACTGTAGAATCCTCCAAGAGTAAAAGGTCTATTTCACATTTCTTAATTCAGTTCACACCCTTAATCTTGAAAAATCTGTTTTTTTTTGCAGAAAATCCTTATATAAAAGTGACAGCCTGTTCAAAACAAGGGCAGTGGTGCGCTGTAGTATGGTATGTTATACTCCTTTACTCGTTTATAAGTTGTCATACAACATTGTACTGAACACTTTTGTTACCAATTTGAACTAATATCCCATGTCACTGTGTGTCTATTTTTCTTGCAGGGTGATACTGGTGAGCCTTCAGTAGATATTGCTGGTAATGAAGACAGTACTGAACTAGAAATCAATGAAGATGACTTTAAGGCAGCTAGAAGAGCACTTTATGAGGCACAATCCAAACAACAAGCCTTAGAAAAGAACGAGATCAGTTACTTAAAGAGTTGTCTACTACTAAGCATAAGCAACAGGAACTTTTGACCATGCTAATGCATGAGAAGAAATCGTCACATACAGAATCTGTTTTCCAGAAGGAAAAAGTGCTAAACGAAATGAATAAAGATGCAACAGTTGTCAATGGTGGACGATTAGCTCTTGTAATTGATGACGAGTCATATAAATTAAAATTGCTTAGTGAAGGTCCTCGTAGAGAGATACCAGTTTGGATGGCTCGAAGAATAGATTCTGTTCGTACTAAATTTCCTCCTAGAAAGATTGACATTTCTGAAGCCAATACATCGAAATATAAATCTTTGAATTGCCTAATCCTCATGGAAGTATGGTCAATTGCACAAGCTAAGCCAAAAGATGATGACACATTAATTGACAAAGAGTTAATTGAAAAGAAACGAAAAGCTTTAGAGCGTGCTCTGCAAAGAAAGACCATCCCAACACAGAAGACTCAGAAGAGATAAAACTAGGTACTTATCTTGAAAATTTGAATTTGAATTTTTTGTTTATTTAGTCATGTGATTATGTTTATTTGACTTGTTATATATCTTGCACAGAGCCAGGAACTGGCACAGGACGTGAGATTGTGGTTAGTAATTTATTGTAAATTTGTTATTATGTTGCTCTTGTTGTTTAATCTCTAATGAAGTTGTTATTCCGTTAATCAAGTTTCAAGGTTTTAACTGGGAAAGCTGTAGAAAAAAGTGGTACCAGGATCTGGCTCCGAAAGCTGCAGATTTATCACGATGTGGTATAACAGCAGTGTGGTTACCTCCGCCAACTGAATCAGTCGCTCCACAAGGTCTGTCTGACTTAAATTACTTTAAATAATTTAAAGATACATGACATGGTAATAATATGGGTAAACATTATGGAATGATTACAGGATATATGCCATCTGATCTCTACAACTTGAACTCTGCGTATGGCACCCAAGATGATCTGAAATATTGCATAGAGGAGTTGCATAATCAACATCTTTTGGTATAATTTTGTAAATAATTTACAGCTAGTAGACTGTTAGAAAAAAGTCTTATACTGCATATGCCAAAACTGTTTTTACTAGTTCATTAATTACTCAACGCTAGTACAGGTTTTTGTTTATGTCTTATTTATTTATTTATTTATTTATCTTTTACAGGCCTGATAAAGAAATTAGTTAAGGAACATGCTTCATCTCTTGCAGGCCTTAGAGATGTTGTACTAAATCATCGATGTGCTCATAAACAGGTGAACTATGTTTCCGTTGTATTCAGTTAGGTTCTCTAGCATCGTAATCGTCTCAATGTATAATAATCTTCCACATGATATTGATGTCTTTAGTCCATACTGGTGACAGAGTGAAAATGGAGTGTGGAATATTTTGGTGGCAAGCTTGCATGGGGCCTGAAGCAATTGTTTGTGATGATCCTAATTTTCAGGGCCGTGGAGGTCCTTCAAGCGGTATGGATATACTTGTATAAGATAAATGATTACTAATATGCAATTCTAATTGCATCATTTATACTAGGCTATGCTTGTAGGTTACCATGAATTAGTATTGAATCTGATATGTAATGGAACTCGCTATATATTCATGTTATGCTATGAATAACCATCTAGTGGGCATCTAATGGATGGAAAATCTTCTGGCTTATATGTTCATGTTTTGAATTGCAGGTGACATATTTCATGCAGCACCGAACGTTGATCATTCCCAAGATTTTGTAAGAAACGATGTAAAAGAGTGGCTAAACTGGCTCGGAACAATATTGGTTATGATGGGTGGCGCCTTGACTTTGTGAGGTGAAGTCTATTTTGGTCATGATACAAGATATCTGTGTTCATTTGTTACAGCTTACAACATTGGAAGCCAATATAGCTATTAGTATCTAGAAAGTTCTTGCACTGCAAAGAGATGTTCTTTTCAGTTGAACATTTTTGTGTAATGTGTTTGACTGTAGTGACTACCTCTTTATTCTTTACACCAAATGATGCATACCAGTCAATATCTACAGTATGTTATTGTGAAAATGAACTATTTTAAAATGGCGTGTATGTTAGCACTAGCTTGTGATCCTTAGTTGAAGAAAGTTGAACCTAGCTATAGAGAATGTATTGCTGTAGTTTTTTCACGATATTACTATGCAATTCAGGCATAGTCACCGTGCTTACTCACGATAAATTAATTCGACAGTGGTTTCTTTACAGCTATATTCTATTAATTAGTAGTATTCTTGTTCAGGGATATTTTCGAGATCATTAATACTTTTCTTCATACATGTCCATTGATGCACTGCTTGCTTACTCATTTTTATGTTGGTCACAGGGGGTTCTCAGGTGAACACGTAAAAGAATACATTGAAGCTTCAAATCCAGCATTTGCCATTGGAGAATATTGGGATAGTCTGGCCTATGAAGGTGGTGATCTATGCTACAACCAAGGTAACTTGCAGATACATTTCCCCAAAATAATACTTATAGACGTGACACTAAAAACAGATACAGAAAAAATATATAAGTTAGTAGTTTGACTTCATATTTATTCAGCATCAACTGACCCCTTAATCTGTGATTTTGATTATCTGTTCAGATGCACATCGTCAACGTGTTATTAACTGGATCAACGCCACTGGTGGTACCTCATCTGCATTTGATGTCACAACAAAGGTAAATACGCATGCACCTATCTAAAACATGTGTTTTCAACAAGAAAATAGACTATATGTAAGGCTGCAGTTGGTTTTTGTTTACTCTGCAGGAATACTTCATTCAGCACTGCATAACCAGTATTGGAGACTGATAGATCCTAAGGGAAACCAACAGGAGTGATGGGATGGTGGCCCTCACGTGCTGTCACATTCATAGAAAACCATGATACCGGATCAACACAGGTCCACTCTTAACTTTATTGGGGTATTGGGGTCTTACCTTATAAAATTCATGGGTTAAATTGTGTAAACATTGGTTGAAGAAGTTTATTATGAATATATTTTACAGGGTCACTGGCCATTTCCACGAGATAAGCTTATGCAAGGATATGCATACATCTTAACCCATCCCGAACTGTAAGTTGCAACCAAGAATAAGGACTATCTTTATGTGTTTATATCTCCATAATCTCTTCTAAATAGCTAATTCTTGCAAACTCTCTTCTATATCGCAGCCTGTGGTATTTTATGACCATTTCTATGATTTCGGCTGCATGATGTGATAACGAACTAATAGAGGCTCGCAAACGAGCTGGGATCCACTGTCGAAGTCCTGTAAAGATTTACCATGCCAATAATGACGGTTATGTAGCCCAGATAGGAGATACATTGGTAATGAAGCTTGGTCATTTTGATTGGAACCCGTCAAAAGAAATCAATCTGGATGGAAATTGGCAAAAGTTTGTTGATAAAGGGTCAGACTACCGGTTGTGGTTGAGAATGTAGTCCTGTTATATTACAATATAACGATATTCCATGAAATTATGTAACATAGTGTTGTAAGAAGTTATAGGTAATAACTAAACAAAGAGATATATCGAAATAATGTGAACAAGTACATTTGCCGTCATATTTCAATAAGAATGGCATTCGATTTTTAACATCTGCTGAATCTTTATGTACATCGTTAAGCGATATGTACATTTTATGCAAACTACACAATATTCTTGAAGTTTTTGTACCGAGTAATTGTTTATATGTATTTTTTGTCAATATTATTATTAAGCAGCATAGAGATTGTATGTCTAATCGCTATATCTTTAATTACTACCAGTTTTTAGGACGAAAACTTAAAACTAAATATTGCCAAAAACATGTAGTGAGATGCTAAACAATTTTAAGATACCCCAAAAAAGGGTCCTAAACAACATAAAAAAAGTTGCCGCTGTTTCTAAAAGTAGAAGAAAAGTGGAAATGCGGGGGATCGAACCCCGTGCCTCTCGCATGCAAAGCGAGCGCTCTACCATTTGAGCTACATCCCCAATTTGTTGACTTGCATCTACATCAATCATTTATTAATAACTCGACTATTATAAGACTTGGTTAGCTGTGATACAACGTATACATTTTATTTGATATATACTTTGAGGTTATTTTTTATAGGATTCTCTCAACTTAAGAGATATAACTTGACTTAAGTTGCAGTATTATGGTACCTGGATTTAAATCAAAAAACTTATTTTGGTTTAAATTATTTAATCAAATTCAATGTCTCATAATCATCCAACTCGAGTCAAATCAGATCTTCAATTTGAGATTTTTTTTTTTTTTTTTTTAACAATTCAAGTATAAGCGTATAACCAATTATAAGTTGAGCATGTTCCAGCGTTGGAGCCACTCGTGTGAGTGAGTGCAACCAAACTTTTTGTATCGTCAGCATCTTGACAAATGACAGTGACTATTTTTTCACAAACCAATAAATCATTATCATATTAATTTACGCACAAATTTTAATAAAATTTTTAGTCGTCTCAAAATTATTTTCCTTGTATTATAAGAAATTCATGTGTAAATTTCATGACTTTTAGCACAAATGTGTTCATTTGAACCCCTAACTTTTGTAAGTTGAACTCTATTAACCCCTGAGTTTTGTAACATGACCTTGCTTGTCTATTTTGTCTTTGATTTCCTTACTTTCATCTCTAATTTGGTTGATTTCCTTTTTAGCATGTTCATATCTCAATTTTCTCACATTTGGTCGATCGCTAAATACCTTGATTTCTCACATATATTTTCCTATTTCTCATTGTTTTAGCCTGTTCAATTTCGGCTTGTGTAATTGTTTATTGGACTTGAGGTATAATGAAATTTATATATAAATTATTTAACATGGCTTTATAGTTTTATATGGAGCTAATTATATAACATATAAATATGTTTGGGTTCTACAGGATATTGTGAATCTTAACTTCCAGGATATTTTTATTGAAGTATTTGGATTTGGTTTACCTTTATACAATCTATAGTTGTTAAACATGTCTTTTCGATGAAGAATATTACGATCAAAGAACCATTTACAAACTCGGATATCATATCAAGTCACATATGATTGTATTGGTTACTTGTGTCGAAAAGGTTGTATGTAGTTGTATAAGTACTAAAGTTAAAAGATGTTGTATTAAGTAGTGAAGTGTTAACGCGACATTTTGAAAATTATAAATATCTCGTCGTGGACAACAATGCTATAAATGCAATATTAGTTCTCGGAAGAGTTTTATGCTGGGAGCATTACCTAGCTGCGACCTTGAGCATGCCATTAGTATTGCTTTATCAATAAAATTTGACCCGCTCGTCAAATATTGTTAAGTTCCATCCGAGCTCGGTTTGTGTGAATCTTCGTAATTGAGGATCAAAATATCACATTAGTTGTTGGAAATTAATATGTAGTGACATTAAATTTCTAATAATAGGTTAAACATTATAAAGAAAATAAGTATGTTTATAAGTTGATAAACAAATTAATTAATAAGTTTGCTTACAACTTTGAATTATGTGAGAATAAAGAGTGTGGTGGGGGTAAGCTAGTGATGCATGCATGTTCTAACGTCTATATACAAGTCTTTCATTGTTACTTGACTTGTTCAAAGTAGTGGGTTATAGCATGTTTCACTAGTCTACTAATATCACGAGAAAGAAGGGATGTGAGAGTAATTTTTGGAAGAGAATCATGGGAAAAACAGTTGGATTAAACGTGGGTTTAGTCCTGTTTTCACCTTCTATAAATAGGGAAGCAAGACTCTATTATAGATACACCAAAATATATTACTATCTCTTTAATCTTTGTTATTCCACATAATCTTGAATATTTTCTTATTCTACAAACCGATTGTGCATTGCGGGTTATTGTTTTCGCTTACAATAAACCGTTACGAGACTGCATTAATCCTGGGGTGTACGGTACGTAGGCTTGAAGCGATCAAACGGGCTCCGTAGAAACCTTAAAAGGACAGAGAAGTTCTTCTCGTGCAGTTACTGTTTGTGTCTTTTTTGGGTTTTGTTTACTGTTCTTATAAGCCTTTTACTGGTCATTTCCGGGCTGTTTTGGTATTGTGTTTTAGTGCTCTATTGCAGGTTGCTGGTGTTAGTTCTAATTATACAACAATCTTTTAAGGTTTCTATTTAGTACTTTTGAAATGGACGTCGGAGTTTCATCATCGAATCTTCGTATCATGAACCAGGAGTTTGTCAAGATATAGACAAATTTGACAGGTGTGACTACACCCGATGGGCTGACAAGATGAAATTCTTGTTACTTGGGTAACATTGCTACTATTTGAATTCATCTAGTGTTATTTGATCAGGTACGATATCTAGTGGATTATTTGCTCTATAATATGGTTTGTACGAGTTGGTGCGACATAGTAATGTGAACTGCTTCAGCAATCGTAAAGGTTTTATTTGTTTTATATGGGCAGTATAAAACGATTTCTAAATTCGCTTATGAGACACTGGCCGGTTTGAGAATCTATAAATGAACTGAGATGAAATATGAGTTTTTGTTTATTTTATTAAATAGACTTTTGAAATAACCAGTTGAGAGATTCAAAAATACTAAATTGTTTTTGCTTGTATTGTTTCCTAGAGACTTGATGTTTGGATTAATATAGTGCTAAATCGAATAATGAATTTATTTAAATGGAAACAAATGGTGGGGGTTAAGCGATGGAAACTCTCTTGTGAACATGCTGGTTCAATATATAATACAAGTGGGTGTTGTATCTCGCTTCTATTGTAGTGTATCAATCGAATATTGAGGACGAGTTTCCATATTTATGAGTATATCAAATAAGGAAGTCGTGAGACATTACATGGAGTAATTTTATTTTAGAATTAAAGTGAGCAGTGTCATTTGTTTTAATTAATTTACTTCTAAGAGATTGTATTGCGCCAGTGATACTTGATGTCATGAAACAAAGAATGTAATTTGTGTTAACTTTATATAAAGTTTAAGAAGAAACTTGCCAACTAGAGAGAATATTTGTTATCTGGGAACCAACCAGTCGTGTATGATATGATAATAATATAAGTTGCACAAAAAAAAAGTTGATGTAGCAGCCATTTGTCTAAGGATTGTAGTATTTGTTTTATTGTCCAAGAAAAGTAGATTAGTGTATATGTGTTAACAGTGTTATGAAATCGATAGACGGGCATATTTGGCTGACTTGGTATGCAACTTAGGTTGAAACAGTTAACCTATGATTCCGAATTGTGGACCTTCAAACGTGATTATGGCTGATCACCTTGATCACGTACAACTTTGGTCTAAGATTTCATGACAATATGATACCCACATAGAGAGTCTACTAATCGTTTGCCATATTAAGCAATCGGATTTATTCGTGAAGGAATAAATTGTTTTCATATCAAGCACATAAGTATTTCGTTGAAATCGAAAGGCGATGCTCTAAACTGTTTAACATTCACAAGCTGGTGGATTAATTTATATTCACATCTATTGGGTTGAGTTTCTTATTTTGAGTGAGCAGCAAATTAGCATTTCGATTGTGAACTAAACTATATATTGTCAAGTTGTGACAATATGAAAGGTCAATTAGATTAGAGATCTAATACCATAAAGTTTACAGTGTGTTGGAATATTTTGAGAATATTGAGATGGTACCATTAAAGAAAAGTTGTCAAGTTATCTAGAAACTTGAACTTGATACTACTAAACCTCTGACGAGAGATTTAGTGAGTATTTGTGATAAGACCGATAAGAGTGAAGTGACTTCTCGGTTATATCCTAATAAGTTTCTGACGAGAGACTTATTAAGGATTACTAGAGGCATGGGTTTGAAACCAAATGTGAATCGGTTGGTGATGGAAACCCAACTTGATTGTAGAGCTCCTACATTACGAGTTTAATGGGTAATAACAAAGTCATTAATCGATAGAAGGTACTATCGACCTAATTAGCCCATGTATAGTAAAGATAGTACGTTGTTGACGAGGTGTAGGTTGAGGTAAAACCTCTTAACTAATCTTTAGAGGCGTCTTAGCAACAAAGACGATAGAGAAGGTTAGCCTATATAACCTAGAGGTGGTGCCGCCTCAAATAGAGAGTTATGGTTTCTCTCTTAGAGGGTTATGAAAGGGATTTAGCGCATGGCCATATTCGCGCGTAGTGAATTGAGAATGCACAATAACAGTGGAAGTGCGTATGTATTCGCCGGTAAGGTCAAAAGGTTTTGGTTTAATCTTCGGACACCATTATCTTGAGGTTCGTGGTTTAATCTTTGGACACCATTGAATCAATCTTACTTTGTGTATGCATATCTAACAAGGTTTAATCTTCGTGACACCTTGTAGCACAACATGTTCGAGTGAGTAGAGGAATTGTTCATCCTGGTGGGGGATTGTTGGAAATTAATATATAGCGGTGTTAATTTCCTATAACAGGTTGAACATTATAAAGAAAATAAGTATGTTTATAAGTTGATAAACAAATTAATTAATAAGTTTGCTTACAACTTTGAATTATGTGAGAATAAAGAGTGTGGTGGGGTAAGCTAGTGATGCATGCATGTTCTAACGTCTATATACAAGTCTTTCATTGTTACTTGACTTGTTCAAAGTAGTGGGTTATAGCATGTTTCACTAGTCTACTAATATCACGAGAAAGAAGGGATGTGAGAGTAATTTTGGAAGAGAATCATGGGAAAAGCAGTTGGATTAAACGTGGGTTTAGTCTGTTTCCACCTTCTATAAATAGGAAGCAAGACTCTATTATAGATACACCAAAATATATTACTATCTCTTTAATCTTTGTTATTCCACATAATCTTGAATATTTTCTTATTCTACAAACCGATTGTGCATTGCGGGTTATTGTTTTCGCTACAATAAACCGTTACGAGGCTACATTAATCACAGGGTGTACAGTACGTAGGCTTGAAGCGATCAAACGGCTCCGTAGAAACCTTAAAAGAACGAGAGAAGTTCTTCTCGTGCGATTCATCGTTTGTGTCTTTTTGGGTTTTGTTTCTTGTTCTTATAAGCCTTTTCTTGGTCATTTCCGGGTTGTTTTAGTATTGTGTTTTAGTGCTCTATTGCGAGGTTCTTGGTGTTAGTTCTAATTATACAACATTAGTTGAAACTGGTTTTGTTTACAAAATGCATAAACTATTTAGGAGAGAAAAAAAGGACCAACCATTTTAAACTAAGAAGCTAAAATAAATTATTAATGGAGATGCAGGATCGAACCTGTACCTCTCGCATGCAAAGCGAGCGCTCTACCATTTGAGCTACATCCCAATTGATACGTATTCAATCTATATCCATTTTAATTAATAATTCAGTGACCTGTAATAGTAAAGTGATACGAATAAAAGCTTTACACTACGTTTAAAGTGATACGAGTAAAAGCTTTGCACTAGGTTTAAAGTTCTTGGATAGACAATGAATATCTTATTTGTTTAAACACTTGCTATTCTTGATCGACTTAAATATCTTATTTGTTTCTGTACGAAAGTATAGGCAACACTAGCTAAACAACAGAAACTTTATTCAGATCTAAGCTGCAATAGTCAGCTTAGATTAATAGTATCCAAATGTTACAAGATTAGATTAATGTCAATGAGACAATAATCATATGAATATAAAGACAAGACAAGATCGGTGAAATGATCTAGAGAGAGAGAGAGTGATACAAAAGATCGCACACTCAAGTGTGTGTAACCTAGATTGAGGACTTATTAAATAGGAGATTAAGTTACACTAAGACCCTCTAACGGTTATAAATGACCCATCGTCAGAAATGAGTAACTCTTGAGAAACCATCTTCTTGGAACTTTAAACCTTTATTCTTTGTCCATGAATAACCCCGTAGAATCTCTCGCAATGAACATAACTTGAAAGCCATTAGCAATCGATAGAATGATATGTTTGCCACAGATTAATACTCCAAATTCTAACATTCCCCTTAATCGATTAGCAAACATATCAAACAATATCAATTTTTCACACAAAATTTATCTTGATAAGCAGGAGATTTTTAGTGAGAATGTCTGCAGTTTGGTTTGAAGAGCCAATCTTCTTAGCACTTATAACACCTCTTGCAATTTTCTCCCCGATGAAGTGAACATCAATTTCAAAGTGTTTTGATCTTTCATGAAAAGCAGGGTTGTGACAAGTTGTAAAGCGATTTGTTGTCACAAAAAGATTAACATGAAGATTGATATCAACTTTTAGATCTTTTAGGATTTTTTGAATCCAAATGATTTCACAGCAGCAGAGACATAGATCTATACTCGCTACGTGGAAGATTTTGAAAGAGTGTTTTGTTTTTACTTTTCCATGAGATCAAACAATCATTGAAGAAAACACAATAACTCGTGATGATTTTCGGTTTTCTTGCATTTGGCCCAATCGGCATCACTATATCCTTCAAGATGATTTTCGAGTTCTTTGAAATTGTACCTTAGACCTTTTCACGGAGCTCCTTTTAGATATCTCGAACATTGAGGGCACATTCGGATGAGATTTCAAGGAGAATGCATATATTGTGCCGACAATGAACTGAGTATGAAATGTCGGTCTTGTATGGGTGAGGTAGATAAGTTTCCCAAGAAGCTTCGATAACCAAATGATGTTGACAAGTAAGGGATCATCATCGGTGGGAATGTATGGAAGCCAGAGTTGGGTTCCATAGGGGTGGACACAAGTTTGCACCCAAGAAGACCAAATTCTTTGAGGAGTTCAAGACGGATTTTCTTTGGGAGAGGCAGATGTCATTCCAGCTTTTAAAACCTCAATGCCAAGAAAATATTTTAGATTTCCCAAGTCTTTGATATGAAATTTTGATTTTAGAAACTCTTTGAATAGGTTTATCTCATCAACACGGTTTCCAAGAAGAACAATATCATCCACATAAACAAGAAGAGCAATGAACTTGTCATTCTCTGTTTTGGTGAACAAAGAATGATCATTAACAGATTGGACAAAGTTGTTTTCCTTTAAAACAACGACAAGTTTTTCATTCCATTTTCGGGAGCTTGTTTTAGACCATATAGAGACTTAACAAGTTTACAAACTTTATTTTATTGTTCTCATTACTGAACCCTTTGGGAATGGTCATATAGATATCCTCATCAAGATCTCCATACAAGAAAGCATTGTTAACATCAAGTTGAAAAAGAGGCCATTTGTTTTCTGACTAAGGCAATAAGACATCTAACAAGAAACATTTTACAACAGGGAAAAAGTTTCATCATAGTCTATTCATTCCCTTTGGTTGTAACCTTTAACAACTAATCTAGCCTTGTATCTATCAACTTCACAATTAGCTTTATATTTGATTTTAAAATCCATTTGTAGCCAATAGGAGTTCTATTAGGAGGTAGATCGGTTATATCCCAAGCATGGTTTTCATTTAAGGCTTCAATTTGAATTCATAGCATCTACCCAATTACTATAAAGGATAGCTTCTTCATAACAAGTAGGTTCAATACTTTTATTAAGACTAGAAGCAAAGCAATAATTGTCTTTGTTAAGATTTGAGTAATTAACAACCTTTTCAACGTCATATTTAACTTTCCTTCAATAATAAAGTCATTGAGGTTCTTGGGCAATTTGGAAACTCGGTTGACCTTCTAGCGATGATGGTGGCAAGCCTTCTTCTTGAGCAATTTTGAGTAGAATCGGAAGATGTATCGTGAGAATCAGAAGATGCATCAGCAGGATGTGATTCATGTGATACAGTGCCCTCAGGGTGTATATTTTCATCTATGGAAGTTGCAACAGGTTCATCATCCCTAGTGGGATGATACAACATTGTGCTATCATCATAGGAGTCAAAAAAGTTTTTGTGATTTAAATCTTTAGGTATATGGGATTCAACAAACGGTTTTGACACAGTATTTTTCATTTTGAATGGAAAGACAGTTTCATAGAATTTGACATATCTGGAGTAAAAGATATTTTTTGTTTCTAGGCTCAAGAGCTTATAGCCTTTTTCTCATTTGAGTAACCAATAAGAACACTTTTTGGACCTACTACCAAATTTATCGAGATGTTGAGAATGGTGGCATAGCATAGCGACCAAAGACTCTTAGAGAGAGAGTGAAGGGTCATGCCCATACACAAAGAAGAAGGGAGACTTGCGGATAACATCAAGATGGTAACTGTTTATGATATAAGCGTGAGTTAGAACACATTCGGACCAAAGATATAGAGGTAATTCCCACGAAACATAAGGGATCCGCCACATTAAGGAGATGCCTATGTGTCCTTTCTGCAATACCATTTTGTTGAGGTGTATAGACACAAGTGGTTTGATGTAAAATTCCTTTTCATGAAAGAAGAGTTGAAGTTTGTTATTGACAAATTCGTCCCATTATCATCGAATATCTTAACATTGTGTTCAAATTGATTAGATAGCAAATGAGTGAAGTTAACAATGGAAACATAAACATCATCCTTCCTTTAAGCATATACACCAGACATCCCTAGAATAGTCATCAACAATGGTTAAAAATATTTGTAACCTCTCGCTAGTGACTTTGTATGGTCCCCATACATCAAGATGAACAAGTTGACCAATTTTAGTAGATTTATGTTCACTTAGAGGAAATGGTTCCCCTGGTTTGTTTGGCTTTATTGCAAGTATCACAAAGATGATCGATTCGGATGTGCTATCAAGTTTAAGAGTGGTTTTAAGTATATGCGGGACTTGGTCGACGGATGACCAAGTCTTTGATGCCAGAGATTTCTAGAAACATAACAAGCAGATATGCGTTATTAGAAGTAATCTTATATGTAGATTCAATGTCAAACATATATAACCCATTGGATTGTTTACCAACCCCACAATCTTTTTTGATGTAAATCAGTATATAGCAATTTGATTCATTAAACCCAACAAACATCTTGTTATCTCTAGCAATCTTATGAGCAGACAAACAGACTAACATTGTACTCGGGAACAACCGAACATCAAAGAGAGTTAGATCATTATTGACCTTTAAATCACCAATTTTTGTAATTAAAGCACGAGTACCATTGGGATGTCCAACAGTTAGACCAAGATTTGAAATGTCAACAACATTAATTAAAAATTTGGCGATCTGAGTCATGTGTCGATTTGCACTGAGTCAACAATCCAACCAAGACTAATGTTTCCAGATAAGATTTGTGTGTTGTTATTGTTAAAAAATTTGTTGAAGTTTATGTTGAACTTGACACTGCCATTAAAGAATGTTCCTGAGAAATTTTTACCTGCCACGTTAGCATTGGCAGAAGGCACATTTTTTTTATTAAGAAGACTCATAAGTCTGGAGAACTGTTTATTAGACAAAAAAACAGGAGAGTTGCTGACTCTATTATCAGTGATATGATTGGTATCAGTGGAAACATTGTTACTGCTGAAGGAAACATTGTTACTGCTGAAGGGTTTAACATTAAAATTCTTTTTAACATATCCAGCAGGATAGCCAATAAGATCATAGCATCTATCAATAGTATGACCAGGTTTTTTGCAGTTAAGACATTTGAGGTTCATGTTTGGTCCTCTGTTATTGGAGCTGTTATCAGCATTAAAACCAGTACCTTCATTGAAGGTGTTGTTATCAGAAAATTTTCTATTATCAAAAGTTTTGGTAGAAAGAGCAGTGGCATTGGGTTTAGCAGAGCTATTCCCAGATGACACATTTCTGTGAGATTCTTCTCCAGAGACAATAGAGAAAGTCATAAAGAAAAAAAATAGTGCAGACGAGACAGACAAATATAATAAGACAGACAAAGAATAATCAGACAATAACAAATAATAACAAATAATAACAGACAGAGATAATAATAAGAACAAATAGACAAGAAGATAAGACTTTGTAATAAGAAACAATAAGACATACAGATATAATAAGACAAAATAGACAAAGAAATAAGACCATGTAATAAGAAACAACAAGCACCAAGCCTGTGGATTGGGGTAAACCAGAGCAGGTATTCGTACCACTCAAAGGTGGCAGATCAAGATGTTAGTTTACCCGTTTGCACCCACAAATACTTTCTTGTATGTTTGAAGAAAGGATAAGACTTAGACTTACGAAAAATATGCAATGGAAGAACAAATCACAATCACCCTAGATTCACTTAGTCTAGGGCAAATATGAAATGAAGATAACCGGTGATTACGCCAACAACAATAACCCAAACCACACCTTTGTTGCCAAAGAGAATCAATGAGCACAAGCTCGATACCATGTACGAAAGTATAGGCAACACTAGCTAAACAATGAAACTTTATTCGGATCTAAGTCGCAATAGTCGACTTAGATTAATAGTATCCAAATGTTACAAGATTAGATTAATGTCAATGAGACAATAATCATATGAATATAAAGACAAGACAAGATCGGTGAAATGATCTAAGAGAAGAAGAGAGTGATACAAAAGACCGCACACTCAAGTGTGTGTAACCCTAGATTGAGGGACTTATTAAATAGGAGATTAAGTTACACTAAGACCCTCTAACGGCTATAAATGACCCATCGTGAAATGAGTAACTCTTCGATAGAAACCATCTTCTTGGAACTTTAAACCTTTTATTCTTTGTCCATGAATAACCCCTGTAGAATCTCTGCAATTAACATAACTTGAAAGCCATTAGGAACTGATAGAATGATATGTTTGCCACAGATTAATACTCCAAATTCTAACAGTTTCATTTGAAAAATGACTCCACGAAATGACGCTAAACAAGAAAACTACAAAAAGAAGTCTAGAGTGAAGATATATTTTGAAGGACAATTTGGTAAAGTAGATCATTCATTCCAAAACTGGGAAGCCTTTGTACTCTATGTTTGTTGTGATTCTCTACAAAACATATCGTTCCATGATCATGGGAAGTGATGCACGTTACAAAGTTTGAGTTATAATGAGTACATTTATCTACTATTATGAAGATTTAGGGGTGTTTGAGATTGCTTATTCAAAATAGATTATGCGTTTTTACAATGAATAATTAGAAACACTTTTCTTATATCTTATCTTAACTACTTGTAAAGCATGTATAAAATCTCTTAATCTTTTAAACTTCTTAATTTTTAAGTAATGTTCTATACCTATTCTATCCCTTGTTCCTTGTTGTAAACAAGGTTTGACTTTACATAATTAAGTTGGTCTTTTAATTCTAATACCTTCTTATAATACCACTTATAAATGAAAAACTCAATAATATCTTTTGTACTATTTTACTTTGCTTTAATAATAAAAATGGCAAGTTAACTTTTTAATTCTAAAACACGTTTTCAAAACAAGTTAAAGGAGTTAAAGGCTAGTCTAATAAATATTGAATCCGTAAGTTTTACGTCAAAGGTCAAACCAAAATCACAATTTCGCAATTATATTTATTTTTCATTGTACACCGTTGTCTTGCGCGGGTATTCGTCAAGCAAAACAAATTTGCCTATTCTTGAAAACTTAAAATCTCTTAAAAGTGGGTAAAGTCGATTCCCAAATACCCTTAATTAAAAATGGTAACAACATCCATCACTTGATTAAACAAATTTAATCAGTATAACTAATTCGGTTTAAATGGAAAATTTTAAAATACCCTTGATTAAAAATTGTAGCAACATACATCACTAAATTAATAGTTTAAATATTGTTTAATCCTCAAACTTTTATATTTTTCGTTTAAAACCCATACAACTTTTTTTTCTCGCAATGAATACAGATTAAACTCACAAGTGTTGCATTATTGTTCTAAATAGCGTGAGGCGTAGCGGCAAGACGACGCCTCAAGCCTGAGAATCCTTTGCAAAGCTTTTGCGTTTCTTAAGGCGTGCTTAAAGCGGCAAAAAAATATTTATAGATTTATGTATTTATAATTTTATATATTTTTACAAACAAAACAAATACAAACAAAGGCATCCACTATATAACCATGATGGTTAAAATTAATGAACCAAGGAAAGAAAACATACGGAGAATACAAAATAAAATTAGACATTGACATAAGACAAATACAACTAAGAAAAACAAATCTAGGATGCAACATTAAATAAAGACCACCTGCATCACAAATACATGTATTTCACAAAACAATCATAGCCATAAGAAACATGTTGGACCCATGAGCTATAGATAGTAAATTTAGATCATATTAATCGTACTATATTAGACATTTAGACTACTACTTACTATATAACTATTAGGCCTAAATCCCAAATAGCACAAATTCCAAATACTAGTACAAAATAGTTATAAAAAATAAATAAATAAATAAAACCTGGTTTAAAAAATGGCGTCACGCCTTACCAAAAGGCATTCCTTTGCACGCTTAACCGACGTCCCACGCTATGCCTTAAGCCGACACCAAGGTTCATTTCGAGGGCGACGAGGCTACGCCTCGCGCCTTGGCGACACTTTTGCATCGTCTTGGCGCACCTTTTAGAACACTAAGTACTATTAAGACATTTTTGGTTTCCCATCCTATCTAAAGTGGACCACCCTTTAAATAAAAAACAATCTTAGAAAATTGATTTTTTAGCATCATAATCACGAAACAAAACCAAGTGTATCAAACTTATAAACATGGAAGCCACCACCAAATAAGGGGTCTTTGTGAGAAAATATCCCGGGGATATTTGAAGGTGTTTCGGTAATTTGTCAAAGGGGTTATAATTGCGTTTAGAAAAAGCGATGTGGACTTGCTGCCACAAAACTGCGTTTTAAAAGTGATAAAGTGTAGAAAATCGATTATCTCAGCTTCCTATCCAAACACTATCTACTACAGTAACTTCTTGCGTTTTCAAATCTCAATAATCGGATAGCGACTTCATAACGCTCTAAAGACCCCTTAAGTTAGTTATCTCCGAATATCTTCAAAACTTATATAGGCATTTTGTGGGGCACTCAAACGTCGCGTCGTGTTAGACGACTACGTGATTACATCCGGGATTGTAAAGCATACGTGATGCCACGTGGTGAAATCCGCGAATCTCGATAATTTACCTCTTTTAATATGTTAATACAAATATCGTCATTAAGCGTTATTTATATTTTTGATCTTTACCTAAGTTTTGTTAACGACAAAAGTAAATTTAATTTGTATAAAGCTTAAAGCTTGTCAAGTTTAATAGATATTAAAACAATCTTTCTCAAACAATATCTTCATCATTTAAAGCATTTACATTGTGACTAATCATATCTTAATATGAGTCTAAGCATAATGTATAATAGTAGTTTTTAGAATGTTTACTTATGTATTTGCATATTTCTAAAAATAGAAAAACAACACATGACATCATGTGATGCATCATGGAAATCATTGGAAGATTTCATTAGATATTTTGTGTGGATTTGTACTCTTCATATCTTACACAATCTTACATAGATATGGTTGACTTTGGCAAGATCTTGATATCTTTGTGTCGGGACTGTGGCACCAAAATCCACAACTGGCGGAACCCTTTTAAGGGTCCGCGGTCCATGGATCTTTAGCGATGGTTTTGGCTATAAATAGCAAAGCCAAACCAAGTAGTTTTTCATCCCTTTCTATCATACTCTCTTACATATCTTCTCTAACCTTTCTAACTCGGTTTCATATCATATTAGTGATCTCTTTTGTAGCAAAGAAGATCAAGTCACATTCAAGCTTCAAACGAGAAGTTGAAAGTCTTGTTTGTTTAGTGTTGTATGATCTTGTGTTGATTCATACTTCATTGTTGTATTAAACCATCATAATCTTGTGAGTGTGAGTGGTTAGTATTTTAGTCCTCAAAATACATTTTGTGTGGGAGTGGTTGTACCCTTGGAAAGAACTCGACATCTAGCTTAGTGTCATAAATAGTGTAGCGAAGTGTAAAGGTTTTCTCCGCGGTGAAAGGAGCTTGTTGACTAGTGAAGTTTAACTCTCGAGTGTGAGACTCGGGGAGTGGAGTAGGGCAAGGAAAAAGAGTCCTTGTAGACCGAACCACTATAAACAACTTGTTGTGGTTTGATCATTTCTTTCCTTATTTACTCTTTACATATTGCTTGCATATTTCATATCAAAGATCAATATCAATTGATCTTTTAATAAGTTTCAAAACAAAGTTTTTAATTGGTAAACTATTCAACCCCCCTTCTAGTTTTCTACAATTGGTACCCGAGCCTCGTTGCTCAAGAATTTCTAAAATAATTTGTATTTTATAAACTTGAAACGATCCATGGATTCTGAAAACTTTAAAGAAGGGCAATCTATGCAAAGACCACCACTCTTTGAAACCAATGGATTTATCTATTGGAAAAACCGTTTTGAAACATATGTAGAATCAAAAGATATAGATCTTTGGTTTGTTATTGTTAAAGGAGATTTTAGTTCTACAACAAAGGATATTTCTGTTGATGAACAAAAGAAATTAGTTGCTAAAAATAATGAAGCTAAAATGATGCTTTATAATGCTTTACCTAGAAAAGAATATGAAAGAATTTTATGTGTGAAACCGCCAAAGATATTTGGGAATCTTTAATTGTTACACATCAAGGTAATTACAAGTTAAGGATAACAAAATTGATCTTCTTGTTCAACAATATGAACAATTTGTTATCCACCAAGATGAAACCATTGATTGTGGCTTTGCTCGCTTTAATACTATTATTACATCACTTAAAGCACTTGATGAATCTTTTCGTAGTAAGAACTTTGTCAGGAAATTTCTTAGAGCACTTCATCCCAAATGGAGAGCTAAAGTGACCGCTATTGAAGAATCAAAAGATCTCTCAAAAATGTCACTAGACGAGCTAATCAGTAACCTCAAAGTACACGAAATGGTGATGGAGAAAGATTCGGAGATCATCAAAGGAAGAAGGGAGAATATCAAGTCCGTTGCTCTAAAAGCAAAGGCGGAATCAAGTGATGATGACGAATCTTGCTCCGGTAGTGAAGATGAGGAGTATGCCATGGCCGTTAGAGATTTTAAGAAGTTCTTAAGAAGAAGAGAAAAGTTTGTAAGACAACCTCGAGAAGAAAAGAAGCCATTCCGAAAAGATCGGGATGACAAAAAGGGTAAAGGTGAAAGAAAGTGTTTTAGATGTGGTGATGCAAGTCATCTCATAGGAGAATGTCCCAAACCACCTAAAAGCAAAACTCAACGAGCTTTTGTAAGTGGTGCCTGGAGTGATAGTGAAGACGATGAAGAATCAAGCAAGGAAGAGATCGCTCTAATGGCATATGAGTCACACGAGGTACTTTCCGACTCTTCTTATTCTTCTATTGATGATGACACTTTGCAAAACAATATAATCAATTGTGTGAGCTAAGTCTAAAAATCATAACTAAAATAAATTTTTAAAACCAAAAGGAATTTTGGAAAATGAAGTTTATGAGTTAAAAGAAAAAGCAAAACGACTTGAAAAATGAAAAGCAAAGGACGATGGTTGTAAATCATGTCAAGAGCTTAATCTTGAAATAGAAAAACTAAAGCTCACACAAGATGTTCTAATCGAACAAAATTCTAAATTTAAAAGGTTTAACAAAAACATCACACTTGCCGATGAAATAGTTAAAATACATAAAACACCAGGAGATATGAATGGGCTAGGATTTAATGATGTATTAATTCCAAAGAGTCAAAACAAAGCGGTGAAAATGACGAACAAATGTCAAAAGCGCTACAAGATGCAGCCACGGACAGACGGACCCAAAATAAGGGTTCCGTCCGTTGAACCAAATGGTGCCGTGGGTACTTCAAAGCAGACAGAATGTTCGTGATACGGACCGTAGTGAATTTGTCAAAGTAACAAAGAAAACCAAGGATAGTGTTAAACTAAAACCGGTGTTACATCGAGTAGGACTTGCAAAAATGAATTTAGATCAAAACTACTCAACAACGACATAAAACACCTTTTGCCAAACGCCTTTCCTAAGAGCAACCACAACGTACATCCCAACTACCAACACAACGGTTGGAATCAAAACTTTCCTAGACCATATCAAACTCCAGATTACATGTCATGGAACTCTTACCCATCGTTTCCATACATGAATCAAATAAATGGTATGTTTAACCCAAACGGACCCATGAGATATTGGGGACCAAATGCTTGAGTTATTTGCTTAGGTATGCTTGAAAGTTGGATTGGAACACGATGAATGGATAAAAGATAGTGGATGCTCTCGACACATGACGGGCAACAAAGTCTCTTCTCATCATACCAAGAGTATGACGGAGGTAATGTCACTTTGGTAGCAATCTAAAAGCAAAATCATTGGCAAAGGCACGATCGCTCATAACTCCCTAACTATTGAAAATGTTGCTCATGTAGATAGGTTAGGATTTAATCTACTTAGTATTAGCCAATTATGTGATAAAAAGTATAAAGTTCTATTTGATGAAAATGGTAGTAAATACTAAAGATGGTATCACCATAGCTAAAGGAGTTAGGAAAAATAACATATACGTCATGAAAATAGATAAAACATCTAATGACAAACTTTGCTAACAACGTTAGATGATAGCTCATCCCTTTGGCATAGACGCTTAGGTCGCGATAATATGAGACTTATACAAAACCTATCTTGAAAAGAGCTAGTTAGAATTTACCAAAACTAAAATATGACCAACACTTTTGCGGCGTGCAAAATTGGTAAATAAACCCATAGTAGTCATAAATCTAAAAATATGGTGTCCACATCTAAATGTCTAGAATTATTGCATATGGACTTGTTTGGTCCATCCGCTATAAGAAGCTACGGAGGCAACTTATACACTTTGGTCATAGTAGATGATTACTCAAGATTTACTTGGACGTTGTTTTGAAAACTAAAATGAAGCTTTTGATAAATTTGAAATTCTTAGCAAGAAAATTCAAAATCAACTAGGTGTTAAAATTGTGTCGATCCGAGCGGATCATGGTATAATTTGACAACGAAACTCAATTTGGAAACTTTGTGATACAAATGGTATAACACATAACTTTTGGCTCACGAACACCTCAATCAAATGGAGTGGTAGGCGTAAAAATAGAACTATTCAAGAAATGAGTAAAACAATGCTTAATGAACAAAACATTCCTCAAAAGTTTTGGTGTAACGCGGTTGACACTTCTACATATATTTTAAATAGAGTCTTAATTCGTCATTTCCTAAACAAAACACCATATGAGCTTTATAAAGGTAAAAAGCCAACTTTAGGATATTTTAAAGTCTTTGGTTGTAAATGCTTTATTCTTAATACTAAAGATTATCTCACCAAGTTTGACCCAAAGTCTTATGAAGGTGTATTTCTTGGTTATTCTCAAACTAGTAAAGCTTACATTGTCCTAAACAAAGAAACAATGATAGTCGAGGAATCGTTGAACATAACATTTGAAGAAAGTCCACCTCCCTCTAAGACATCACCTTTGGTAGATGATGACTTAGTTGAAAGTCAAATGATAGAAAGTCAAGAAATAATTAATAATAACAAGGAAGATGAACCATTAAATAAAGAAATTGTAAACATCAAAGAATCTAAAAGTCATCCTATAGACAAGGTCATAGGACAACTTAATCAAAGAACCTTAAGGTCACAAGCCCAAAATCAAAGTAATTATTTTTGTTTTGTATCCACCATTGAACCAAAAAACATAAATAAAGCAATAAAAGATGAATCATGGGTAATTTCCATGCAAGAAGAGTTAAACCAATTCGTTAGAAATGATGTTTGGAAATTAGTTCCAAAACCTAAAGATCAAACTATAATTGGAACGAAATGGGTTTTTCGAAATAAAATGGATGAAAATGGCGTAGTATCTAGAAACAAAGCTAGGCTTGTTGCACAAGGTTATAATCAACAAGAGGGGATTGACTATGATGAAACTTATGCACCGGTAGCTAGACTCTAATATATTAGAATATTACTTGCTTATGCATGTGCTTATGACTTTAAATTATTTCAAATGGATGTTAAAAGTGCTTTTCTTAATGGGTTTATTAACGAAGAAGTGTATGTTGCTCAACCTCCCGGTTTACCGACTTTGAGAAACAACATCATGTCTTCAAACTCAAGAAAGCATTATACGGTCTTAAGCAAGCACCAAAAGCTTGTACGACCGACTTAAGACTTTTCTTATTGATAACAAATACACTATGGGACTAGTAGATAATACTCTTTTACCAAGAAAAAGGAATCACATATTATCATTGTTCAAATATACGTTGATGACATTATATTCGGATCAACTTGTCAAGAACTATGTGATGATTTCTCTAAAATCATGCGACGAGTTTGAAATGAGTATGATGGGTGAATTAAATTTCTTTCTAGGACTTCAAATTAAACAACTAGAAGATGGCATATTTTTAACCAATCTAAATATATAAAAGACATGCTTAAGAAATTTGGTCTTGAAGATTCCAAACCAACTAAAACACCCATGTCCTCGGACACTAAACTCACCAAGGACGAAGAAGGTGAATCAGTAGATAACACTAAATATAGAGGAATGATTGGTAGCCTACTCTATCTTACGGCTAGTAGACGACATTATGTTTAGTGTTTGTCTATGTGTCGCTTTCAAGAAAACCCAAAGGCATCACACTTAGAAGCCTTAAAAGGATTTTAGATACATTAAAGGAACAACGTGTTTAGGATTATGGTATCCCAAAGGAACGGTGTAGAAACTATAGTGTATGCCGACTCGGATCATGCCGGAGATTATGTCGATAGAAAAAGTACAAGTGGTATTTGCACTTTTATTGGACATTGTCTCACCTCATGGTTTGCAAAGAAGCAAGCGGCTTTAGCCATCTCAATCTCAAGTAAAAGTACGTCTCGGTAGGAAAAGCATGTCAACAAGCTCTTTGGATGAAGCAAGCTCGTGATTACGAAATTCATCTCAACGGCATTGTAGTACTGCGACAACAAAGGAGCCATCGATCTCGGCAAGAATCCCGTTCAACATGCTCATACAAAGCATATTGAAATCCGTCATCACTTTCTTGCGACAATGTTCAAAAGGAAAAATCTCAATCGAGAAAGTATCCTCCGAAGACAACATTGCCGACATTTTAACTAAGCCTCTTAAGCGAGAACCTTTAATCTTCTTAGACTTGGTTTAGGGTTAATGGAACCAAACATGTAGGATAAACATAGCCCAAAACATTAGAATAGTCAAAACAAAACAATTTTGTTTTGCATATGCTCTCTTGTAGCTACGGCACCAAACGAAAACACGGACGGAACCAAAATTTGGTGCCGTACGGTCCGTCAGTGTCTCTGAGCAAAAGCGCTACCTACAAAACATCTTCTTCCTCAAACCCACTTTACCAAAACGTGTAAACATTAAACCAAGCTCATTATTGACACATTCCCACTCACTAATCTTTGAAGATAACATCATTGAATAACCATGGTAGCCATAAGATTCTATGATCACAAGGACACCCTTGCTTACATTCCCAAACATCACAAAACCAAAGGACTTTCCAAGGAACAAGTAGAAATCTTTAAGAGTCTAGAATCAAGGTATTTCCATGAGGGTAGAACCATTCACCCATCTTTCCTTGAAAATACCAATCTCGGTGAAGAACTAGCCGTCATTCAATTCGATTGTCTTCTTGACATCGATGAACCAATTGTCCTAGGTTTGTGTTAGATGTTAATACAAATAAGCCGTAAAACGTTTATTTATATTTTACGATCTTCTAATGTTTTGTCGATAACAAACGTAAAATCATTTTAACGAAACAAATAAAATACGTAAATAGTTTGAGTTAATAGTTTTCTAACACACTTACGTTTTCACATAAAACACTAAAACAAGTATAAGTGATTTTATGATTTAGATACATATGTACAACAACTAGTGTTTACATATTGGGTTAGCATATACTTAAACTAAGTATACTAAAATGGGTAAAACAAGTATATACTAAAATGGGTAAAACAAGTATATACTAAATGGGTAAAACTAGCAAATGGTATTGACCCATAACCCATGGTTTTATATATACCACTTAACCAAGTTCATTGTATCTAGAAAGAAAACCATGGATCAACCCATAACCCATGACCCATGACCCATAACCAAAAATACCCATGGGCAAAGAGGAGCGTTCCACGGATCCACGGCTTTGTGCTAGCCGGATCCCAGTGGAAGGGATCCGTGGGATCCGGGAACAAGAGAGAATTTTTCTATAAATAGAGAGCCATTTCTTCCTTTCTATTCATCACTTTACACACATACTTTCCCCAAGTATTCTAACCTCTAACCTCGGATCCAAGTGATCTATGTAGTTTGTCTTTTGTTTTTGTGTGATCTTCTAGGTTCCTCTTAAAGGAGAGATCACCACTTCTTGAAGACGTGCAAGCTCAAGTCCATGAGTTGCCATGCTTCGTCATCATCAAGACAACTAAGGTTCTCTTGTTGATAGTTCTTCCTTTCTCCATAGATGTTGGGTTGAAGGCATTAGTGAAGGATGCCGAAAGTGTCAAGATGAAAGCATTAGTGAAAGGTGCTTATCGTTCGTGTCAAGAGCATTAGTGAAGAATGCTATAGGTGTCAAGACGAAGGCATTAGTGAAGGGTGTCCAAGCGTTGTGTCAAAGGCATTAGTGAAGGATGCCAAGAATCAAATCAAGTAGCATTTGGGAAGAATGCCTAGGTCGTATAATCGATGAGGTGCATCGTTATACATATAAGTATTTGTTTATTTACAAGGATGGTGATATCCTTGATGGTGTTGTAACAAGGAGTAGATCTCCTTGAGATTAGGTGTTGTGTTGTGAAGGGTAGTAGTTCCTCCATAGTAATGGAACTAGGTGCTTAGCCTAGTACCTAATAAAGGGTAGGCGACGTTGTGATAGGATTAGTTCTCCTAAGGTGTGAAAGAACTCGGTGGTTAGCCTAGCACCGTATAAAGGGTAGGCGACGTTGTGTTAGGTGTGGTTCGCCTTGGTGTGAAAGAACTCGGTATTTAGCTTTGTACCGAAAAAGGTTAAGCGACGTTGTGAAGGCTTCTCCGCCATAAGGAGATTGGTGTAGTGCTTACGAACTCTCGAGTAGGTGACTCGGGAGTGGAGTAGGGCAAGGAAGGTGTCCTTGTAGCCGAACCACTATAAATAACTTGTGTCGTGGTGATGTGCTTCTTACTCTTTATCTTTCATTACACGCTTATATATCTATCTATCAACGTCCAACATAAACAACCAAATAGATTGACATAAGTCGATCTAAATATTTAAAAGGAAGTTTTAAATTGGTAAAACTATTCAACCCCCTTCTAGTTTTCCACAATTGGCATCGAGCTTCGTTACCAAGTTTCTTAAAGTATGTTGTACTTTAAAGACTTGATACGATCCGTGTATGTTTGAAAACTACAAAGAAGGATTTTTTTGGGTCATATTTTTTAAATCATTTTGTTGGACATTGATAGATGAATCTAACAACTTTTGTTCCTAAGAAATCTTCATGCTAGAATCTCTCCAAAATCGTCATTCAAAGAATAATGAAGTCAACATTCAAGGAAGGATCTAAAAAGTAATCACAACTTACGTACACCAAGTACAAAGGATTACTTTAAAAGCTCATGAAGTATTTTTGGTATTATGCCAAACCAAGAAGCATAGAGGTATGTTTTACTTTTCATTAGATAGGTTACATGAGTTCAATTTATTTTCATAAGTTCTCTTTGTTTATTAATCACTAACATCATTAGAAGTCTCTTTCGTCACTTTTCCGTCTTTTTCATCATCGGAATAATATTCCTTTGATTCATCAAACTAACGCCGTCATCACATATGAACCCTCGATATGTGATTCATCAAAAGCCGTCATCCAAAACAATCTTCATCTAATACCTCCGAACTATTTTTAGTAAGCTAATTTATAAGCCTACTACAAAAATAATGCCAAACAACTCCTTTTCGTCCACGATGGCGGATCCTCTAGTTGTACTAGCGGATCCCAAACATAAAGGATCCGGGGAACCGTGGAATGTAACTCGCCTATACGCTTTCAAAAATTCACCACCGATTGTTTTTCCTCTATTCACACAACACAAAACGACCAAGCTACATAATTCATCCTCATTGGCTTCCATACTTTCAAGTATTCCTCCTAGAACACCATTGTAAGTAATTACATTAACTTGTTCTAACTTTCATCATCCTCATCCTAGGGTTTATGGTTTCTTAATATCTAATCAATTAACTCAATTAGGGTTTTCAAATTAATCATGAAAAGGGGATTTTAACAAAATCACATTGTGTTCACAACATTGTTAATACAAATCAAAACCATAAACCCATTCCAACTAATTTTTCTTAATTGAAAATTTGTATTTTAGGACCAACCATGCCCAAAGCCACTCAACAAGATCATCATGACACCGTCCATTACCTTACTCACTACTATCGTAAAAGGGATTGACCAAAACCGACCGTAAAATATTCAAAAGCCTTGTAAACGACTTATCCACGAAGGTCGTGTAGTCAAGGAATGTTTCCTTGAAGATACCGACATTCGTCAAGTTTTCTCGACAATCAACTTTGATTGTCTCCTTGACATAGATGAACAAATTTGTCCGGTCTTCATTTTTGAATTTTACAAAAGCTTTAGGATCATTAGAAACACCGACAATAGCATCTCAATCGCCTTCATCATCAACAAACAAAACTTTATTTTTCCTCTCAACACCTTTGCTCAAATTCTTCGCATTCCTTGTGAAGGAATTTGTATGTACTCTCAAGATTGGGCAATTAACGCTCAAAACCTTGCACTTGATCCTAAGCCTCTATAACACTCCTCTCGACGATCCCGAAACCATTAGAGATACTATCTTCAAAGTTAGGACCGACCAATCTCGTTACGACCGTAACAAAAAGCTTATTCACCGTAATCCCTTTCAAATGGAACTTTTCGAAATGCATCCCATGTTTAGAAAATGGGAAGAAATCCTTAGGGAAAATGTCATTAGCCTAGTTGGAAACAAAGATCATCCAAACGCATGTCTTGTGCAAATGATCTATTGTCTTACCCACCAAAGGCCATTTAATCTTGCCTATTACATGGTAAGGAGAATGGCTGGGGTATTCAAAGCTTCCAACATGGTACTTCCATATGGTATGCTCCTAACACGACTTTGTAAGTATGTTGGTACATTGCAACCATCTCCTATTAACGATGATCATTACCTTTCCGATCACGTCATGGTACCTCTTACCAAACAACGCTCTAAACGGTTCATGGTTAATGGAGAGAAACCTGAAGCTCTCTCGGACTCCTCGGCCGGAGAAGAAGAAGATGAAGATGAGGAAGACATCGACCCCGTAGCCAACATCAAATTGGAAATCCTTGAATACCACAAACAACTTCCAACCATTCCAAACGAGACCGCGGAATTTAAGCAATTGAGGGGCATGATTCAAAACCTCGCTTACAACCTCACTAAGCCGTCAAAAAGGAAAAGAAAGGATTGACGAAAGAGACAATAGGAATATGCTTATTTTTCTTTATCTTATGTTTGGATGATTACGTTTTAGCACTTTTGGTTTATGGTAATTTGGATATTGTTACTTTATCATACTTTATAAGTGGTGTTTTGTGATGACATGCTTGTTCCTATTGCTTTATTTATAGATTTATTAGTGTGCAAAATCGCACATCATTTCGTGTAGTTTCGATCTGCAGATGCGGATCCCTAGGATTAGCCTAGCCGGATCCCTCCTCGAGGGAACCGTGGGATCCGTGACATCGATCAAGAATACAAGATTTCTTGCATCAAGATAACTTTCTAGATAACATCTCATTAGCTAAGCATATGATTTTAGAATCCAACTAGAACAACTTCAAGGATAAGAAAGGCTTAGACTCACTAAAGGATTACTTAAAATCTTAGTCAAAATGCCTCTTGATTTATCAACACATCAAAACTCACCATATTTCCGCTTCAATACTCACAAACTGTTTCTCATCTTTCAAAACACTTAAGTGGACAAATTAAACAATTTTAGGAAATTGTTTCTAGTCATTTTTATCTCAAAGTGAGACAAAAATTAGTTTTCAATTTTTGTGATTTTTTTTAAGATTTTTTCTAATATCACCTCAAGCCTAAATCTGATCACTAGGATCATTTATTATGACTGGAAACCACCAAAACTTTTAGTGTTATCCTTGGACATCCATTAGTAGTCATCTTGTTCCATCCTCCTTCCATAAGAAGCAATCATTTGCTATAACACTTATTACCTTTGATCATTCTAGTACCCTTTCATCTTAAACACTTAGGAGAACTGAAACATTCAAAATGAGATAGGCTTTAGCTCCTAGAAACCTCATTTCAAACTGTCATAATTACGAGAGCCGGATCCCTAGGATTAGCCTAGCCGGATCCCTCCAAGGAGGGAACCGTGGGATCCGGTGACAGCTTATGTCAAACATTGCTAAAACAATCATTTCAACTCATCTTCCTAACTCAAACACTCCATCTCATCTTAAACGAGTTCCTAGATCAGTGAAACTCTGAATCTCAACCTTGTGCATGTTAATCATCACATTTCCAAGAACATTAGTGGATTAAGTCTTAAATGCAATTGCCAAGTTCTTCCCTTTATAACCCATATTGCTAAGAACACTTTAGTCATCAAACACAAACATAATTATCAGCAATTGCAACCATCTTCCTTAGTCATCTCATCATGAGAAAAGCTCCTAGTGCTAACTCATCCACTCAAGAACCACCCAAGAAACTTGCTAGAATCATACACGAAGTTTCCTCAACCGAATCATCTCCGGTTAAGTCCACCAATGCTAGGATTTCCCCTACACCAAGGAAACCAATCAAACTAATCCCCAAGAAGAGTGTTCCCACTAGGATTTCATCACCAAACTCTACTATCCCAAACATACCCTCCACAACTCAACCAACACCATTAGTGCCTAGAACCACCTCACAATCATCTCCACATTCTCACAATATAGAAGATTTACCTTCTTGGCCATCTCATCTTTCACCATTACCAACAAATTCACTTGAAAAGATTGAGCTACAAAATCAAAGTGTTGAATCAACACTTGCTCCAAAAGTAAACTCTATCATTCCCCCCAATAGTCCATTTTGGATTATGAGAAGACATCAAAAGCAACCACCAGACCATATGGAAGTTGATGCTTCTTTACCTTCACCCTCAAAAATTGTAGAGCCATCACTTAATAAGCCTCCACCAATTCCTCATTCATTTGAAGATACTCAACCCACTTTACTTGAACTTCCACTACAAGAAATTCAAAACCATGACAAGGATTGCTATCATTGTAAACATGTTGAAAGGTTGATACATGAACTACGTGAAGAGCAACGTTTCATGTTTTATCACCTCCTCGAACGTTTCGAAGAGGTTAACAAGCCTAAACTACAATGAGCATCATAGTCAAAAGCTCAAACTTAGAACGTTTAGGAAACCTTTCTCATCCTTGATCATCATTAAGTTTTAGTTGAACCTTGAATTTGGGTAACTCATTAGCATTAGTAGTACTTGTATGGCTAGTTCATTCTCTTAGTCTTAGAGATTTGTTTGGTTATCTCTTGTTTTATTGAATGAACATTTATATGTTTTGATTATTCTGTGCGTTGTGCTCTTTATTGCACACATATATTGTCTCCACACTAGCATTGTTTGACACATCTTCACTGCTGAAGAAACTGTCATCAGGTAGCCGGATCCTTCCAAAATAACTAGACGGATCCCTCCAAGAAGGGAACCGTGGGATCCGTGGCACAGAAGTACAATTTACTACTAACATGAGTCTTATTTGCAGGAAATTATGCACTATACTCTTGTTTTCTAACCTTTGTTTTGTAGTTATTCAAAATACACATGAAGATATTGACACCATAAAGCTAGGGGAGCTTTGTGTCAAACGACATTGCAAAATCATTTGCAACTTAATCCAATTTTGGATTACACTTCATGATACCCCATTGCAACTTTGCAATATTCGAGGGGGAGCACGTTTTCGTCACTTAGACGAACCATTTGCAAACTTAATTGCAAACACAATTAGTTTATTTTACGTCATGTCCTTGACGCCCTTTCAAAGGGATGGACTCGTCAAGGGGGAGTTAAGACGAGTACCATTCCCGTCACTTGCTCTCTTTACATTTTTACATAACTTTTCTTATAAAAATTGTGTTAGTTTCTTTTAACACTTTTGTTTCGACAAAAGGGGAGAAGAAAGTAAAACTACAAATTCAAACTTTTACAATTTTAGCTTTTCCTTAAAATAATTTTATGTCTTGTCATCAACAAAAAGGGGGAGATTGTTAATACAAATAAGCCGTAAAAACGTTTATTTATATTTTACGATCTTCTAATGTTTTGTCGATAACAAACGTAAAATCATTTTAACGAAACAAATAGAATACGTAAATAGTTTGAGTTAATAGTTTTCTAACACACTTACGTTTTCACATAAAACACTAAAACAAGTATAAGTGATTTTATGATTTAGATACATATGTACAACAACTAGTGTTTACATATTGGGTTAACATATACTTAAACTAAGTATACTAAAATGGGTAAAAACATGTATATACTAAAATGGGTAAAAACATGTTAATACTAAAATGGGTAAAAACTAGCAAATGGTATTGACCCATAACCCATGGTTTTATATATACCACTTAACCAAGTTCATTGTATCTAGAAAGAAAACCATGGATCAACCCATAACCCATGACCCATGACCCATAACCAAAAATACCCATGGGCAAAGAGGAGCGTTCCACGGATCCCTAGCTTTGTGCTAGCCGGATCCCTAGTGGAAGGGATCCGTGGGATCCGGGAACAAGAGAGAATTTTCTATAAATAGAGAGCCATTTCTTCCTTTCTATTCATCACTTTACACACATACTTTCCCCAAGTATTCTAACCTCTAACCTCGGATCCAAGTGATCTATGTAGTTTGTCTTTTGTTTTGTGTGATCTTCTAGGTTCCTCTTAAAGGAGAGATCACCACTTGAAGACGCAAGCTCAAGTCCATGAGTTGCAATGCTTCGTCATCATCAAGACAACTAAGGTTCTCTTGTTGATAGTTCTTCCTTTCTCCATAGATGTTGGGTTAAAGGCATTAGTGAAGGATGCCGAAAGTGTCAAGACGAAAGCATTAGTGAAAGGTGCTTATCGTTCGTGTCAAGAGCATTAGTGAAGAATGCTATAAGTGTCAAGACGAAGGCATTAGTGAAGGGTGCCAAGCGTTGTGTCAAAGGCATTAGTGAAGGATGCCGAAGAATCAAATCAAGTAGCATTTGGGAAGAATGCCTAGGTCGTATAATCGATGAGGTGCATCGTTATACATATAAGTATTTGTTTATTTACAAGGATGGTGATATCCTTGATGGTGTTGTAACAAGGAGTAGATCTCCTTGAGATTAGGTGTTGTGTTGTGAAGGGTAGTAGTTCCTCCATAGTAATGGAACTAGGTGCTTAGCCTAGTACCTAATAAAGGGTAGGCGACGTTGTGATAGGATTAGTTCTCCTAAGGTGTGAAAGAACTCGGTGGTTAGCCTAGCACCGTATAAAGGGTAGGCGACGTTGTGTTAGGTGTGGTTCGCCTTGGTGTGAAAGAACTCGGTATTTAGCTTTGTACCGGAAAAAGGTTAAGCGACGTTGTGAAGGCTTCTCCGCCATAAGGAGATTGGTGTAGTGCTTACGAACTCTCGAGTAGGTGACTCGGGAGTGGAGTAGGGCAAGGAAGGTGTCCTTGTAGCCGAACCACTATAAATAACTTGTGTCGTGGTGATGCTTCTTACTCTTTATCTTTCATTACACGCTTATATATCTATCTATCAACGTCCAACATAAACAACCAAATAGATTGACATAAGTCGATCTAAATATTTAAAAGGAAGTTTTAAATTGGTAAAACTATTCAACCCCCTTCTAGTTTTCCACATCTTCCAAGCTCTCATCTTCCACCTCATGAGTATTATGCGTCTCTTCCCGAGATCGAGAATGAATCGGTGAATTCAAGCAAACTAAGGGAATGTTCAAGTGCCTTGGTAGGATGATGAGCAAGATCTACAAGTTGGACAAATGAGGGTCCATAAGGAGTGTTTGGAACAATACATTATTGTTAATGTTTGATACAATTTAGTTGTTTTTATTGTGTAGGATGATAATATAACTTAAAACAATGTTGTATGCTAACAATCTTATACAGGGGGGATAGCACAAGTATGCTATCAAATTTTACCCATTTTCACTATAATGTGAAAATCACTAGGCCTTGCTCAAAATCTATGCTCCACTATGTTTATACATGTGTTATTTACTTTTCCTAACTAGAAATGTTTAGTGTCACATGTTTTGAGAAAAATTTCAGGTTTCGGAAAAGTCCCCGACACCTAAACATACACTCTGTGAAGTTTTCTGCACTGCACGGATCAGACGGCACAAACATTTTGGTACCATCTGTTATGAGAAATGGTACCGCCGTGCACTGTCTGAGGCGGACCGCACGGCACCCTTTATAGGGTCCGTCCGTAAAATTTTGGTGCCGTGGATCCTCCGGTAACTTTCGAATTTCGATTCTTTTGTCATTCCAAATTACCATCCATTGCTTGTAGGTCAATCTTAACTAGTTTATACCCTTATTAGAACTAGTATAATTCACTTAGGCATATAAGAAATCCATTTCCACCAAAATTCAAAATTTGAAAAATTCACCCAAGGAGCCCTTTGGCATAAAGGAAGGAACCAAATTTTGGTACCTTAAAATTCGTGGTGATCGATTGTTAGGAAATTCCACTCATTAGAACACATTTATTGCAAATCTTTGCTTCTTCACTCCATCTCTCTTGTATGGCTTGACTTGGGTGATATGACTAGCATTTAACCCACTTCCAAATCATTAGGAACCTCATCTCTTCAATGGTTTAACATCAAATCAAACACATTTCTCCATAATTTTTCACTTTTATAAATTGAGAGGTTTTACCATGATCA
>CM040245.1:74377564-74766633 GCA_022545495.1 Chrysanthemum lavandulifolium | reverse complement strand
CAAATTCTTTTGGCGGATGCAACAAGAAAATCCTTTCTTGTGTCGTTGCGACATGGATTTATAATTGAAAGAACATCCCACAAGCCCAAAACTTGTGATCCAAGTATTATGCATGTCCTTTGTCAAGGTAAATAATTAAGCGTTTGCTTATTTACGTAAATATATCAATAACTTGTTTATTTAGAATATATTTCTTATAATTGTTTCATCATGTATGTAATGGGATCAAGACTATGGTGTCGATACTTCATGTGGAAGGAAATATTTCAACAAAAGTACTTTGGTCAAGCCTCTTCTTCAACGCATGCTCAAATCATGAAACTAAAGATAAAACGATCAACATGCTATTGGCTCAAAACAATTTGTTGAAGGCAAGAATAAAGACGTTGGAGGCATCACCTGGAATTGGCAAGAAATCCATTGATCACGCACGTCACAGTGGAATACTCTATGAGCTTATAGATGATATTAATAATCTTCATGTGGAGTAGATTTTGTTGTAATATTAAAGACATTTGTTGTTGTACTTGTTTAATGTTTTAATGTCTAATGTTTTATTGTAATTGTTTAATTAAATGGAAACAATACACAAATGAATACTCTACATATAAAAACATTACACAAATAAATACACTATACATATAAAAACATTACACAAATTAAATATACCACACAAATAAATACACTATACATATAAATACACTACACAAATTAAATATACCACACAAAATAAACACTACACAATTAAATAAAAAAAAATATATAATAATAAATAAATAAATAAAAGTACTTGCGCCCGCACGGATGGGCCCCATGGCCTATGAGGTGCCTGCCAAGTGATATATGGGGTGCCGGATTATCCTCTCCTTTTTTTTTCATAAATGTTTTATTGCATACCTGTTGAGTGTTGACATGCATATTTTGCTCTAGTAGTCTAGTGCACACCGTTTGATAAATTTTTAGATATGCTTCTGAGTTCTTATAACGATAACTTCTTAAGACGTTAGATTTTCTTATATTGTCCATTGAATACCACGCATGTCACTTTCATCATAAAGCTACTTATATTTAGCACTTGATTATGGTCATTTGACCAACCGAGCTACTGGCTTAGGGTGGTGGCAATGCACTCGGTATGCATTCGGCATGCATTAAAACCGAACGGCAATACCATTGCCACACCTTCGGCATGGTGTGGTGTGGTATGACATTCGGTAATCCATACCGATTCGGTATGGGAAGTAAATGAAAAGAGAACGTTGGGCAACGGTACAAAATCTAGCCGTTGGGCTATTTTCAAACAAAAATAATAATAATAATAATAATAATAATAATAATAATAATAATAATAATAATAAACAAAAAAATAAAAAATTTCCCCTATAAATATACACTTTAAATCACCATTTCAAATCACATTATTCTCATCTTCTTCTTCCGACTATTATTTTTTTTTAAAAGATAGATGCTAGGAAAGCAAAAAATGTTTCCACCTCATCCAAAGGTCGTGGCCGAGGCTCTCGATCACAACCCGTTCGTCCGCAAGTTCAATCACAACCATCTTCCTACTATCCCCAAATGAGTCCTCAAGCCGGTCACTATTATCCTCAACCTCCACCGATGAACCTTCCATCACATCAACACCAATATTATCCCCAACCACCTCCGAACATGATGTCGATGACTAGCGATTTCAACCCGTTCAATGACTACCGTGAAGCTCCTTCGCGGCTTGAACCAAGTGTCGAACGACCACTACCGCTATATGATTACGAGGATGATAACGTTGAGTATGTTCCCGAAACGCAACAAGAAAATCCAATCGGTATACTTGTTTTTTTTTTGTTATTCGTTATAATTTATTTGTTATAATTTTATTTGATATAATTTTATTTGATATAATTTTATTTGTTATAAAAAAATTTTATACTATATACTAGGCGATGAAGATGTTCAAGAAGTCCCAAAAAAAACCATCGACTAAAGCGGAGAAAAGAAATTGGACGACAAACGAAGAGGTTGCTTTGGCAAAAGCGTGGGTTCATATTTCCACATGTCGAAAAGTCGGTAATGAACAAACTAGAGATGGTTTTTGGAAAAGAGTTCTAGAGCATTTCAAGGAAAATGTGAAACATACTACTCGAACTCGCCATAGCTTACACACAAAGTAGGGAAATTTGAACTCCGCCATGGGTGTCTTTAACGGGCTATACATCCAATCGGTATAATTGTTTTAATTTATATACTTGTATTAATTTATATAATTGTATTAATTGTAGAAACGTCTTCGTGAGAGTGGGTGTAGCGATCTTGACGTCATGAAAAATGCCTTGGCCGATTATGAAAAGAAAACAAAGGGCAAGGATTTTACTCATATTAAAGCATGGGAGGTTGTTAGGTGAAGACAAATGGTTGGAACAACCATGTGTGGTCAAGAAGTTTCGCTAATTCCGACAAACGAAGAAAATCGTCGAATCTAGCTACTACGAGACGGTAGCAATGACAATGTTGAGACCAGAATTCCGCATTTGAATGAGCGACACAACTCCTACACCGGAAAAGAAAAGGCAAGAAGGCCGATACCGACTCGACAAACGAAAGTATTCTGAGCTTCGACAACTACCGTAAGGAAAACAAAAATATTGGAATCGATAGCGGAGAAAAGGTTTGCAAAGGATGACTTGGCCGAAAAGTTCTTGACGGCACAAATCCGTAATGTTGAAGAAAAGACTTATCATCGGGCACTGAAGTTCTATAACCAACCGCACGATCACATAACTGATCCGACAATGCGAGAGTTAATGATTGCCAAAAAACGTGAGTACGCGGAGAAATATGGATGGCCGACGGATTTTTAGATGCGTACTTATTTTTAGTATTATGTAATATTTTTTTTTAAGTATTATGTAATTTTTTTTTTATTAATGAAATATTATGTTTTTATTTAATTGTTTAATATAATTATGAATTTAAAAATAAATAAAATAAAATAAAACAAAAATGAGTGAGGTATGGAATGACCATTGCCACTAAAAAACAATGGTGAGGTATGAGTGAGGTATGAGATTAAGTGGAATGATATTATTGGTGGGTGGTGAGGTAGGGTGTGGCATGGTTGCCACCACCCTTATTGGAATCGATTTATGTTTCTCTCTCTGTCACCTAATTTGTTAGTGCAAATATTACGATATTTAATATATACATTCTCATTTGTTTTGTTGATGACAAACATGCAACTTGTCATACATAACGCAAAATGTATAAGTTAATTGTAATTATATATTGTCTCAACAACTCTCGACGACTCAAGTCCTTGTATGCTACAACACAGGTTCATACATGTTTGTTATGTTGCGTTATGATCAAACACCCAACAAACCATTAAAACATGTTTAGTTTAATAGTTTATGTATAACAACTAGTGTTTACATATTGGGTAATTATATACATAACTAGTATGTATTATAAGGGGTAATATAAATGGGTAGAAAACTTAAGTATTTGACCCATTGACCAAATACATTGAATGTAGTTGGGTAAAACCCAAAAGTCCATGACCCATACCCAATGTCTATATACAATGTACCCTTAGTGGGTGATAACGCTACACGCGTCGTTCGGGGTCAAAGGAACTTCCTTTTCTTCGAGCAAGTTTATAACACCCTAGGCGAAGAAACCTAATCGCTGTAGTGTAGTAATTAGGGTAAGCCACGGTATTGATATCGCTTCTAGGGGAATAGGAATGCTAGTAGGAGTTCTGCGCTAAGGTTAAGGTTGAGGAAGATTATTTTATCTTTTATATTTTATGAAAATGGAAAGGTACGAATCTCGGTATTGGATTGGGGGTTGGTATTTCTACCGATTACTCTACTATTATCTAATTATCTAAACTAAGGTTGTGGGAGTCTATGTCTAATTAATGTGTCTCGTATGATAGTTTAAAGATGTGTTTACTTAGTTTGTATTACTCATTAATTATCTCCTATTGATGGTTGAGTGTCACGTCTTATTCCTAGTTGCGTTGTGTGTCTAAAGTTGTAGGGTATCGCTTTCCAACTCTTTGAACTTACCAAAGGGTCTTGTCTACAAACCCACTAGAGATTATAAACCCTACTCTAAGGCGCTCTTTGGATGGTTTAGCCTACAATTACTCGGTAATTATACTCTAAGGTTCACAAAGATGAATCAAGCATTAAGTACACAACGAATGACCTATCGCATTACTAGATCATTAATCAACTAAGATAAGAAACAACCAATCAAGATTCAATAATTAAGTTTCATACTTCCTAAGCAAACACACAAATAAATTAGCCGGACATGGAGAACATGCAAGCATACACACAAATAATCAAAGACATAATTGAATTAATGAAGTAAAGACTTATCTTGATGTAAGATAGGTTTAAAACCCTAAATCTGTACAAGACACCTTAGGTTCGGTTTAGGTTTTACCCAAAGACTCTCCACCCAAAGACCGAAAAATCGGATTCTATATATAAGATTACAATTGCGGCGTCACCTTATGTTTAGTGACGCCGTGTGTGTCGCCGCCATTAGGGTTTCGCTTGGCCACGTTAACCTTGCGACGGCGTCACCTTTTGTCCGTGACGCCGCCCTCTTCGCCGACGTCGTGCGGATTGCATCTAGGCGTCCCGAGTAGCGACGGCCTACTCTTTCACAACTAGACGTGCGTCACTTGAAAACACGAGTTTTGGGTACCGGGTCGTCACAATAATTTTGGGACGGCGTCGCTAATAGCACCGACCGCCGCGCTTCTACTTTCAAGAATCTGAGTGTCTCGATTCCGACTTTGGCCATTTTCTTCATATATTCGTGCCTTTTCGTCCAAATAAGTGTCATTCCAAAGATTTTGCCTTCACGAGACCTAAAAAGTGAAAAGGAACGATATTAAGCAATAACGGATACAAAAGTGATCAAATAAAGACTTAAACGACCCTCAAAATGGTACCTTTTAAAACGTTATCAAATATCCCTACACTTGTTATTTGCTTGTCCTCAAGCAAATGTGCTTTAGCCAATTAATTTATAAGTTAGGGTCATGAAGCATTAATTCAAAAGCGGTCCACAACACATATAAGCCCAAGAAAGTCATAACAAGCACGAAATTACATACTAGCACCTCACATGGGGTGTTTGGATACTCACATCTCTCGGTGTAAATATGAAATATAACAATATAGGAAATGGAAGATAAACACTCATTAACCGTCCTAGTACATAGATTACCATAGGCTTGAGAATAGATCAAACCTCCATCGCTTTAGCGTAAGCACCTAGGAAAGACTATCAAAGAGGTCTTTAAAGGGTTGTAATGTTAGGCTTACGGTAGGAAATAAGGGTTTGGTGGGATAGGCTATTTAGTGGTGGTAAGTCAAAAATCTCTATGTTAAATGCATATGAAGAATGGCGTTGCTAAGCCAAGACTCGACACTCTAAACTCTAGATAACCTGAAATAAACAAACATAAATTTAAAGGATAGATGTAGGATGGTAGCCTGTATGGTTTTTTTTTTTTTTTTTTTTCACATACACTTTTACTCTACCATCCTCTACGATAACATCAAAATACTAGGGATTTAAGGTGCATATCCTACACTTGAGTTTTATTATTCTAACACTAATTTGACCCGATTTGAAAAGATCAAAACACTTGGGGTACATTATTACATAAACAAAGGAATTTGAATTTAACGCTCCCTTCCGTCATTTCATAAACTTTAACTTTTCCCATGAATCCCAATCATCCCAAAATCGTATACAAAGGATATGACTCGACTCAAAGAACTTATGCAAGCAACTAGATAATTGAACTAAGGGTTTAGGGTGATAACAAACATTTGCACTAAAAGTGAGTGCATAAGGGGTAGGCTAAAGCGATTTGGGTGTATATTTGGGGTGGGGTGTAAACAATGTTTTCATTGATATTCGGAAAACCAAAACATCACGAACCGCGAAAAGGATAGGCTCGAGGGGTTAACTAGGGTATCGTGTACTAAAGATGAGTACAACGAAAGGGTGTGGGGGAATTACTCAACCGATGTGGAAGAAGTAATTATATTACTGTGTATCAAACAAGGGTTATCCTAATGCCTCTTATCATTTAGTTATTCCTAACTACAAGTGTAGCCTCACTTGCGATCTCGAATGCATCACAAAACAAGTTCTAGAATCTAATATACTAATGGTTCACACTCTAAGCATTAAAGATGAATGCTTTTAATTCCTACTAATCTAAGGCGATCCTCACATTTTGGGTGGAATTTGGGTGGTAAGGGTTTTTGTGCTAGTCATGCAACTTCCTATCCGTGAGACGCTTTTGTTAAGACTAATGGCCCACCCTATATGTCATGAAAAATTTTAAATTTGGTGCCAAAATTACCCTAACCGACATTTTCTCATGGTTTATTACACAATCACAATTGAACAAAGCAAATAATCAAGGATAAGCATAGTTTCAAAGTTCTCTGCTTTATTTTCCTCCTACACTTAAACCGAACATTGTCCCCAATGTTCCCCGAAAGTATAAAAGTTATGATAAAAGAAGGTAATTAAAACGAAGAAACTAATACCCCCGATTAGCTCGGTAGGATCCGTGTAAAGTGGTGGTTAAATTCTTTTCAAGAAGAATTATTATGTGAAAAGCTCCTTCCAATCTTATGTAACTTCTTCTTGACAAACTAAACTCGCACACTTGAAGAAAACAACGAAACCTTCGTAAAATCGTGATAATAATATATAAGACTCGATTTAAACTAGGATATAATGCTTGTGGAATGGATGTTTACTGAATTTCTAAGAAAATTAAGACTGGAAAATTCCAAAATTTATAAGTAGCTCGAAAACGAGAAAAAGTAATCCGGTGTTTTACTCCTTCCTCGACGCTGGTCGTGTTGCAATCTGACGCCGTCGGTTATCCTGACAAAACCGGTCTCGATTTTACGGAAAATTTACATCTTTAGAATCTGGAAAAATTTCGCAAAACATTCATTATGACTCGATACAAGCATTTGACTCGAACAAACAAACATAAATATCTTTTAGTTAATTGTTATTCTCATGTTTACGTTTCTTTTGAAAACTTGTGTAATCCTCCCTACACTTATCCCTTATGTAAAATACCTTTATATGCAATTAAGACGAGGTTAAAACAAAATAAAGCATTTTCACAAATTTAAACATGAGGATAAACAATTAATAAAAGATATATGACACTAACAAAGCAAACAATTAGCATGGGTTGCCTCCCACGGCGCTTTTCTTTATTAAAGAGTCTTGTAGCTAGACTCGTAGTCGTGTCCTACGCATCGACATATCGTAAGTCTATCCTCAACAATGTCGTAAGGATCAAACTTATCATTCAAGTTCCTAGTAGTACGCTCGGTTAAATATGCCTTTTCAAACATCTCACCATCGGATCATAGATTTGTATCCTAATGTGCCACCTTCCATTACCATCACTAGGCGGTCTATTCCAATTCCACATGTGTTCGGATTTCTCAACTATCCACTTATTCATGACAAGGTTAACGGCAAGCTTCCTAGGAACTCGGTCATCTTCCTAAATACTAAGGCGTCCTCGAACGGGTTCACTTCTATGTCCCTAGCCATTTCTTGTTCTTGGAAAGTTCTTTTGCACTAGCAAAGGCCTTATCTAGGTAAAAGGTCTTGGGGCCTATGATGTTCTTATCAATCCAAGGTCCATATCGAGAAGGCTCTCTATCCAACCCTATCTCTTGTGGGATTTCCTCATCCTTATAGTATGTATGCTTTTTAACATCGTAAACGGATCTAGCACTTCCTCTCCTACCACTATTTTGGACATCTTACAATCGATGATGGCACTAGCGGTAGCTAAAAATCCTCTTCCAACTAGTAATGGGCATGTCGGGTCCTTATTCATGTCTAGTACATGAAAGTCGCCAAAGAGTCAACTCTCCTACATATACTACCATGTCCTTTATTATTCCTACCGGACATGCTATACTACAAGTCCGCTAGACCTAAGATAGTTTCCGTTGGTTCAATTTTACCTAGGTTGAGGCTTCTATGAAGGGACAGCGAACGAGATTGATGCATGATCCTAAATCGGCTAGAGCATCGAGTGGCTTGGAAGTTCCAAGTCTACTACGGAAGAGTGAATAGCCGGATCGTCTAACTTCTTAGGTAAGTTGTTTCGCAAAGGCGGACCCATGTTTTCCAAGCCTAAGTTCTAACTCATATTTTTCTTTTAAAGCATTATAATAAGGTGCATGAGCTTAGACTTCAAGAATCGCTTTTTCTTGATGGGTTCCTTGTACTCCTCCTCTAAACTAGGTTTGGATTCTTGGTGACGGGTTTCTCAAGTAGGCTTTACCAAAGGTGCCGGGCCTTGGTATCTCTTGGATGACTTGGAACCCTTTTGATAGCATTTACCGAGTGAACTGTTGGGTGAGAGGGGCATGGATGTGCACTCTCCATGGTGAATCGGAACATGAAGTCGATGCAATCGAATTCACTTTGGGTTCTTAATGGTATCACTTGGGAGTGCTCCAACTTCCCGCTCATTGAAGGCTTTTAAGGGCATCAAGCTTGGTTGTCATCTCGCCTGTTTTTGCTTAAAATCGGCTTCAAGCTTATTCAATCGAGTTTCTTGGGATGACAAAAATCTAGATGCAATTGCCTCAAGATTAGTGGGGTTCCCGGTATTAGAAGAATTGAACCTATTAGGCGAACTAGATGAGCTTTGGGGTGTCTTGAGTTTTGGTTCCACTTAAGATTAGGGTGATTTCTCATGAGGGTTGTATGAGTTTCCTAAGTTGTTTTGTTCGGGTTTGAAAGTGTACCACTTCTCTCCGCTCCGTCTTGTGCGTATGGGCGGCGGTCCGCAAAAGCTTGTTCGGAGAGCCTTGTGCAATCACGAGTGTCATGGGGACCACCGCATAACTCACAAGGTAGAGTGATTTGATTCACTTGTCGTGAGGACTTAGGATTTTTGTAGAACTCATGAGGAATTTAACTTGATCTTCAAGTTCGATCATCCTACGGTCGGGAGGAGGCAAGGAGATTGCCTTGATGGTTTTGGGCAGCTCACGGGGATCATCCTAACTTTCGTTGTCATAGAGGCGAGGTCCTCTATTATTTCCATGATTCTTCTGCGGTGAGATCACAAAGTTTTCCACCGCCACTTGGTCAATGGATCGCTTAGTGGGAAAGTTGACATGATCATAAAAGATTTGGACTTGGAGCCAAAGTTCAATGCCGTGATGAGGACTTTATGAAGTAAGTCCTTGAATCGGGTCCATGCTTAGTAGAGATTCACCTTGACGTTGTTGGAACATCAAGATGTCATTCCTAAGCTTAGTGGTTCTCCCGTGGGAAAAATTGAGCAAAGAAGCGAGTAAGATCATCCCAACTTGAGATGGAGCCGTAGGAAGTCGCTCGAAGCCAATTACTAGCTTGGTCCCGTAGAGAATTGGAAGAGGCAGCGGTAGCGTGGTCTCCCGTAGTAGCATCAAGGTCGATGGAATCGATGATTTTGAGAAATCCTCGATGTCTTGATTTGGATCTTCGAACGAAGTCCATGGAATGCACATCCGTTTGCACCAACCGGATGGTGTCGGATCGCAGGCCGTAGTTTGGGCTTGGTCGGAAGCTCAATGGTGTTCCTATAGCCTAGGTGGCTTGGTCTTGAGTATTCACCAAGAGCACGGGCTCTTGGCGGGTCATTTGGTGGTGGGTTGATGAATGGTAGTGGGTTATCACCTTCCATGATGAAAAGTGATGGGGTTACGAACAAAGGTCACGAAGGGGGGATAGACTAAGAAAGCTAAAAATAAGAAAAAGTTTACTTGATAGGAATCAAGCAAAGAAACCTAAACGAGGTGGACTACTAACTAGCTATTCTATTCCCCACGCCGCCAAAAACTTGATAACGCTACACACGCCGTTCGGGGTCAAAGGAACTTCCTTTTCTTGAGCAAGTTTTATAACACCTGACGTTGAACCTAATCGTTGTAGTGTAGTAATTAGGGTAAGCCACGGGTATTGATATCGTTCTACAGGGAATAGGAATGCTAGTAGAGAGTTACTACGCTAAGGTTAAAGTTGAGGAAGATTATTTTTATCTTTTTATATTTTATGAAAATGGAAAGGTACGAATCTCGGTATTGGATTTGGGGGTTGGTATTTCTACCGATTACTCTACTATTATCTAATTATCTAAACTAAGGTTGTGGAGTCTATGTCTAATTAATGTGTGCTCGTGTGATAGTTTAAAGATGTGTTTACTTAGTTTGTATTACTCCTTAATTATCTCCTATTGATGGTTGAGTGTCACGTCTTATTCCTAGTTGCGTTGTGTGTCTAAAGTTGTAGGGTTTAAAACCATAAAATCTTGTACAAGACACCTTAGGTTCGGTTTTAGGTTTTTACTCCAAAGACTCTCCACCCAAAGAAAAATTCGGATTCTATATATAAGATTACAATTGCGACGCAGGCCACCTTATGTTTAGTGACGCCGTCGTGTCGCCGCCATTAGGTTTTCGTCTTGGCCACGTTAACCTTGCGACGGGGTCACCTTTTGTCCGTGTGCCGTCTCTTCGACTTTTGACGCCGTCTGGATTGCATCTAGGCCGATGCGAGTGGCGACGGCCTACTCCTTCACAACTAGACGTCGTCACTTGAAAACACGAGTTTTGGGTCTTGGGTCGTCACAATAATTTTGGGACGGCGCTAATAGCACTTTTGACGTCGCCTTCTACTTTCAAGAATCGTGAGTGTCTCGATTCCGACTTTGGCCATTTTCTTCATATATTCGTGCCTTTTCGTCCAAATAAGTGCCATTCCAGCATTTTGCCTTCACGAGACCTAAAAAGTGAAAAGGAACAATATTAAGCAATAACGGATACAAAAGTGATCAAATAAAGACTTAAACGACCCCTCAAAATGGTACCTTTTAAAACCTTATCAGTGGGCACTCAAAACCATAGACTAGATGCATTGCATCTTGTAGATACATTGAATCTACTTGGTACCCATAACCCATGACCCATACCCAATGTCTAGATACATTGTACCCTTGGTGGGCACTGAAAACCCATTGATCATATCCATAACCCATGGTATTGACCCATACCCATAAGACTAGACACATTGTACTCACTAGATACATTGTATCTAAAGGAATACCCATGGACCAACCCATAACCAAAAAACCCATGGGTAAAAGGGAGCGTCCCACGGATCCCCAGTAATACACTGGACGGATCCTCAAGGGAGGGATCCGTGGGATCCGGGGAACAGTGGCTAGTTTTCTTCTATAAATAGTGAGCCACTTCTTACCATTTCCTTACACCTTCACACATAGTTTCTCTCCACCAAATCTAGGATATTTAGATCATTAGGAAACATGTAAACCACCCTCATCTCATATGATCATAATGCTTCTAACTCTCATTTGTTGTAAGCATACTCCCGAAGTGATCCTCCAAAGCAATCTTAGAGATCTTGCTTCCTTACCCATGAAGTGATCACCCATCACAAGATACAAGCACATGAAGATCTCATACAACAAGCTTGGGAAACTTGTCATCTTCATTCATAGAAGACTAACTACATCATGCTTTGGGTTCTTGATGTTTAGTCTAGGAGTTCATATCCATTAGACACATTGTCTTGGATATTGTCTAGTATCATATTCTTATATCTATGACTAGACTAGATGGTTTATGTGTTTGTGCCATAAAACACAAGGTTTGTTATGTTGGGCCACAAAACATAACGGGTGTCATAGATGTATCAAAGGCATTAGTGAAGAGTGCCAAAGATCTGTGTTGAAGGTATTAGTGAAAGGTGCTGAAGGATCATGTAAATGGATTAGTGAAGAATGCCTAGGTCGTATAATCGATGAGGTGCATCGTTATACATATAGTATTTGTCTAGATCCAAGGATGGTGATATCCTTGATGGTGCTGTAACAAGGAGTGGATCTCCTTGAGATTAGGTGTTGTGTTGTGATGGGTAGTAATTCCTCCATAGTAATGGAACTAGGTGCTTAGCCTAGTACCTAATAAAGGGTAGGCGACGTTGTGTAGGTGTGGTTCACCTTGGAGTGAAAGAACCCGGTGGTTAGCCTAGCACCGTATAAAGGGTAGACGACGTTGTGATAGGATTAGTTCTCCTTGGTGTGAAAGAACTCGGTATTTAGCTTTGTACAGGAAAAAGGTGTAAGCGACGTTGTGAAGGCTTCTCCGCCATAAGGAGTCGGTGTAGTGATTACAAACTCTCGAGTAGGTGACTCGGGGAGTGGACTAGGGCAAGGAAGGTGTCCTTGTAGCCGAACCACTATAAATCCTCGTGTTGGTTTGTCTATCCTTTTACTTATCGCTTACTCTTATTCTTGCATTACATTGTTTATTTTCTATTTGGTTGATGTCTATGTTTGTGACACATACTTGGTCTTTCATATAGTCACAAACTATATTTAACACTTTACATATTATGACACGCTTGATCAAGAAAAGCAATCGGACTAATAATGGTGAAACTTGATTTTAATGAACCATTAATCTTGCGAATCTTATGTGAGATTAAGGGTTGGCCTTACATGCCGTGTCGTTAAATGTATCCTCGTCGAGATTAGCAAATGCAATGGTTTATACTATATTTGATACAAAAATTTTAAGTTTGAAACGAAACGATTCACCCCTCTACGTTTTCACAATTGGTATCGAGGCGGGTTGGCTCTAGTTTTTTAAAACAAATGGTTTTCAAAGCGAGTAAGGTCCTCGATCAAATTTTGGTGAATTCAAGCATAATATGAAAAGTGTTTTGTTGATTTTTTCTTCCTTTAAAGTTTTGTTGTTAGATATCTTGTTAATCAAGCTTGATTAAAGGTAAAATGGTTAATATAACTTCACTAAAAGTCTACAAAGGTTAAACCTTTTCGCCGGTCAAAACATACATTTTGTAATTCATGTCGATCCGCGAATCCCTTTAGGTTACACTGGACGGATCCTCAAGCAAGGGATCGTGGTGCATGTAAGACAGCTTTTGTCGAATTTCAAAAATTCATAACTAATTAACCGTAAGTCTTTGAAGTCGTACACCTATCATTTTAAAGGTATTTGAGTCTACTTTCATTTAAAATGATTTCATAAACTGATTCAAAACAAAATTTATAGAATCACTGATTTATAATAGAAAGTCATTTTCGGTCATAACTTTTGCACAAACTTTTGATCTAATTGGAGACGGATGTTTTCATCTTTGAATAACAATGTGTCCTCTTTTGAAATTAAGGTTTTGATCATATTTATAAAGGAAACTAATCAAGCTTGGTATACATGTTTAACACAAAGCGATGAAAAGAACTTTTGTATGCTGTGCTAAATGATAAATTGTTTCCCTTGCATTACTTGATTATTAGCTTATCTCAAATAGCTTTTGTGCTTGTTTGATTGATTAACATATGTGATTTCCTTACCTTGCTATTCATTCTCTTGCTTGTCGATTTAGTAAATTTCTACTAATCAATGTGCTACTTGAAGGAGTGTTTGGGATAACATCTAGTTGTGTCGAAAATGTTAGTTTTATAAGTTGAAAAATGTTTTAAACATATAACACACTAAAATGGCTTTTTAATTGAGTTTGTCATGTGTGCAATATAAATGTTTTATGTGCCTATATGATTTCTTGATTTCATATTTTCTTGTATCGTTTTCTAAAAACAACAAGAATGTACATCGGATCATAACCTACACATGTGTTGATGATGTACTCTCCCGTTTTCCTTTTCATGATCGCTCTCCAAGCTTCATAGTAGGATTGACAACTTGATTATTTCATCCGATATACTCAAGTAAATTATTTTTCAACTCAAATATAATTGTTCATATCCGAAAGTCCAAACTCGAGCTTTCCAACAACATATGTTGAACTAGCTCATCCAACCATTTTTTTGTTCACCATACGGACAACTTTTAATTTTTTTTTTGATACCTTCGTCACCTTAGTTGTTTCAAGTATAATATTAATATAAACGAAGCAAAGTATCATCATTGTTACTCTTCGATAGGCCATTGTAGGAATATAAATTTTCCTAACTTGAGAATGAATACTGGAGAACTTATTGCACTAGAAACTTAATTTGACCTAACAGTTGAATTGCTTCCTTGAGAGAAGTTGGGTATGTGGAATCGCCCGTAAAAATGGTCGTGTTTAGTTGTAATTGAGCACTGCTGGTAATAGTCTCATATTCATTCTCTGATTTGAGAAATTTATACTCCTATGTTTTCCTAAAGTAAGTTTACAATGGAAATACTTTGCATTGTCTTACGATTACTAATCAAACAAGTTTTAAAATTAATTTTTCTTTTAGTTAATCACAACCACTTGGCTCATCAAGCGATTATCTTGCTTTGATCGAGAAGAGCTACATGACTTCATGGACGAAGCTCATTGTATGCTAATCATCATCAATAATAACTAGATTGTCCTAAACTAGCACCTCACAACTCTTTTGTCTTGAACACCATCATGTGATATTTTCTTTTAAGACACATACCTTGCATGTCATTGTTAGTGTAAATAATTTACTAATCTAGACCGTAAATTTGTTTTAGGCTTCTTGAATAGTGGTTGTAAAGTTTGCTAAACCTTTGTGTTATTTGTGAGCTCGATCTCTTTTTGATTGCCTATATGTGATCTCTACATGTTCGCCTATATGTGTGGGAAGTAAATGAAAAGAGAACGTTGGGCAACAGTACAAAATCTAGCCATTGGGCTATTTTCAAACCAAAAAAAAAAATAATAATAACCATAAATAAAAAATAAAAAATTTCCCCTATAAATATACACTTTAAATCACCATTTCAAATCACATTATTCTCATCTTCTTCTTCCAACTATTAATCTTTTAAAAAAGATGGATTCTAGGAAAGCAAAAAATGTTTCCACCTCATCCAAAGGTCGTGGACGAGGCTCTCGATCACAACCTGTTCGTCCGCAAGTTCAATCACAACCATCTTCATACTATCCCCAAATGAGTCCTCAAGCCGGTCACTATTATCCTCAACCTCCACCGATGAACCTTCCATCACATCAACACCAATATTATCCCCAACCACCTCCGTACATGATGTCGATGACTAGCGATTTCGACCCGTTCAATGACTACCGTGAAGCTCCTTCGCGGCATGAACCAAGTGTCGAACGACCACTACTGCTATATGATTACGAGGATGATGACGTTGAGTATATTCCCGAAACGCAACAAGAAAATCCAATCGGTATACTTGTTTTTTTTTGTTATTCGTTATAATTTATTTGTTATAATTTTATTTGTTATAAAATTTTTTTATACTATATACTCGGCGATGAAGATGTTCAAGAAGTCCGAAAAAAAAACCATCGACTAAAGCGGAGAAAATAAATTGGACGACAAACGAAGAGGTTGCTTTGGCAAAAGCGTGGGTTCATATTTCCACATGTCGAAAAGTCGGTAATGAACAAACTAGAGATGGTTTTTGGAAAAGAGTTCTAGAGCATTTCAAGAAAAATGTGAAACATACTACTCGAACTCACCATAGCTTACACACAAAGTAGGAAATGTCACACCCCAAATTACTTGTTTTGCAATGAATGGAATTCACAGGGACCGATCATCATAGCATCACAATCACAAGTTATATTGAACGACCTAAAGTGTCGTTTGGAAAATACATCGCTTGATTTAATAAAACATTCGTGAGTTACAAAGATAGGTCCCAACCGAAAGTTACTATGCACGGAAAATAAGTTTAGTACAAGTCAAACGATGTTTTTAAAGTTCATAAAACCCAAGTGAGACGCGTCGTCACCGCGACTCTACGATGTATCCACATGCATGCCATGAAGTGAATGTCTTAGATACCTGAGATAAAACATGCTTAAAAAGGTCAACACAAAGGTTGAGTGAAATCCATAGGTTTAAATAATTCGTTTGAACACAATAATCGTAGTGTGAGTTAAATTGTTTCACACTCATCGTTAAAAACAAAACAACATTTATTTCACTAAGTTCATGACAACCAAAGCGTAAACATCGCACCAATAAAAATTGGTAATCATCGCTTCATCGTCACCCTAATAGGTAAACTTGCCAATTTACCTTAATGATTCAAATATAGTGCGCCGATTTTCCCTAACTGGGTCAATAAGAGCGGGAGTGTTAATTCAATAGGCCTATTCACAATATTCGCGCCACTCGCAAGTGACTAATGGTTCATGATGTAGGGACTTGAACATGGCAAATACTTAGTGACAATAAAACATTCGGATATAGCATACAGATTCAAAGCATTTGTGTTCGATTAAAATGTAGCATGTATCTCCCCAAGAGTTTGTAAAAGTTTAAGAGTAAAAGGGGTTATGAACTCACCATTGTAATGATTAAGATGACAAAAGTGGATACAATCAAATGTAGCGTGAATCTCGAAAATGACCTATTATGAATGATATGATATGTAATGAGTTATGATATAATGTTATGCATGCATTTCGTATGTTATTAATACCATTTGTGAGTTTTGAAAATAATACTCTTTTAAAAATACTCTTTTGACGCCTTGACCATTCTTAAATTACTTTACAAGTATTTACGCCAAAATGTCATCCTACAATAGTTTCGTAATGATTTATTGTAAAATTTTAACTTTTCGTCAGAAATAAAGTCGTTGGAAATTTTATGAAAGTGACAAAATGGCTTCAAAAGCTAGTCGTAAAAATGGTGTACGTCGAACGTTAGGAAACGAACTCAACGGTTTTGGAATGCTTGTATCAAAATCTAGAAGTTTTAGTACATGAGTTTTCATCATAGAGGTCTCGAACATAAAGATAATAGAGATTAATTATGGTGATTTTGTCCAAAATGTTGTTTAAAAGTGAGTTTCGGCAAAGTTTAAGCAATCAGAATAATTTATTACAACTCCGCTATACAAACGGTTAGTCGCTTTGGAAAATATGCTTGGTGATCTCGATTTTATTAGAGGACATCTCGTTACAAAAGTTCCACGTCAATGTTAAAAATAGCCTTCAATATGGTCGCTTTAGTTACCGTAACACTTGTCTCGTAAAATAATATAGTTTTTCTAAAAATAATGTTACTGGAAATTTTATAAAACGTGTATATTTTAGTCGTTACAAACCGCTTTCTACGTATTATACGCCCTTAGCTTCGTATCAAAGTATACTAATATATTTTTGATAAGTCGAAATAATTTGTAAAGCTTAGGACCTGCTTTTGACTCGTATAAAACAAAAACACTTTGCTGAAATTTTCGAAAATTATATATTTCGTCACAAACTTGAAAAATTCATAACTTCTTCGTTATAACTCCGCTTTAATCCGCTCAAGCGGCCACGGATTCGCTTTTAAAGTATATTTTCTAAATATCTAAGCCAAAAACTCATGTCTACTGTCGGATTTTCCGAAATACCAAACAATATCAGACCACTTTTATACTTGTCGAAAATAGTTTTTCTCGTACTAAACCTATTCCAATCCCTTCAAAACAACTCCAAAGCTATTCTAATCCTACCATACACCTTCTTAGGGTGTCATGGGTTCCTAGACATCATCAAGACCGATATATAACAAGGAATAATTATAGGATGACTTTTATATATCAAACTCTTAAAATCAATGTAAATGGTATAAATAGCAATAAGTCTTGCATGCTAGCTAAGAAAATGATGAAATACATATGAAATGAAAATGAAAGATATAAAATGAAAGTGATATGCTTACAAGCTACTATGATGAGGTGATTAGAACAAGGATTAACCTAAACACCCTAGGTTTTTATTTCAAACCTTAAATAAGAGTGTAATCTAGATTGTTAAACTTGAGCTTGGAAAATTGTGATGATCTCTTCTAAACACCTATGAAGGCCGGTTATGATAGAGGAAGAACCAAAGAGAGAAAACTTTACTTGACTTTGAAATAATTTGAGATGAATGAATGAAATGAATGATTGAAGTGTGAATTATAGATGAAGTAAAAGTCTAACAATCAAGGAAAAATTTACCAAACAATAAATGCTACCTCCCCCTTGGTCGGCCAAGGGGGGAGGGATTTGCAAAATATCTCTTCTTCTTTTTTTTATTATAATGTGTAAAATTTGTTAAAAAGTGTCAGAAAAATGTGTAGGTAGAAATAACTTGTAAGGTTTTATATACATTAGTGTATTTAAGGTAGTTTTAGGTAAAAGTAATTTTAATAGATCAAAGTAGAGTATAATGAGATCATAAAATTGTAAAATACATTTCTTGTAAAAATTGAGTGATATAATAATTATCGTGTAGTTTTTAAGAAAAGTGTCGTAATAATATAACTTAAACGATTTATAGACAAAATAAATTTAAAACACTAGGTAAACTCAAAATATAGTTTTTATAAACTACTTGTAAGTATAAAAATATATCGGGATCATTTTTGGAAGTATCGGATTAAATGTTCAAAATAATAACTTACGCGATAACGTTTATTTAATATGAAATTTACGCGTTTAGTGTGAAATGAAAAATCATGAATGAACTAACATGATGAAAATGATGTTAATGAAATGTAGACTAAACTTAGGGGGTGTTTGATAGGCACTTAATGGGGTGACTCAGAGGTTGCCTTTGAATCGGTCAGTGCTTTGCATGTTTGGTAAATGAAAATAATATGCTGACTCATTCCATAAGGCTCTGTACGATTTTGCTTGGGAAAGGGTGAAAAACCATTCAGTGATTTAACACTTCATCATAATTCACAGTGTACTTTTACTTTAATATTAATTTTTATTTGTCTATTTGTCTAATCAAGACGAGTATATGTAAGCTATGATATTTTTAATTTTTAATTCTAGAATCTATCTAGCTTTTGGTACTCTTTTTATTTTTAATTATTATTCATTAAAGATTACATATTGGATGTCATCCACGATTTTTATAAAGTTTGTGAAACAAAGATTGAACGCTACTAAATCCATTAATTATGTTACCATATATATATATATATATATATATATATATATATATATATATATATATATATTTTTTTTTGTAATCTTAAGTTAAAACAATCTATTAAAAGGTATATTTCATTATTATGACACAAGGTTAAATTAGTAATTTGTGTCATTCAGAGAGTCAATTTAAAACATTTGTCAAACAACTCATTTTAATTTAGAACCAAATTCATTCAGAGTCTTTTATTCATTCAACAGAGATTCATTCAACAGAGATTCATTCAACAGCTAAACCATATTTTTGTCAAACAAATTTAGTCTATATGAAATGTCCGTGATGATATGATCATGAATTACCGCTAAACCATTAAGGTTACGCGATTTGGAACACGCAAACCTAGTTTACGATAAATGATGAAATAGTGAAACTTGAGAAATGACTTGAAATTGCGAGTTGTCACAGAAATTTGAACTCCGCCATGGGTGTCTTTAACGGGCTATACATCCAATCGGTATAATTGTATTAATTTATATACTTGTATTAATTTATATAATTGTATTAATTGTAGAAACGTCTTCGTGAGAGTGGGTGTAGCGATCTTGACGTCATGAAAAATGCCTTGGCCGATTATGAAAAGAAAACAAAGGGCAAGGATTTTACTCATATTGAAGCATGGGATGTAGTTAGGGGTGAAGACAAATGGTTGGAACAACCATGTGTGGGTCAAGAAGCTTCGGCTAATTCCGACAAACGAAGAAAATCGTCGGAATCTAGCTACTACGAGACGGGTAGCAATGACAATGTTGAGACTGTAATTTCGCATTTGAATGACGACACAACTCATACACGGAAAAGAAAAGGCAAGAATGCCGATACCGACTCGACAAACGAAAGTATTGCTGAGAGCTTCGACAACTACGCTGTAAGGAAAACACAAATATTGGAATCGATAGCGGAGAAAAGGTTTGCAAAGGATGACTTGGCCGAAAAGTTGTTGACGGCACAAATCCGTAATGTTGAAGAAAAGACTTATCATCGGGCACTGAAGTTCTATAACCAACCGCACGATCACATAACCGATCCGAGAATGCGAGAGTTAATGATTGCCAAAACATGAGTACGCTGGAGAAATATGGATGGTCGATTTGATTTTTAGATGCATTTTTTTAGTATTATGTAATATTTTTTTTTAAGTATTATGTAATTTTTTTTTATTAATGAAATATTATGTTTTTATTTAATTGTTTAATATAATTATGAATTTAAAAAAAAATAAAAAATGAGTGAGGTATGGAATGACCATTGCCACTAAAAAACTATGGTGAGGTATGAGATTAAATGGAATGATATTATTGATGGGTGGTGAGGTATGGTGTGACATGGTTGCCACCACCCTTATTGGAATCGATTTATGTTTCTCTCTCTGTCACCTAATTTGTTAGTGCAAATATTACGATATTTAATATATACATTCTCATTTGTTTTGTTGATGACAAACATGTAACTTGTAATACATAACGTAAAATGTATAAGTTACTTGTAATTATATATTGTCTCAACAACTCTCGACGACTCAAGTCCTTGTATGCTACAACACAGTTCAGTACATGTTTGTTATGTTGCTATGATCAAACCCCAACAAACCATTAAAACATGTTTAGTTTAATAGTTTATGTATAACAACTAGTGTTTACATATTGGGTAATTATATACATAACTAGTATGTATTATAAGGGTAATATAAATGGGTAGAAAACTTAAGTATTTGACCCATTGACCAAATACATTGAATGTAGTTGGGTAAAACCCAAAGTCCATGACCCATACCCAATGTCTAGATACAATGTACCCTTGGTGGGCACTCAAAACCATAGACTAGATGCATTGCATCTTGTAGATACATTAAATCTACTTGGTACCCATAACCCATGACCCATACCCAATGTATAGATACATTGTACCCTGGTGGCACTCAAAACCCATGGATCATATCCATAACCCATGGTATTGTCCCATACCCATAAGACTAGATACATTGCACGCACTAGATACATTGTATCTAAAGGAATACCCATGGACCAACCCATAACCCATGACCCATAACCAAAACCCATGGGTAGTGGATGTCCACGGATCCCCAAGACAGACTGACGGATCCTCAAAGGAGGATCCGTGGGATCCGGGAACAAGGACTAGTTTTCTTCTATAAATAGTGAGCCACTTTACCATTTCCTTACACCTTCACACATAGTTTCTTCCACCAAATCTAGGATATTTAGATCATTAGGAAACATGTAAACCACCCTCATCTCATATGATCAAAATGCTTCTAACTCTCATTTGTTGTAAGCATACTCCTAAGTGATCCTCCAAAGCAAGCTTAGAGATCTTGCTTCCTTACCTATCAAGTGATCACCCATCACAATATACAAGCACATGAAGATCTTATACAACAAGCTTGGGAAACTTGTCATCTTCATTCATAGAAGACTAACTACATCATGCTTTGGGTTCTTGATGTTTAGTCTAGGAGTTGATATCCATTAGATACATTGTCTTGGATATTGTCTAGTATCATATTCTTGTTTCTATGACTAGACTAGATGGTTTATGTGTTTGTGCCATAGAATACAAGGTTTGTTATGTTGGGCCACAAAACATAACGGGTGTCATAGACGTGTCAAAGGCATTAGTGAAGAGTCAAGATCCGTGTTGAAGGCATTAGTGAAAGATGTCAAGGATCGTAAATGGCATTAGTGAAGAATGCTCAGGTCGTATAATCGATGAGTTGCATCGTTATACATATAGTATTTGTCTAGATCCAAGGATGGTGATATCCTTGATGGTGTTGTAACAAGGAGTGGATCTCCTCGAGATTAGGTGTTGTGTTGTGATAGGTAGTAGTTACTCCATAGTAATGGAACCAGGTGCTTAGCCCAAGACCTAATAAAGGGTAGGCGACGTTGTGTAGTGGTTCATGATCGGTGCCAAACCGCTGTTATCTCACACAAGCTAGCCACTGTGAATGGCTAACCATAAGAAACTTAAAACAGCTTCGTACACCAATGCAATGAAGATCGAGGAGTATAGTGTTTCCCGGTCGTTATGTCCCAACGAGTGCGATGAATCACCAAACGAATAGTGATCGAGAGATTTGAACGGAAAAGAGTTTGATTGATTATAACTACGTAAAAGTAAATAAATTACAAGGCTTAAATGCAAATTAAAGAAAATTAAAAGATAAAATATATTAAATAAACGCTATCACTATTTGCAAAATGATGTTTTTGATTTTCTTTTATAAAACTTAAATTAAAACTACGACGCATAAAAGAAAATGTGAAATCAAACAATATTAATCCTAAAAATATGAAATGAAATTTTTACAACCCTAATGATAAAAGAAAATTTTTAGAAAAGAAAATTATTTTAAAACTATTTATCTAACTATTATTAATTAAAACTATTTTACTTATTTAATAATAACCTAAAATACAAGAAAATATGAAATAAAGCTAGAAAATGAAATTATGACTTAGAAAATCTAAAATAACTAAAGAGAATTTTCAAAACTAATTTATATTTTTCGATTATTTTCTATTTTCTAGGAATTAAAACTATTTAAAACTACTTAAATTGCTTAAAAATACAAATTTAACTAAGAAAAATCTGAAAAATATTTTTGACTTTTATATTTATCTTAACCTAGGAAAATGAAAACTTATTTTTGAACTTTTCTCGATTTAATTGTTTTAAAAGCTAATTAAAATGGCTTAAAAACTGCTTTTAAATGAAGAAAAATAGCAAACGGCCTAGAAAAATATGAAAAATTCAGGAAAAGTCTAAAATAATATTATGAATCTATGAAAAATATAAAAACAGAGGGTTGTGTGCAAGAAAATGCAACTGCAATGACAAGTGCTTATAAATAAGCACTTGGAATGAGCAAATGAACACCAAAGACCACCAACTGATTATAGAAGCTCTAATATGCTAAAAGTACTCAAATGCAACTAATTTCAACTAGCTTTAACCTCTAAATTACCAGCTACACAGATTTGATTATTTGAGCTTATGTGCTAAAAACAGTTTTGAGGTGCTCACTTGCAGCCTAAGAATAAGCTACCAAATAAGCTGAGAATCAAAAACAAGATGTTGGAACTTGATGAGTGTGTAAATACTCATCATTTTTGTACCATTTAAACTGCAAATTCATCTGAAAACACTCAGAAACACATCAAAATGATCAAAATATCACAAATCGTTGTTTTATGTGTTTTAAATGCAAAATATCAAAATCGATGAAAAACATATCAAATTTGCAAAATTGCGCTTTAGCCCCCAAGTTTCAAAATTGTCAAAACAGGTCCTAAGCACATAATTTCAAAAGTAAAGTCACCAAAGGTCCTTGTAAATCAAAAGTTGTCAAATTTAGTCCTTTGGTGAAAAATGTGAAAAGTTTGAGAAATTTACAAAATGGTCCTTCAACTTTCAAAATTGGCGATTTGGTCCTGAAAATGTGAAAGTGGCAACTTTGGTCCTTGTAATATTGACACTTGTCAATTTCAGTCCTCAAACATCTTTGAGAAATTGGCACCTTGATCCCTACAGCTTGAAGTTACAAGTTAGGCCCTTGTATTTTAAAACCCTTTAAACACCTTGGCCCATGTCACAAACCATTATGAACCCCGCCAATACCTTTGTGACCGTCATTACAACATTTTGGACCCTCTTTTATATTACCGGTCAAACTTGGTTTGACTCACCCATTCCCTCTCCTCACGACTACCCAAACCACCATCATCACCCCTCGCTACCTTCATCGCTAACACCCATCTCCTCCATCATGCCCTACTACTACCCTCCAAACACAACAAGCCAAAGGTTCATTAAATGCCTCTAAACCTAACACACAATCTCACAAGTCGTTAAACAACTTTGGCGCTAAAATACTCTAAACGGCCAAGATCAATCAGAGGATCCAAGGGTCGCTTTATTGCTCGATATGTCCAAATAGAAGAAAGAGGAAGCTTTGGGTGTATAAAAGGGCCAAGAGATGCATCAAGGAAGAGTTAGCTTTTTAATTTTTTAGCAATGAATGTCGAAATTTAATTCCTTAGTCTAAATTAGAGTTACATTTGTATTTTCAAGCTTCTTTGTACTCAAGTAAACTTCTTCAGTGTATTTCAAATTAATTTAAGTGATAATTTCAGTTTATGTTTAATGTCCATTATTATTGTTAACTGTTGAGATTTTAAACCTTAAACTCACTTGCTTAAGCTTTTAGCAACTCATTTTCACATTCAAATAAGTTCATTCCACCATAAAAGCTTTGTATGTTTATGCTTCAATTTCATTCAACTTTGAACCTTGGTCAACAAAAGGTCAAAATGGGTCAAAAATGATGCATGTAAGATGGGTTGATTCGTACATAAGCATGGGTTGAAATGGGAGCTATTGGATTGGTTTAATAGATTAGTGGTTCTTAGTTCACATTGTGCTAGCCATAGCGGCTTGGACTCTTTGTAAGTCAAATTCAAGTTTCGGCACAACTCGCTTTTTGTAGCTTAAATCTTTTATCACCGCTCTAAAAGCAAAGAATTAAGTCATATGAAGTTAATGTGATCATTAAATAAGTTGGTTCTGTGTTGGATTTATCTTAAGTTGCAAAATCAAGTCCTAAAGGGGTGTTTGGATTGCTTTATAAATCTGTCTTAGAGGTTCTAAATATGGTTTAGATCTGTTTCTTTAGTTGTAAAATGGTTATATGCATCATTTTCTGTCTAGTTTTGCTGTTATATAAGCTCTAAGTCAAACTTTTGCTTGAATCTATTTTGATCACTAATCTGTTGGAATCATCTGAGCTTGTTAAGAATATAGGCATAAAATCAGTAAAGCTAGCTTGTTGAAGTTTTATTTCACCCATTCTAAGCTTAATCACCAATCATTTGATCTTGAAACTTATTTTGGTCAAACTCCTTATCTGTTCTTAAAGTCAAACTGCAGTTTGAATCATTTCTGAGATCTTGCATCATAAGCACGCCTTCATTAGAGCTAGTTAGGGTCTAAATTTTGGTCTACTTGTAGTATTCTAGGTGGTCTTCAAGACCTTATTTCTGCTTTTGGCTATAGATTATCCGATAAGTAGTAAAATAAGCTCAAAGTAGGTCCTTTGTTCACCGCTTCGCTTTCAAAGCAGCATCGCCCATTTGACCGCTTTTATCTTGCTCTATAATTTCTTCATCTTAGGTCCTCTTTAGTGTAATTTTAAGCACACACTCTACCAGTGGTCTTGAGATCTCATCCTTTTGTTTTCCTCGTTAGCTTTTTGGATAAGTCAGTAATCGCTTAAAGTAGGTAGTCGATTTCATTGCTTTGTTTAGATATCAGTTTGGCTTAATCATTGTAATCTGCTTGTTTAGGAGTTAGGATTAGCTAAAACCTGTTGCTTTAGAGTAGTTTAGATATAGTTTAGCTTATTTGATCAGTTGGTTCATTTTGGTACTCTGTTAGCTTATTTTAGTGCTTATAAATAAGCACTTGTTTAAGCAGTTTCATATTTCTCCAAACAAGTGCCTGTTTTTTCATTTTTCTCATATTCCTAGTATTAATTTAGACTTTTCCTTAAATTTTCAGATTTTTCCAAGTTGTTTAGCTATTTTTCTTAATTTAAATTAGATTTTAATCATTTTTAATTAGCTTTTAATATAAAAAATTCAGAAAAAGTTCAAAAAAAATAACTTTTCAATTTTCTTAGGTTTAGATAAATATAAGAAGTAGAAAAAGTAATTTTCCAGATTTTTCTTAGTTTATTTAGTAATTTTTAGTAATTTAATTAGTATTTAATAGTTTAAAATTCATAAAAAATAGAAAAATAATCAGAAAAATACAAAAATAGTTTTGAAAATTCTAGTTTGATATTTTAGACTTTTCCATTTCATAATTTCATTTTTCTAGTTTTGTTTCCTCATTTCTTGTATTTTAGTTAATTATTAAATAGTTAAAAATAGTTTTTAATTAATAATAATTAGATAATTAGTGATAAAAATAGTTTTCTTTTTCTAAAAATTTTCTTTTATCATCAGGATTGTAAAAATATCATTTTCATATTTTTAGGGTTAATATTGATTTAGTTGTACTTTTTAATTTGTACGTCGCGTAGATTTTTATTTCAGATTTATAAAAACGTAAAAACAAAACATCATTGTAAAAATAGTGATAGCGTTTATTTAATAGATTTTATCTTTTTAATCTTCTTTAATTTGCATTTAAGCCGTCTTTATTTGTTGGCTTTTCTGTAGTTATAATATCATAATCAAAATCCTTTTTCCGTTCAAACTCCTCGATCACTAAACGTTTGATAAATCATCGCATAGCTCGCTGGGACATAACGACCCGGGGAGACTCTATACTCCTCAGATCTTCATTGATTTCGTGCTTAAGTCGCTTTAGGTTTTCTTGCGCTATGTGAGAGAACTTGACAGTTTCTTGGCAAGATCAAAATTTCAAGGCCACCCGCGGGAGTCAGGCTTGATTTATCTCCGTTTAGCGTATTAGTTGTTTGAATCCTCACTCATTGTTTATATCATCCATCTCTCGATATATATATATATCCATATTTTCTTCTAAAAATCCAAAACCCAAAATGTACCAAAACGATAAAACACAAAAATATTTTTCTTTTGTTTCTATATATGTATCAAAAATAAAAATACAAAAAGATTCGCTGCTTTCTTTAATAATTTACAACTTAAAAGATTACCACCGAAAACCAAGGCAAAGGCACTACCTAACTGGGGTGCGACCATAATAAGTTCCCGAACTAAAGATATAAAACTTGCCTTTGTGTCCATTGTGATTGGTGTACCTTTTCAAAGAAGCCATTCATCTTGGATTATTGGTTAAGTTCATCGTTGTTTTGCCTCGATCTTGTGTTAATTGATTTTGTTGTGATATCGACGCTTCGCAACCGTGAAACCCAAAAGATTCTTCTCACCCCGCTTTTATAAAACGCCTTCATAATTCTCATTCTCATCCGAAATATCTTCATAATTCCATTTCTCTCCTTAACTCGAGTTTCCTTAGAGTTAACTCTAGTCATGCGCACTGCTCTTCTAGATCATTGAGTCCTTTGCGTGATCTAGCGTAAATTCCAAGAAGACGCTCGAGATCGTGCGCCCAAATAGTCGAACCCGAGATTCGTCTATTTCAATCAACAATATGGCGTATTTAACGCATTATGGCGAAATGCTCCAAGCACCCACCGAGGGTTATGGAGATGCCATCGCTTTACCGGTTATCAACTCGATCACTTGAATTGAAGACACATTTGATCACACTTGTGTCTACAATCAATTCCGCTGGACCGATCGAGAAGACCCGTATGCACACATCCGTTGGTTTAACAAGTTGACTTCAACTATCAATTTCAAGGATGTGCCACAAAAGTGATCAAGTTGATGCTATTTCCATTCTCACTGAGGGGCACGGATTTGGTCGAAAAAAGAACCCCTCGATCTATCGAAACTGGGAGGATCTTGTTCAAAAGTTTGTGAATTACTTTTTCCTCCATCAAAGACGACTAATCTTAAAATGAAATTTCGGATTTCACAAAATTTCGATGAAAATTTTGGAGAGCATGGGAGAGGTTCAAAGATCTCCTCGTGAAATGCCCCATCATGAATTCACTGAGCTTCAACAAGTCAATATCTTTACAATGGGTTGAACGGTAATGATCAAGATTCTTTGAACGCATCCGGGTGGTAATATCTTGAATCGTAAACCTAAAGATGTGCTTGAAATTTATGAGTAAATCAAAGTTCCTTTTCTCGCAACAAAGTCAATGTTCAACACTCGCTTCTTCATCCGGTAACTCTTCCGAGTTAGCCGCTCCGTTAGCCGCTCTAACGGACATCATCCATTGTATGATAAAAGAGGTGAAGGAAATCAAAAGCGAAATTCATAAGCCGGAACCAATCAAAGCCATAAACAAGGTGTGTGAAATTTGTAGTGGTCCACACGCGTATTATGATTGTCAAGCAACCGATGCTTCCTTTTACCAAGCTCCCGTAGCTTCGGTAAACCACAATCAATACCGACCACAGGCTGATCCTCACTACCGTGCACCTAGCGGTATGACACCACCGGTTTTCCTCCTGCAAAACCATGGCAATCAAAACCATGGCAATCAAAATCGCTTTGTTCGAATCAAGGACAAAATTTCAATCAAAACCGAACAATTTCAACCAACCTCAACCATATCAAGCTCCAAATCATCAAAGTTATCAACAACCTCCTCAAGCTCCCATGCCAAATGACTTCATGAAAATGACCGAGGCAAACATGCGATCAATGCAAACTCGGATCAATAACATGAGAGGTGAGCTAAAAGGAAATTGATACCACATTGTCTCGGCAGACAAATGAGTTAAAGAATATGATGAGCGCTTTCATGAACATGAATATGAACAAAGCTTCATCATCTTCGGGGACTCCCAAGCAACACAATTCCTAATCCCAATGCCGAATTGAAAGTCGTCACCACTGTGAGTGGTAAGACGACAATGGACCCACGACTCCAATGCCCCTCCTCCCGTGGCATTTAGTCAAGTTACCAAGGAGACAACGGACAAGGTGCATTATTCAAGCCCACGGCGACAAGACACGTCCCACCTTCGGTAGTCCAAGCTTTAAGTCCGGAACCCGATGTTCCAAAAAAAACTCGAGCCGAAAACACTTCCATCCCGCTCAAAGTCTAGTCGACTTCCTTACCCATCAAGAATGAATGATGAGAAGCTCAAAGACGTAAACAAAGAGCAAATGGAGAAATTCTTCCAAATCTTCAATGAGCTTCACTTTGATATAAGCTTCGTTGATGCTCTCGCTCTAATGCCTAAATTTGCATCCACGCTTAAAGGCTTACTCACCAACAAAGACAAGCTATCGAGATGGCGAAACTCCTCTCAATGAGCAATGCTCAGCAGCCCATTCTTAATAAGCTTCCGAAAAGCTTGAAGACCCGGCCGGTTCTTAATCCCGTGTGATTTCTTGGGATGTTTCAATGTTCGCCTGGCCGATCTTGGCGCTAGCATTAACCTCATGCCACTCTCGGTGGAAGAAACTGCTCTTCCCGAACTTTCATCCACTCGTATGACACTCGAGCTAGCGGATCGCACTGTAACTCGTCCACTGGGATAGCCGAGGATGTCGTGATGAAAGTGGGAAGTTTCACTTTCATGCCGACTTTGTTGTAGTAGACTTTGATGCGATCCTAGAGTTCCCTCATCTTGGGAGAGCTTTCTTAAGAACAGTCGTGCTCGATTGATGTGTTTGTCAAGAGTCGACCATACGGGTTGACAACGAAGAGCTCACGTTAAATATAAACCGAACTCAAACCTCCTCAGACAAACAGTGTTGCAACAATTGATCAAAGATCCGAAGATTCAATGCAACACTCTGAACTTCACGGTTAAGAGGAGTTTTCAAAACGTCCGAGCTCAAAGCTTTGAAAATCACCCCGGTTCAAACAAATGGTTTGAAAGTCGCACTGTGGAAGTCAAGAGTGTTCTTGATGATGATGACGATGATCTAGAATCGGAGACTTCATCGGAAGTGGTGGAAGCGCTAGCTCCAAGAGCACACCACTTGTCCCACCTCCCCAGATCGCTTGTCGATCGAGATTGTTAAGTCGTGGATGAAACCAAACTCTCTTCGCCCATCCGAGTTGGATGATGATGTTTGTGATCCAATGGGAGACATCTTACCCATTGATGAATTGCTCAAAATGATCCATCATCTTCTAGTCTTATTCCCGACTCTTCCACCCCTTCTCTCACTCCCCGATGAGGAAGAGGACAACTTTTGGAATGAAGTCGATGCATTTCTAGTGATGAATCAATTCCAACGGAATTGATAACACTTACCTTGATCCGAGGGAGACATCCTTTTTCCGGAAAGTTTGTTGATTGAAGAACCATTTCCCACCTCCTCCCGGACATCTTCGACAATCACCATCTAAGCTTCAAGTTTAAGCTTAAAGATGTCAAACCGGTGATTTGCTTTTCTCTCACGAGGAATGGACTTGCATTCTCATGCACGCCTTTATTCCATTCTTCACGGATGGTGTGGTTGCTCTTTCCTTTCTCTTTCGGAATGAGGACACCATCTTTGACCCCTGTATCATCCTTTATAGTTTCTACTATTAAACAATACCGCTGTTATATCTCGTCGAGTGGAACTTTCGATGTTCATATGTTCATTAACATTGTGAACGAAAGTCCGATCGAGATTGGTTTTCCACGTTACTTTCCCATGAACAAATGAATTCGGGTCGAGTCAAGCTAGCGACTTAAGAATCAAAAACAAGAGATGCCATATGGGTTTTCACCCATATTTCTGCCTTCTCACCTCTTTCTACCACCCTAGTGTGGGGGTTGCCCATGTTAAAAAAAAAAAAAAAAAAAAAAAAAAAAAAAAAAAAAATCTTCTTTCTAAATAATGGCCGTAATATTTCCCTTTACGTTTTTGTTTCGGCATAACTGCGGTACTTTGAATATTGAGGGCAATATTCATTTCTAAGTGCGGGGGATTCTCATGAACTTTATCATGTAAATATACCTTAATCCCTGCTTTTGGCCAAAATTTTTTTTGGAGTAAGTGTTTTACACTTTCTCATTTGGTTATCATCCGCCATGTCTACGTAAGACAAAAGGATTGGCTAATCCAGAGCAAACGGCTCTTGGTAAAGATTTCTCAACCGCTTATATGGCTTGCAATTTGCCCAAAATTGTATGGTATTCAAATTTCACCATATCCTAAAAAGTGAAGAGTTGGCTAGCCCGCAAGATTATGGCTTGTAAAGGCAATGGAAAAACCATAATTGGTAATCGACTCACCAAAGATAATATTGATAATTTATCTAAGAGTTGGCTAGTCCAGAGCAAACGGCTCTTGGTAAAGACAAAATCAAATCCGTTGAAAGTCGGTGGTTTGCTCAAAATCACATGGTTATCTGTACCATGGTTCTTACTTGAATCGAAACATTTGGCTACTCCGAAGTAATGGCTTTTGGTAAAGAGATTAAAATCCATTATGTTTCTCAAATCATTGCTAGGACTAGCAATATCTCATGTGGGGATTGATGAGTGTGTAAATACTCATCATTTTGTACCATTTAAACCGCAAATTCATCCGAAACACTCGAAACACATCAAATGATCAAAATATCACAAATCGTGTTTTATGTGTTTTAAATGCAAAATATCAAAATCGATGAAAACATATCAAATTTGCAAAATTGCGTTTCATCCCCAAGTTTCAAAAATTGTCAAAACAATTCCTAAGCACATAATTTCAAAAGTAAAGTCACCAAAGGTCCTTGTAAAATCAAAAGTTGTCAAATTTAGTCCTTTGGTGAAAAATGTGAAAAGTTTGAGAAATTTACAAAATGGTCCTTCAACTTTCAAAATTGGCGATTTGGTCCCCTGAAAATGTGAAAGTGGCAACTTTGGTCCTTGTAATATTGACACTTGTCAATTTCACCCTCAAACATCTTTGAGAAATTGGCGCCTTGATCCTACTAGCTTGTGGTTATTACAAGTAGGCCTCAGATTTTAAAACCCTTTAAACACCTCGCCCATGTCACAAACCATTATGAACCCTCGCTAATACCTTTGTGACACATCATTACAACATTTTGGACCCCTCTTATATTACCACCAAACTTGGTTTGACTCACCCATTCTCTCTCCTCACTTGGACTACCCAAACCACCATCATCACCCCGCTACCTTCATCGCTAACACTCCATCTCCTCCATCATGCCCTACTCTACCCCCCCAAACACAACAAGCCAAAGGTTCATTAAATGCCTCTAAACCTAACACACAATCTCACAAGTCGTTAAACAACTTTTGCGCTAAAATACTCTAAACGCCAAGATCAATCAGAGTGATCCAAGGGTCGTTTTTATTGCAGGATATGTCCAATAGAAGAAAGAGGAAGCTTTGGGTGTATAAAAGGGCCAAGAGATGCATCAAGGAAGAGTTAGCTTTTAATTTTTAGCAATGAATGTCAAATTTAATTCCTTAGTCTAAATTAGAGTTACATTTGTATTTTCAAGCTTCTTTGTACTCAAGTAAACTTCTTCATGTATTTCAAATTAATTTAAGTGATAATTTCAGCTTTATGTTTAATGTCCATTATTATTGTTAATGTTGAGATTTTAAACCTTAAACTCACTTGCTTAAGCTTTTAGCAACTCATTTTCACATTCAAATAAGTTCATTCCATTTCATAAAAGCTTTGTATAAGCCTATGCTTCAATTTCATTCAACTTTGAACCTTGGTCAACAAAAGGTCAAAATGGGTCAAAAATGATGCAGACAGAAGATGGGTTGATTCAGACATAAGCATGGGTTGAAATGGGAGCTATTGGATTGGTTTAATAGATTAGTGGTTCTTAGTTCACATTGTGCTAGCCATAGTGGCTTGGACTCTTTGTAAGTCAAATTCAAGTTTCTGTGCACAACCTGTTTTTGTAGCTTAAATCTTTTATCACCTGTTCTAAAAGCAGTAATTAAGTCATATGAAGTTAATGTGATCATTAAATAAGTTGGTTCTGTGTTGGATTTATCTTAAGTTGCAAAATCAAGTCCTAAAGGGGTGTTTGGATTGCTTTATAAATCTGTCTTAGAGGTTCTAAATATGGTTTAGATCTGTTTCTTTAGTTGTAAAATGGTTATATGCATCATTTTCTGTCTAGTTTTGCTGTTATATAAGCTCTAAGTCAAACTTTGCTTGAATCTATTTTGATCACTAACTGTTGGAATCATCTGAGCTTGTTAAGAATATAGGCATAAAATCAGTAAAGCTAGCTTGTTGAAGTTTTATTTCATCCATTCTAAGCTTAATCAGTCAATCATTTGATCTTGAAACTTATTTTGGTCAAACTCCTTATCTGTTCTTAAAGTCAAAACTGCAGGTTTGAATCTGTTTCTACAGATCTTGCATCATAAGCACAGTCTTCATTAGAGCTAGTTAGGGTCTAAATTTTGGTCTACTTGTAGTATTCTAGGTGGTCTTCAAGACCTTATTTCTGTTTTTGGCTATAGATTATCTGATAAGTAGTAAAATAAGCTCAAAGTAGGTCCTTTGTTCACTGTTTCTGTTTTCAGCAATCATGTCCATTTGACCAGTTTTATCTTGCTCTATAATTTCTTCATCTTAGGTCCTCTTTAGCTGTAATTTTAAGCACACACTCTCTACCAGGTGGTCTTGAGATCTCATCCTTTTGTTTTCCTGTTAGCTTTTTGGATAAGCTGTGGTAATCGCCAAAGTAGGTAGTCGATTCTTTGCTTTGCTTAGATATCGCTTTGGCTTAATCATTGTAATCGCTTGTTTAGGAGTTAGGATTAGCTAAAACCTGTTGCTTTAGAGTAGTTTAGATATAGTTTAGCTTATTTGATCAGTTGGTTCATTTTGGTACTGTTAGCTTATTTTAGTGCTTATAAATAAGCACTTGTTTGCCAGCTTCATATTTCTCCAAACAAGTGCCTGTTTTTTCATTTTCTCATATTCCTAGTATTAATTTAGACTTTTCCTTAAATTTTCAGATTTTTCCAAGTTGTTTAGCTATTTTTCTTAATTTAAATTAGATTTTAATCATTTTAATTAGCTTTTAATATAAAAATTCGAAAAAGTTCAAAAAAATAACTTTTCAATTTTCTTAGGTTTAGATAAATATAAGAAGTAGAAAAGTAATTTTCCAGATTTTTCTTAGTTTATTTAGTAATTTTAGTAATTTAATTAGTATTTAATAGTTTAAAATTCATAAAAATAGAAAATAATCGTAAAAATACAAAAATAGTTTTGAAAATTCTAGTTTGATATTTTAGACTTTTCCATTTCATAATTTCATTTTTCTAGTTTTGTTTCCTCATTTCTTGTATTTTAGTTAATTATTAAATAGTTAAAAATAGTTTTTAATTAATAATAATTAGATAATTAGTGATAAAAATAGTTTTCTTTTTCTAAAAATTTTCTTTTATCATTAGGATTGTAAAAATATCATTTTCATATTTTTAGGGTTAATATTGATTTAGTTGTACTTTTTAATTTGTACGTCGCGTAGATTTTTATTTCAGATTTATAAAAACATAAAAACAAAACATCATTGTAAAAATAGTGATAGCGTTTATTTAATAGGTTTTATCTTTTTAACTTCCTCTCATTTGCATTTAAGCCGCCTTTATTTGTTGGCTTTTCCGTAGTTATAATATCATAATCAAAATCCTTTTTCCGCTCAAACTCCTCGATCACTAAACGCTTGATAAATCATCGATAGCTCATTTGGGACATAACGACCGGGAGACTCTATACCCCTCGATCTTCATTGATTTCGTGCTTAAGTCGCTTTTAGGTTTTCTTGCGCATGCGTGAGAACTTGACGGTTTCTGCAGATCGTAACTTAAAGAAGACCGCCAAGAACTTGTAAACCAAAATCGAGCCTGGACAAGCTCTTATGAGCTTGTTACAAACCTTGTTTAAAACACTGCGGACTCGGTGATTAATCGAGTCAAGTACGTGGCAAATAAGCCCTTATTGACAAGTCGATTTGGGGCTTGTAAAAATTACAAAATTCAATAAAATCACAATAAGTAACTAGACCAAATTGAACTAGAAAACCCCAAGTTTCACTTGATTTGAACCAAAATCGAACCCATGAAAAATCATCCAAGTGGCTCAAACCGACTTTTCATGTTTTGACTTTTGAAACAGCTTTGAGATTTTGACTTTGATGAACTTTGAGACCAATTTGTGGATCGATCTTGATGTTAAATGATGAAATGAACTTAATGCAATCTATGTCTATGATATCTAAGCACAAAACAAGTTTTTGCTTTTACTAAATCTCAACAGCTAAGCAAATAAGATGATTAATGATGATTTTGACTTTGAGAGTGTGCAGCACAATGTAATGACTAGAATGAGTACAAATGAGCTAAACAAGCCTAAAACAAAAAGTCCTAACTCTCGAACAAACCTCTAATACTGCTTATGCTACGAAATCCAAACACCATTTAAACCAATCGATATGCATATTTAATTGAGCTAAACTCAACTAGTTATTGCGTACACTTAAACCGAATTTAATTATCCTAATTACAATTTAATAAATGATAAAAACCACTCCTAACCACAAATACAGATTATGCAGTGACTGAAAATGAACTTACATATGGTCCTAGCCACAATGGCTTGAGATCAATCAACCAAAGAACCACTAGCCTATTTCTATCAACCCAAATCATTCTAATTCAACCCATTTCCATGCCGCATCACAATTATCCATTCCCATATCTCGCTTGAACCAATTTTCAACAAGGTTTGACTTTTGTTGACCCAATGCCTAAGTTGCCTAATTTGAGTTATGTTTATAAAAGCTATAAGCGACTTATATAAGCTTATTTGGATTGAAAATGAGATTCTAATAGCTTGGATATAAGAATTGAACCGAATTTTGCTACAAAGTGACCATGAAACATGAAATCTTAATACAAACTTGAATCGACACTTAAAAGAGTTTCAATACAATCGAAATTACTAAGTTTGATTCAAATAAACTTGATGTTACAACCGAGAAACTATTTAATACATAAAAGCTTAAAACGACATACATTTGGAAAATGAACTAAGTACTCTCTTTGCTCCACTCCTCTTCTTCTTTTTATACACCAAATGCCTCTCTCTCCTTTGATCACTCCCAAAGAATAACTGACCTTTGATGGCATGAGTGCATATTGGCCATTGATCGGCTTTGGCGCCAAAAGTTGCTTTTGCCACTGGGGTTTGAGTGTTAGGGGAGGATGCATTAAATGCATTTTGGAGTTCAGTGGAGTGGAGGGATAAGGGAGTGGAAATCGATTTGAGTGATGGAGGATCGAGTGTTGCAGATTTGGTGAAGAAGAAGATTTGGCAAGTGTGTTTGTTTGACTGAGAAAGTTGACCGGGGGTTTAATATTATAAAGGGGGTCAAATGGAGGGGGTCACAAGGATATGGCAGGGTCCAAGGCTTTTGATAGGGGTCAAGGGCCAAAAAGGTTTGGTTTGTTTTAATAACATAAGGACCAAAACTGAATTTTCCCAAACTTGAAGGACTAAATCTGCCATTCTTCCAAAATTGTTCCAAGGGACCAAAAGTGACAAGTATCAATAGTACAAGGACCAAAATTGTCACTTTTCAAATTTCCAATGACCATTTTTGCCAATTTTTTAAACTTGAAGGACCAAATTTGTAATTTCTCAAAACTTTTGATATTTTTCACCAAAGGACTCATTTTGACAAGTTATGATTTTAAAAGGACCTTTGGTGATTTTACTTTGAAATAAGTGCTCGGGACTATTTCTGCAATTTTTGAAACTGGGGACCAAACTCGCCAATTATGCAAACTTAGCTCATTTTTCATCCGATTTTAAACATTTTGCATCTAAAACATATAAAATGCAATTTTGAGATATTTTCGTGATTTTGATGCATTTCGAGCATTTTAAACGCTTTAGCTCAGATTGACCCAAAAATGACGAGTATCTACACACTCACCACCACCTCGGAGTGAAAGAACCCGGTGGTTAGCCTAGCAATCGTATAAAGGGTAGGCGACGCCAGTGATAGGATTAGTTCTCCTTGGTGTGAAAGAACCTCGGATTTAGCTTTGTACCTAAAAAAGGTGTAAGTTAAGTTGTGAAGGCTTCTCCGCCATAAGGAGTCAGGTGTAGTGATTACGAACTCTCGAGTAGGTGACTTGGGAGTGGAGTAGGCAAGGAAGGTGTCCTTGTAGCCGAACCACTATAAATCCTCGTGGTTGGTTTGTCTATCCTTTTACTTATCGCTTACTCTTATTCTTGCATTACATTGTTTATTTTCTATTTGGTTGATGTCTATGTCATGACACATACTTGGTCTTTCATATAGTCACAAACTATATTTAACACTTTACATATTATGACACGCTTGATCAAGAAAAGCAACCGGACTAATAATGGTGAAACATGATTTTAATGAACCATTAATCTTATGGAATCTTATGTGAGATTAAGGGTCACTTTACATGTCAGAATGCGTTAAATGCATCCTCGCATCAAGATTAGCAATGCAATGGTTTATAACATATTTGATACAAAAGTTTTAAGTTTGAAACTAAACGTATTCATCCCCCTCTACGTTTTCACATAATTATTCTTCTTCCTCAATTGTTGGAAATGCTATTGTAATAAAGAAAAGAGTAAATTGCATTTTTGGTTCCTAAGGTTTGCCCAAATTGCAGGTTTGGTCCCTAAGGTTTGGAAATTGCAACGATGGTCCTCATTTTGAACTTTTTACTGCATGTTTGGTCCCTGGGTTCAACCGCCGTTAGTTTTGGTCTGTTAGTGGATATTTAACAAGGGTATTTTAGTCCTTTTGTGTCACTACAAAACAAAAACACTTATATTAATCTACCCACTCTCATTTAATAAACCCAATCTATTTTACCCATCGACTTTTAATAAACCCTAACTTTCCACTCTCATTTAATCCTTTTTTTTCTTGATCACCGCAAAAATCGTCCTTGAAGATTGACAGAAAAATGGTTAGGGCCCACGGTATGCTTTCATCATGATATGATGGATTATGATCCTTATACGCAATATGGTAAGACATAACTGCTTTTTGGTTAAATAAATTGTATATTTTGGTAACTTAAATTATGATAATGGATTTTGTTTATTAAATGTACCAACACCCGAACATATTCTCAATGAAGGTGCATCATGGTGGAAGGTTCACTAACATGCCTAATAGGAAGTACATTAGTGGTAAGGTTCAATTTGTTGATTTAGCGGATAGTGAATAGTTTATTGTTGAAGTGCTTAATAACATTGTTAAGAAGCTAAAATATCATCCTAACCAAATCATGTATTATCATATTAAGTTACCTAGGAAAAGCTTAGATTGGGGACTAAGAGCACTAGCATGTGATGATGATATTGTTAACATGATTAAATATGTTTCAAAGCATAAGGTTATAGAAGTTTATATAGAACACAATGAAACCACAGTTGAGTCATACTACATGCCTACATTTAGGGAGGGTTGAAATTATAGAGTTAGCGGTGATGATGAAATAGTGGATTTGGATGAAGTTGATGTTCAGCAAAAGTAATCGCCTAGTCAGAGAAAGATGTTGGCCATTGAGTGGATGAATAATGAGCACATAGAGGATGAGGATATAGATGAATGGCTTAATAGTGAGAATGTAGCTGAGGAGAATGTAGATGAAGGGCTTAATAGTGAGGATGAGCATATAGCTGATGTGAATGTAGATGAAGGGTTTAATAATGAGAATGTAGATGAAGGGGTTAATAATGAGAATGTAGATGAAGGGGTTAATGATGATGTTAATGACATAATAGATGAGGAACACATCTGTGATGAAGTGGAAGTTAATATGACTGGATTTAGGTTTAGTGTTGATGGACTTCAGTCTAGTGCTGAGCCATTACATACTGAAGTGAATTTGACAGAGAATGATATTGAGGAATTTGACTTTGATTCTTATGGAAGTGATGTAGGTAGTGACAGTATTAGTGGTAGAAAATCAGAACTTATGAAGCTTAAGAAACAAGGAAAAGCATCTGCTAGAGATAGTAGGATTTCTAACTATTTCTATGTTGGCCAAGAGTTTGTGAATAAGGAAGAAGCCAAAAGGAGAATTAAGGCACACATTGTTGAAACTAGGAGAAATATACAACTGAAAAAGAATGATGGGGTTAGGCTTAGGGCTGAATGTTTTGGGACCATGCCAACTTTAGTTAGTGGTACCCAAAGAGAATCTTTGAGTAAACAAAGAAGACAACAACAAATGCCTCAATGAATAGTCAAAGGGAAAGGGTATAAATGTCATTGAACAAGAGGAAAAGGACAATAAATACCCTTGGGTTTTGTACATCCACTTTAATCGATAAAACACGAAATGGGTTGTTAGAACCTTTAAGATGAGCATAAATGTCTCATGTCTAGAAAAATCAAGGCTTGCACCTCTTCTTTTCTATCTCAACATGTTGTAGATCTCATACAATTGAATCCGAGATGCCAACAAAGGCTATACAAGATCAAATGCATAAACAGCTTCATGGGAGTCTCTATTCATAAAGCATTTAAAGCAAAGGCAAAGGCGTAAAGTGTTATAAAGGGTGATGCTCAGGTACAGTATGGGTTGTTGAGAGACTATGTGTTGGAATTACTGTATACAACCCAAACACAACTGTCAAGTTAGATTTTGAAAGGAAGGAGATCCCGAATCTACAAATAGGACTTTTAAAAGGATATATGTTTGTTTGGGAGCCTTGAAACAAGGTTTCAAAGTCGGTGGTAGGGATTTGTTGGTTTAGATGGAGCCTTCATGAAAGGCTAATACCGACAACTTTTAACAGCCAGTGTCGTGGATGCAAATAATGGTATATATCCAATGGCTCATGGAATTGTAGAATCGAGTCTTTTCGCCTTGGTTATGGTTCTTGTCACAACTGGGATGACTTGGACTTATACAAGAATTCCAACTTTACCTTCATAACCGATAGACGTAGGTACATTGCTTACTTATTCTTGTTATTAATTACATTATTGAATTGGATATATTGTAATATCTCGCTATGTTTTTAAATTATAGGCCTGTTACAGCCTATTAAGAAGTCAAGTCCAGCAGCAGAGTACGTGTTTTATGTGAGACACATTAATGAAAATATGAACTCGTGTTTAAAGGTGGAGTTTTTAAAGACTTATTGTGGAAAGTCGAATCGCAACAACAATTGTGGAACACATCACGCCATGAATCAAATCAAATCCTACAATTTAAAAGCTTATGAATGGTTGAAGAAAATTGCACGTAACACCGGACCGATCCCATTTTTCCGTATGGTCTAACAATTATGTTCGATTTATAACCTTGTCTTTGTGAAACCTTAGGTTTTTCCGCTTTTACAACTTCGTTTACACACAAATCATATAAATATGATGTAGGGCACATTGTGATTTACTAATCAACAACATCTCGTGAGGTTTTCAATAGACAACTTTTAGATGCTAGGGACTCACCAATTTTATCTCGCATTAGAATATGTTAGAGAGTACCTAATGAAAAGGATTGTCCTTGTTCAAAAGTCATTGCAAAATCACAAGGTCCTTTAACTCCTATACAAAGATCTTTCAAAAATCAAAGAAGCTTCGCAAGTTACAGTTGAATGGAATGGTTTAGATCAGATCGTGCTAAAGGACCTCATAATGATCAATGTGTTGTGAACTTAATCGATAGAAATTGTAGTTGTAGAAAATGGGAAGTTTCTGGTATGCCATGCAAACATGCAGTTGCATGTATTCATGATATGGCTGAAAATGGGAAGTTTCTGGTATGCCATGCAAACAAGGTCCTTTTAACTTAAGTAGACACTAGTTTTTGATTGACATACAAAGGATATTACAAAATCAATTGACCATTACACATCTTTTGGTCAATTATATCAACCATTCAACCACTAGTCTTTGAAACTACCAAGTCTACATAAACACATGTAGTACAAACACAATCCAACTACATATCAACATCATCTTCAACCTTCGATTCACAAGAACCTTGCATTCATTGCTTGTTGAATAGCATTCCTAGACCTTAGCAAACCGTATAATAACCACCGAACGAGCACACATTGGTGGATCGAACCAATCAAAATACCCACAATTTGGAGCCTACAAAATACATCAATTTACTCAAAATAAAGTCATATAATCAAAGCAACTTAAGGATTTTTAGAACTTACATCTGGGGCATGAGAAAAGCGACGCCCGGATTAACATCACCCATGATGCGAATGACACATTGTAAACCACAAAAACACCTCACCATGTCAACTTAATTTGCCTTTGAATAAATTAGGGTTGGTTTAAGGTTTTGGGGGTTTTTTAATTGGTAAAGTGCATTTTTTGTGAGGGTGGTAGAATATTTAAATAGATCTGGTGGGTGGGTAGATTAATATAAGTGTTTTTGTTTTGTAGTGACACAAGAGGACTAAAATACCCTCGTTGAATATCCATTAACAAACCAAAACTAACGGTGGTTGAACCCAGGGACCAAACATGCAGTAAAAATTTCGAAATGAGGACCATCGTTGCAATTTCCAAACCTTAGGGACCAAACCTGCATTTTGGGCAAACCTTAGGGACCAAAAATGCAATTTACTCTAAAGAAAACTTTGCAACTGAGTTTAATCTGAGCAGAATTATAGAATCGAGTTTGCAAACCTCGCACAACACATCTCATGTGTTCCCTATATAAAACTTGCATGAGATCTTTGATAAATACCTCCGTGTTCGAAGAACAAATTCAACCATCTCTCTTTCATTAAAGATTTAAATAACGTGACCTACCTGATGAATGCCAACAAATAGCAAAAATGCCTTCAAGTCAAATCATATACGTTATGTACATATTATCATTCAATGTTACGAACTTAATGTAAGACATGAACTTAATGAATATCTTTAAGTCTAGCTTAAGACCACCATAAATGCAAATAGAAATAGAAGAAGTTGAAACCTAAAGTTGCAAACTAACTACAACTTGAGGGACCAAGCTTATAACTTATCAACTAAATGGCACGTTTGGCGTAGAATAGAAATTTGCACATCAACGCGTTTTGACGGCAACGTTTCACCACTGTCAACCACAAAACGGCTCGCTGGCACCACCTTCCTTCACGGTCTAACGTCGACTGTTTAATAGTTTATTAAAGGGGGTTTTATGAAACAAATCAATACTCGAGGAACCTTATTTTGTAAGTTATCAGGTGTTCAATTTTTTTTACGAGTATAAAGCAAAAGAAAAAATGAATAAAAGTTATGATTTTATTAAAATTATAATAAGATATGTATTTTTTTTTTACATATTAGTGGACTAACTGAAAAAAACATGCATTTACGTGACACAAAATTTCAAAATCAGATTCATTTAACAAAAGTTTACTCTAAACGACAAACATTTATCGAATTCGCTAGAACGTTCTCCCCAAGCTTGAGTGCACACCTAATAAATTTTAGTTGACGCAATTTCACTGTACATGCTTTATAAATCTTAGACATTTCTATTAATAGACATATTCCAAAACTTTAGGGTGCGTTTAGATGTTATAAACGATAAATTGATATGTTTGATAAGAGTATGGCCCTCATCTATGAAATATCCATTCCTAACTTTTTAAGGGCCCGTTTGGTTTATAAGTGGGGTTGAATTCGGATTTGGATTTGGTATAGAATGAAAGAAAATATGAAAGAAAATTTATTTTATTGAATAAAAAAACTTATATTGAAAATGTGAAACTTACATTTAATAATTATTTTAATATGTAAACTAATACAAAAAGACAAAAGATGTCATACATATATGTGAGAGAGATAGACTAAGAGTGACATTTAACTGTGAAAGAGACGGAAATCACACAAAACCCACCAACTCTATGTGAAATGAGATTTTCACAATAATTACTCACTGTAGAGTCAAAAGCTCATACCAAACATATAACTACACGGATGAAACCAATCCATCATTCAGAAACCTGGATACCAAACGGACCCAAGGGTAAGAAGTGCGTTTTGTGATCCCACTACTGAAACGACACTACGACTACGAAAGTGATTAAAGGTGTTTGTTTAAAATGAGCGACCCACCACTACCAAGAATGAATGATAAATATAATTCATATTTCATATACATCTAAAGAGGTATGAATGGATCTTTCATTGATGAGAGACTCACCACTACTATCAAACACATACCCATTATCATTCATAACAACATACCAAACGCACCCTAAATGTATATGGAGTATGGATTATATATACGTATCATTTATTACTATAGTAATGGGCCATCTAATCTTAAACAAACACCTTTAATCACTTTCATAGTAATAGTTTCATTCCCATAGTAGGATACCAAACGCACCCTTAATTTTCAATTAATGCTCAGGTAACTTTTTTGTTATGAGAATGCATGCCTAAAACTTGGTTTGATATTGTATCGTGATAAGTATTAATTCAAAATGCTATTAGAACAGATTTTGACCCACAAAACTTTCATGTGACCCTTACTCATAATATGGTAAACAAAAACGCATGTTATATAATTAATTGTTTATGTGAAATGATACGTAGAATTAGTTAGCTTTGAAACCAAGATTGGAAGATGCTAGGGGCTCCAACAGCATCATAGGTGGGGTTAAGTAGTTGATTAAAATCTACGTTTTAATAATATACTAGTAACCTGTAATGTGTTTTACAAAAAAGAAGATTTTTTTGGGATTTTAATCAAAAGTCTCTAAAATCCTTAGTTGAAAATGTAACAAGTAACAATTAGTAACACCTACTAGTGATTGTTTTATCTTAAACACTCGTTAAATTGAACATTATGTGGTCTCGTAATTGTTAAACGGTTAAACCCATTACTTATTAACTAGTCAAACTTCTTTTTTCAAAACGACAACTTGTTACAACCTATACCTCATATTTCCACAAATACCGTTTCTCACATGTTTCGATTGAGACTTCACACAATTTTTTCGTTTATGAGTCACTCATATACCGTAAGGCCAAACTCCAAAGGTAAACCGCAGAAACGTCCACGAGATATAGTTAACGCCATAAGTAAGTAAATCAAATGACAAAATATTTACCTACAGGTTTTTCCACACAAGACAAGTTTGTTCCCAAGGACTTTACCGGAGTTTGTCCAAAATATTTACTTACATGTTTTTCCACACAAGACGAGTCATAATAGTGTATGCATGGTTGGTTGGGTTTTTTTTAATTTGATGCTTAAAGTTGGGTTTTAAAATAAAGTATCAACAATTGTTGAGGGTTAAAAAAGTTATTTTGGTTTTTATTAGGGTGGCAAGTGATTGTTATGATGCTTGTCGGTGATGAAGGAATTTTGCTTTCGTCCTGTCAATATGTATGGTAGGCCGTGTGTGTAATCGAATATACCTTCATAAAACGTGATCATAAGTTAATAGTTGTATTATATTAAAAAAGATGCTTTACAGAAAAAGAAGAAAAAAAAAAAAAAAACTTTGATTGCATTCCAAAGAAAGTGGTTGTAATTTCTGCAATACACTAAAAATCTAGACCTTATGTATTTGATGTCAACTTTGTACTATGACTTTTAGACTTTTAGTTTTAGATGAATTACCATTTGATAGGTAGGTGACATTCATTTCACATGCATCATTTTTATTATGTTTCTAGAAAATGTTAGGGCACGCTTGGTTGAGTGGTTAAAGCCATGAATTTAAAGTGATTCAAAGGGTTCACATTTAAAACCTCTCTAAACTCATATCTCTCCAACCTCTCTCTAAACTCACCCACCCAACCAACTTTTTCTCCCATGGTCGGTTTCGACCTACCGTCCGGATCTTTCAGATTTTATTTTCCTCAATAAAAGGCTTCGCTTTCAGATTCATATCACCGCCGCGTTGTTGTCACGCCACCGCACACCGCTCACCGTCAGATCTGCGTGGTCCGCCATCGATAAATTCTTTGTAGCTTGGGTTTTGTTTCTAGATTTGTTGGGTTTTGCTCCCGCCCCTTTGTGACGCTTGGTTTTATCTTCTATGTATGTTTTCAGATTTTGTGTACTTTTGTCAAGCTACATCTTCGTATGGTTGTGTCTCCTTAAAGCTCACTTTGGTGATTCCTCACCTTGTATGGTGTAAATGTGGCTCATTACAACTATTGTGGTGTCTTTCTTTTAAACTTAACTTGTTGCCTCGTATTTTGTTTGGCAAGTCGGCTTCGACTTTGCCCTTTATGTTCGATGTAACATGTTGTGTGCAAATTTCTCCATTTGTGAGTTGTGATATGAAATGTAACATTTGTTCAAAAAAATGGCTCACATTTCATTATATAGTGCTTGGTTAGGGAGGGTAAGGATCGACACCGTGAATGTAGAATGAACCATTATAGACTAAATTGAGGGTAAGGTATTGATTACCCACCTCACTCATTCCTCGCATTCCTTTCCTTTCCTTTCCTCACTTTCAACCAAGCGGTTAGTTCTGGGTGATATATAATTATATTATATATTATCATATATACTATTAGCAAGATATACGATCTCTTCAAACGCCACGTGTCTCAACATTAATTGTCAACTGCAAGTTGGCAAAATAGTCCTTGAGGTTTAAGTGTCGCTGCAAAGTAAGTCCAAGTTGGCAAAAATAGTCCCTAAGGTTTAAGTGTCACCGCAGTAAGTCCTTTATAGCAATTTGGCAAAAATAGTCCCTATCCAAATTCACGCTATTAAAGCAATCCCACCGTGCATCGCTGGTTTCCACACTCAGATATACTAATCAAGGGAGGAAAACAATGCAAAGCACGATTAATTGCAAAGTTTCACAACTTGGCGTAAATAGTCCCCGAGGTTCGCCAAGGCAAAGTAAGTCCAAACTTTAAATGCAAAGTTTCACAACTTGGCAAAACAAATTCCTAAGGTTTAAGGCGTTGCAAGGTAAGTCCTCAGAGAATTAATTGCTAACTATAGCAACTTGGCAAAATTAGTCCCTAAGGTTTAAGTGTCGCTACAAAGTAAGTCCTTTGAAGTCAATCCACGCATCGCGCGGGTTTCCACACTCGTATATACTAAAAGGCATGAGCCAAGTTTTGCAAAACATAGCATTAATTGCTATCTATTTCCAAATGGCAAAAATAGTCCCTAAGGTTTAGCTATCATTGCAAACTCAGTCCTTGTAGCATTAATTAGTATATTACTATATATAGCAATTTGAAAAAAATAGTCCCTAAGGTTTAGTTGTCCTTGCAAACTAAGTCCTTTGTAGCATTAATTAGCATGTATTTCCATTTAACGAAAATAGTCCCTAAGGTTTAATCGTCTTTGCAAACTAGGTCCTTCGAGGACTAACGATGTAACATAATTAAACTTTAAAGGACCGCTACGTAAAAATATAACGGGACCACAACACTTCCGCAGCAACGCGCGGGATCACCCGCTTGTTTTGTCTATTTGCAAAATATGTTTGCCAATGAAGAGTGGATTTAGAGTCTATAAGATATAATAAGTGATAATAAGAGAAAAAATAATCTACAAAATTGAATAAAAAAAAGTCATTTTTGTTCTCTTATGTATAAAAATAAACAAATACATTTTTTTATTTTCTCTTACCGCTTGCAGAAATAAGAAGAAAAAACAAACGCATTTAATTTATTTATTCTTCTCACCTGAAGACATAAGAGGAAAAAACAAATGTACTTCTTTGATTTACTCTTCCCGCCTGAAGATAAAAGTGAAAAAAAGTGCTTCATTGAAAAAACTAAGGTCGCGTTTGTTTTTTAGTGTGTTTTATGTCTTATTTGCAAAACCACGTCTACAAGAGAAGAGGTAGATTTGAACTCTTCTAAGATACGAGAAGTGATAATCAGACAAAAAACAAATCTATAAAATTGAAAAGGAAAAAAATTATTTTTAACTCTTGTGTCTAAAAAATAAACACAATTCTTTCACCTCATTTTCTCGCTTGCAGACATAAGTAAGAAAGAACAACTCTCCCGGCAATCAAAAGTTTCTCTATGTAGAATTTTTATTTTTTGCGGGTTCGGTTAGGAGGGACAAAAGAGGGATGCTTTCTATCCGTCAAAAGCAGATACCATTCCCCATACTCCTTTTATTTCTTCTTCCCGCTTACAGACAAAAATAAAAATAAGTGATTTTTAGAAAAAACAAACAGTGGCTAACACTGCCTAAGATTTGCTTTTACTTATAAGAGCACTCTCATTCATAACACCATAACACCAATAACACCGTCCACGTCAGTGCTACATCAGCTTTAACATTTAACATTAACATCACCAAAAAACACCCACAACCATAACATCCCAATAACATCAATAACACCAATAACATTTCATATTTTCAATTTCAACCCCTAAACTAAAACAAACACTTCATTTATTAAACTAAAACAAACATTTCATTAAAACTAAAAACATATTACAATACGAGATTAAAAAAATAATAATAAAAAATTACAGCATAAAGGAAATGACAACGAAAAAAAAACATAGCAAATGCTTATTCATCATCGTCGCTCTCTTGTTGTTGTCCATGTCGTTCAAGATTTTTCAGCCAAACATGCTCCATAAGGTCCTGTTGGAGTTGGGTATGCGTTTGTCGGTCGTGTATTTCTTTTGCCTTACGATCGTGAGTATCACATCTTCGACCCATCTTCGCTGCCTCAAATTTCTTGTGGATCCACCCACATTCGTTATAGTCACGTAATTCAAATTTTGATCTTTTATAATCATGTTATGCATAATAATGCAACAATACATGATTCTACGTGTCGTGGCAATTTCATATTGACGCGCCGGTTGTTGTAGTATACCCCAACGGCCTTGAAGAACACCAAAAGCACGCTCAATATCCCATCGGCACTTTCTTGTCTCCTTTAAAGTATGTATGTTTTCATCGCTTGTTGCCGTGAAGGATTTGACGAAAGTTGCCCAACGTGGATAAATTCCATCGCCAAGTAATACCCTGCTCATACCTAGTTCCGTTGACCATATAAGGTGCTCTTGGGGCATTATCGCAAGAAGGTCGCCGAATAACGGAGAGTTATCTAAAACATTAATATCGTTATTTGCCCCACCATCCCAAAATTGCATGCCGATCCATAAATCTTGAGAAACAACGACTTCAAGCATAATTGTTGGGTATTTTTATCACCCCTAGCAAAATGTCCTTGCCAAGCCATCGACAATTTTTCCATTCCCAATGCATACAACAATGCTACCAAGCATTCCGGAAAACCATGTTTTTCTTCATGTTGTTGATAAATTTTTGAATGTCGCCCATGTTGGCTTTCTTAAATACTCGGCATAAACAAATCAATAACACATTTGTTAAAATTATCAAGACATACTTTTGAAGTACTCGCACCCATTTGCAAGTATTCATCAAATGCATCGGTGAGGTGTCAGACGCCAATTGGCGTATGGCGACGTCACTTCATTAGAGCACTTATACTCATTCGACCACAAGCATCGGTGTTTGCCTAAAGTAATTAAAATGATCCGAATATTATCTAAGTATAAGATTCATTACCTTCAACTATTTGCGTGAATAGTTTCCTACATACGAAATCTTCTACGAAAATTCGGTTTGAATACTTACAACCTTATACGAAATAATCGCTATGCAGACGTTCCTCTGCAAGCTCACGCTCACGATATATATGGGTACGAGAATGACTAGGATGTTGAGATTCAATACCTTCTTCTAGTTCCAATCAAGGTGATACTCGTGACGCTGGACGCCATAAATTGAAGTCCTCTGGTCTTCAACGTCCGACCAAGACAGAGGAATATCACCACTTCATTTGGATCCATTGTGAACGAATTTGATTTTTGAATTATGAAAGTGTGAGAGGAAGTATATAAAGTGTGAGTAAGTGTGAAAAAATAGAGTTTTAGTTGGGTATTTATAGTGGTAAATAATGTTTTTGATTTTTTTTTTTAAAACTAGCCGTTAGGGGGTTTTATGTAATTTTTTTTTAAATGTAACGTTAGGGGGGCTAGTTTTGTAACATTTTCGATTTTTTTTTCTAGCCCTTAACGGCGCAAGAGCCAACGCCTCCAACGCCGTTATTTCGCATGCCTTCCAACGGATAACGCCTCCAACGGCGTTAATGAAGCCCTTAACGGGCGTTATAACGTCAAGAATGGGAGTGCTCTAACTAATAGAATTCTTCAATTAAGTAATATAAATCAGTGTCTCGTTTGACCATGTGAGATATCACTCATGTGCAAATAATTTGGTAGTGATGGTCCAACATAATGTATAAACGTGATAGTAAATCTATACTACATATAATGTACGAAGGCTTTTCACTCTTAATTTTAAGACGTACAAGAAATTAAGCATGGTTTACAACACTTTAATGCACCAAATTTTCAGAATTACAACAAAGTAAGCATATTGTACAACAAAATAAAGCGTGGTGTCATTTTAAGACCAAAATTCTATCATCAACATTAATGCTATTAAAAACACCCCTTCACCAAAAATTACAACTATTTAAGGGTGGTGGCATTCACAGTGGCGGATCCAGAAATCCTAATCATGTGTAGCACAATTCACAAGATGGCGTGTTTCATGTGTGCGATCCTATAAAAGGTTTTATTATAATATTGAACTTTGTGGGTAAAATAAGGCAAGTTTTTTAAACTATAAGACAATAATTAATAGGACTTGAGTTTAAGGGTAAAAATAAGGCAAGTTTCTAAACTACAAGGGAAAAAAACTAAAGTTTAAGGGTAATAAAGCATGTCTTTAAAGCAATGTTTGTTCAAGATCAAATATGACATAAGCTCTAGCTAGTAGCTACACGTCAAGATAGTTGTAGAAAGCCAGAAAGTAAAGTTTAAAGTCAAAAGTCATGTGTGGCAGTGGTACGTGGTACATGTCTTGGCTCCACCCCTGGGCATTCATGCCTTCCTTACCTCACTCATACCTCATCACCCACCAATAATATTGATAACGTCTAAAATGAACATGTTTTTAGTAGCGTTATTGTCAGTTTTGTGCATGATATTCGCTATATTTACTCATAATCATTGCAAAAGTGCAAAGATGCGTATTGTGTATGTATATGTAGCCGTGTATTGCGAATAATGAAGAAATGAAGTTTTATGCACATTTGGAAGATTCTAAAGGAAGGAAGTTGAGATTGGAAAGCTTGTGGACTCAATGATATGGAAGCGTTGTGATTTCAAGCATCTACAAAGAACGAAAGATCAAGTTTGGCTTTGGAAATCATCAACGTAAGCAAAGAATGAAGCGTAAAGGAAAAGTCGAAAAAGTCAAAATGAGAAAACCCACCGATCGGTCGCAACCCGAACCGGATCCTACCGGCGATGGTCAAAGTCATATCGATTCGGTCGGCCTAGAAACCGATCCGGTTTCGCGCACCGCAGCTACACACATTCGATTTATTGTTGTCTTAACTCCCATAATCATTGAGTCCGATCATTTCTTGATATTAACTTGGAGAGAACGTTTTTGGGCGCTAAGCAAGTGCTTTGGCTATTTAAAGGACCTAGTACTTGTATACTAAGTGTGACACAACCAAAAGAGTATTAGTTTACACCAAAACTAATATTTACCCTATTATTTCAACCCAAAAGCTTAGTAGTTATCGAAAACGCCCGTAGCAAGGAAGGAACCATTCTTGTCCATTGTTTGGTAGTTTGAGTTGTGCGGTGATCCTAGGTGATTGAGGCGCGTGGTTGCTACATTCCACGATTTCTTATTCTTGTAATCACAAAAGTTTAGGTATTCTATGAACTTTGTTATGGAAATCTATTCTCTTGAATTGTTTGAATTACCTTGTTATGACTTGTGTTTAGATATGATTGTTTTCATGGAGTAGTTTGTGATATACTTGTGTGTTGGAATGTGATTAATCATAATAGTGTTCTCAAAATGTGATGCATGTATATATGATCTTGTTTAAATGAGTTTGTTGGAAAAATACTAGTCTTGGATTGATTTGTCAATAAAACATGTTTTAAGAAAAGGACCGAAAGGATCTCTCTGTGTTTTATTCCAAAAGTGTAGTGACAAACTAGTATGGGATATGGTGATTGACAACCACCATGTTTTGCTTATTAAAACAAGACTAGGAACGTTTTCATCACGAAGGGTCGAAAGATTCGTAAGAACAAATTTAATGAGAACATGTTGCAAACAAATGGAACTTTATAGGATAATCATTGGGATAAGGACCGAAAGGATTACCTAAATGTTTTTGTTCTTAGAATGATTTTGACAAACAAATACCATGGTTGGGGAATCATTTGCTTATGATTTGTGCATCATACCAAGAGTATACACCAAACCTTTATGAACATTATCTATGGTTGATTATGAGACTACACACAAGTATATATTTATATTCTTGATTCAGATTTTCACTAGAACACTTATTCGAGGAAGCCTTGACAAGCTTTCTTGTTAGAAACTTTTAATAGAATCTATTTCAAAACAAAATCCCTTGGGACGATCTCGACTTACCAAACTTTGCTATTATGACGAGTATACTTGCTCGTATGTGTTAATAGGTTATACGGTTAATTCGTGATTATAAATTTTAAAACTTGCACCAACCGAGCACATCAAGTTTTTACGCGCCGCTTGGATTTTTCGTAATTTTCTTTGAAATTAAAAAAAAAAAAAAAAAAAGTTTTGTTACAAACTAACCGATTCGGTTGGTTAGCCAACCGAATCCGGTTAGACATTCTGTGAAAATTTTTTTGGTTCGAATTTAGTATCTATCTTCTTAGTTTATTGTGTTTTGATTTCTAGAGTAAATTTTGTGGTTTAATCAGTTCTTAGATTTATTGTTTTTACTTATTTTATTTTTCTTTACATTTGTCATTATTTAGTTAATCTAGTTTTATTAATTTTAAATTTTTAATAGTTGACGGTAATGGTTAGGAGTAATTTTATTTTCAGTTATAGTTTATTTCATGATAGAATTTATTGGTAGTTTATTTAGTTTTAGTTTTAGTTTTAATTTTGGTTTTAATTAGATTTAATAAGTTATTTAATTATTAGTTTATGAAGAGTTTTATTTAATTAACTGGAGTTAGTACATCCTTAATGACACTTAATTTGCATTAATTATTGTTTTAAAATATATATATATATATATATATATATATATATATATATATATATATTTTTTATCAAACCGATCGGTCGCAACCCGCAACCCGATCCGGTTCGTATTGCCTAGAATTTTCAACCAACCGATTCGGTTGGTGATCCAACCGAATCCGGTTGGAGTTTCGTGTTGAGTTTTATCATTTTAGGTTTTGAGTTTTTATTTGAGTTCTTAATTTTGTTAGATGTCTTAGATGTTTTATTATATGTTTTATAGTTTGTTCTTGTTTTACTAACTTTAACGCTAATCATTCGGGATTTGTTTTGTTTTGCTTTGTTAAGTTGTCTAGTAACATGGATAGTTTGAGCGGAATCTCGAATACCTTCATACTTTGGATGAAATGTTCAAGGATACGGAAGTTCATTAGAAAAGATTGGAGGAATTTTGGAGGAAAGCAAGAAAGAATTGGGAATTGACACGGTGATATGGAAGAAGTATGTGAAAACAAGGTTCAACTACCCAAAACAAAAGAGTGGTAGTGTTTACATAAGCACCGCCAACGGTGTATGATTCACCGATGATGAGATTTGGAACACCTTGTGAAGTGGAAGGAGTACGTGCTTGGGATGCACAAACAATATGGCTTATGGAGAGAATTATATCTTGGAAGAGGTTCTTGACGAAATCGGTCATGTTCGTATGGACTATGAAGCATATGGAAGGAAGATGGTCAAAAATCTGAAGGTCAATATTCATGGACATATCTTTGAAACTGATTTTGTTGTTTTAGAAGAAGGAAATGCGGATGAACCTAATGTGTGTTTTGGTCGAGATTTTCTTGTCACGACCAAGTGTCAAGTAGATTTTGTACGGGAGAAATGCGGATTAATATAACCGAGTTGGAAGAAGGAAAAGGAGTTCACGAGATGCTAGTGGCGGTTTGTGCAAACATGGAAGAGAAAATGTGGAAGTGGTTAAAATGGGAAAAGCAAACCGAAAGAAACCATCATCAAATAAATTAACCCCAACAACAACCTCCACCACCAAAATGATTACACACCATCGTCACCTACCACTACTATCAAACCCTTAACCGAAAACCAAAAGAAGCTATCTTAGAAAATCTAGAACAAAAATTTCTAGAGCTCAATGAAAAGAAACCGGTTATTGAAGTTCTTCAAGATTATGTGCTTTACCGAAAGAAGTTGGATGCATTGATGCTAGCGAGGCTAGGTTGGAAGATAAGAATCTCACGGATGAGGATCGAGATCGAATTTTGTTTAAAGGCATGCCAAGGAAAGAAAAGGATCCGGTAATTTTGTGTTGCCAATCAAAGTAAATGGAACTACACCCGCTTATGCTTTAGGCGACACGGGTCGAGTGTTAACGTGATGCCGTATCCATTGTTCAAAACTTTGGGACTAAGTAATCCGCAACCTAATCATTCTAAGCTCACTATGGCGGATAACACTCAAGCAAAGGCAATGGGAGAAGTTAAGAATGTAAGAGTGCAAATTGGCTATCAACCGTATTTGGCAGATTTTCTTGTCCTGGATATTCCGGTGGACAAGAGTTTACCGCTATTGTTGGGGAGGCCATTTTTACGAACTTGTGGAGCAATTATAGACATGGGAAGAGGCACCATGACTATTGACGATGGGATTTCGAGGCAAACATACTACCCAAAACCAAGAGGACCAATTTTAGAATGTATGGAAGATTTGGAATGGATGGATGCAAATGATGATTTAACTTGTTTTGAAGTGGGACGTGATGTCCACGGTAATCCAATGTACGGACCTTTAACTCCACCTTATTTCGATATAGAGGACGAAATGGAACGTGCATTCGCGATAGAAGCTTTCTATAACCCATTCAAAACATATTGGTTTACAAGAAGTTGACCGACTTTTTAGGATCTTTACCGTGCAACTTAAGAATTTGGAGTGAAACCCAAGGGTTGGGGACTTACAAGAGACAAACCGGAGATGGAGCATGGCATGTTAAGTTTGATATATTATGCCGGACGGACGAAGATTTATGAGAAAATTCAAAACTTTTGAAACGCTCCGTGAGTTGACCGGAAAATTTCAAAGCGAGGATATTCTTAGACAAGAGTATTTTGAGGAATTTTGAGGAAAGGCAAAGACCGTAATAACAAGCAATCATTTGCTTGAATTTCATGAACTATTTTATTTTGATTTGATGCATTAGGATTTTGTTTCTTATTTATTTTTCATGTTTTGATTGAGGTAATTTGGTTTAATGCATTATGACTATGAGTTTTGAGTTGAGTTTGGATTAGTTCATTTATATGATGAGTTGAGTTTTTTTTTGGATTGAATGATTGTTCAAAATTTCATTTGGTGAATGAATGTTGTGTGAATCTTTAGCGTGAATTTTGAGTAAAAATATGTTGCTTGGAGGGTAAATGCCTAAGTAACATGTTAAACAAGTAAAAAGCAAATTTGGCAAAAGCATACCAAACGGTTGTGTCCTTGACTGAACCGGTTGCACCAAAGTATAAAAATTTCATTTTTCCAAAAACACACACACACTAATTTTCCAGGTGGGTTTTGCAAAAATTCATCCAAGAGAGCAGATTGGAAGTTGTTTGAATTGTAGGATAACATCATGGCACCCAAGCAAGTAAGCATTTACATTCAATTAACTCAATTAAGGTTTTATTAGAACATTTGATTCGAATTGAATATTAGGTCACCAATTTGGGGGTTTTTGTTATAATTCGAATTAAGTGGTAATATTTTAGGATTGAGTGAGTAATTGATATAGGAGTGCATTACAACAAGAGATTGATTGATTGATTCACCATAGAATGGATTTTAGATGATAAGATTTTTCGGAATTAGTTGGGTTGTGCTTATGAAATGAGATAAGTTACAATTGGTGATTCATTTTGATGGATGATATATTTTTAAGAGTGATGGATGCTACACTATTAGAACTAATGATTTTAAAATATAGAATGAGTTCTAAGATGTTAGATGTTTGATGATTTGGAAGCAAGATAGAGTAATTCTAGGATGTGGAATCATTGAGGATGATAGAATGCGATCTAAGAGTGGTTTGAGCGTTAGAAATTGAGATTATGAGGATTTGAAGGCAAGATGCCTTATGTGTCAGATGACCGATTCGGTTGCGCATTGCAACCGAACGGTTGGTGCTCGACAGATGGAAACCGATTCGGTTGGTGATCCAACCGAATCCGGTTGTGGTTTCGTGTGGATTTTTTGTGAAATTTTGAAATGTATCTTAGAGGTTCTCTAACCTTCTTGTTTGTTCTAACACTCTTATATGGTCTTATTTTGTGATTTCTACAGAGAATTATTGTAGGAGCTCGAGTGGGAGGAAATTCCAATTAACCCGCTTATTACGAAGTTTTGTGAAAGGAACGAGAAGAAGAAGGTTAAGTATAGTGTGAAGAAGGAAGCAAATGCTAATTTAAAATTCAAAATCTCACCGATGGAGAAAACATGCTTTTCGGGAAAGATTGTCGAAGTTACAACATAGGCAATGTTTGGTTCCAAGGGTGATTGATTGAGATTTATTTAACGAATGTGAGTGTGAAGATGAGTTAAGAAGGATGATGCGAACGCCTTATGTATATCCGTGAGATGGAGATTCGCTCAATGATTTGTCATGGGAAAGAGCATTCGTGTTAATGAAGAAGTCTATCGAGAATGGTGTATGGAATTCTTTTCAACCATGTATTTTGAAAGAAAGGTGGATGTTCGGAATTTGATGTCGGAAATTTGTATTTGGTTTAGACTTTGTGGAAGGGATCATGCTTACACGTTGCCAGCTTTTGGTGTAGCTCTTGGTTTGTATGAGCCACATGAGGTTAATCATCGATTATTTGAAACTCACTTTTCTAGACTTCAAGGTTTGAAAAGATTACCCTAGTATTCCCGCTTATTGGAATCAAGTGGGAGATCCTACTTGTGCTAGGAGGAATGCTTCAACCATCGAATCATTGATGAGGATACTTCAAGTTGATTGTGACCGCCATTTAATAGATTTGGGGTGGACAAATGTCAAAACCGGACTTATGGATTATGAAGTTGCCGGAAGAAACTAAGGACGGTAATGCCATTTGGCGATAGTCAATATTTGTCTAGGAGAGCCCCGGAATCAAGAGCAACAAGAATATTTGTGGAGGACATTTTGTGACAAGATTGGCGAAGAATCTTGGGTATTATGTTGATGAGGAATTGGCTAAGTGTGGAGAGCCAAAGTATAGTGAAACGTGGATCATGCGAAAGGTTTGGTAATGCTTTGAACAGAGATTGGGAACCGTAGGGTTATGGATTGAACCAAGACCACAACAAGAACCACCACAACAAAGAAGGGAATATACCAATGGAGAACGTGCAAATTGGTACGTCCAAGAGTTTTGATTCGGGATGGGAGAGTGGAACCAACATCTAGATGAGATTCAATGTAGGGATGTGTGAGAGACTCGATGATGTTAAGAAACAACTACATCAATGATTATTCGATGCCTATCTTTCAACACATGGCTCGAGAAGCCAATTATGAGTTACCACCCTACAATCCACCAAATGTTCCACCATATCCTTTTCCTTACATTTCTTATCCCGGACCCTATCCGTATCCATATCCCGGTACGCACTGCTTCTCGATCCAATACCCCATATGGTCTATTACCCGTCGGAGGAACAAGTTATGAAGTCGAGGATCATCATCGGGAGTTGGAGGCAAGAAGAAAAGAGGAGAGTTCGCTCGTAAATCATAGACGAAAACTACGAACCGAAAGTGATGATGATGAGTTTGATGATGAAGAAGGAGAAGAAATGAGCGAGGATGACGAGTGATTATGGATCATTCGTGAATTATGGTTTCAAAAACAATGGTCATGATGTGTTTTAAACTATTTCTATCTTTTGATCAATTTTCTTTAGGATATTTGGCGTATTTTGTTTGGTTTTATCTAGTTTTTAGTAGTTTTGTTTTGTTTTGTGCATTTCGTGTTGCAGTTTTTGTTTGCAGGATGGATGTGTTGGAAGCTTATTGATGGTCAAATGTTTCGAGTTGGATAACTCACAGGCTTGCTTAATGACCCAATGTGCTTATTGCATATTTTATTCCGTGGTATCTCTTTTAACTATCTTTTTCCCATTTTCTTTACTTTGAAGTTCATTTTTCATTACATTGAGGACAATGCAAAACTTAAGTATGGGGAGGAAGAAAATAGGAAAATGATATGCATTTTATTTTTTTAGATAACTTTTGGATGCAAGTGATTAGAAGAAATTCGCCTTGATGGTCTAATGGTTTTCGCGTTATTGATAATTAAAATACATAATTTGGGATTTCAATGGTAAAATGAGGTTTTTGAAAATTTTTAGATTTGAACCAAATTATCAAGTAATTCATTTTGGATTCGATAGCATTTTCTAGCATGCATAATAGCCTTTTTCCCACATTATTTTTGTGAGGTTTCTTTTGTATAAAACACATCTTTTGTTTTATATTTGCTATGAGTGCCCGTGATTATGTCGATTCTAGAACTTGTACTAGTTATGCATTATGGTTAAAATCACTTTGAGTGATCTAAATATTTTCAAGTGATAAGAGGCACTTTAGGAATAACCCAAATGGCCTTCCATTTTACATCTAATGATATATTAGTCGACCACATCGGTTAGTTAACCACCCACATGGACCCATTTTGTTAGTGCTCATTTTTAGCACTAGATACCCCTAGTTACACCTTCCGAGCCATTCCTTTTCGCTTTTGTTAAATCCAAAAATACAAAATATTTTACACCTTTAAACTTTAGCCAACCCTTATCAAGTCTATTGGTTTGTTGCTAGTTGTTTGGAATGATTGGATTGTTTTTTATGATTATGAGTTAGCTACACTTTGCCATTCGTGTGTGCCATTTCGACAAAGACGAAGGATGCATACTTCTTATTTGTATTTTTTTGTGGTGATGCTTATTGATATGTGTCTAATTACACATATATTTTATACTATTTAAACCCACAAAACAACCAAAAACACACAAATGACTCACAAAATGTTATAAATATCATTTAAATGTGTTTTTATGTGATTCTGTACAAAAGATTGAAAACAAGTGAAAATGATCAATTTCACAACAAATGTCGTTTCACCCCTGAGTTACACAAATTGGCAAAACTAGTCCCTAAATGTTTTAAATGAATGAAAAGTCAACTTAAGTCCTTGGGAAATCAAAATGTTCACAAAACATCCCCGGATGAAAGTTTACACAAAATGGCAATTTTACCCTCAAGTTACAAAATTGGCAAAATGGTCCTCTGGTATTCTAAACTTGAATTTTACAAATAATACCCTTGTACTATGCATGATTGAAAATTTGGAACATTTTGATAAACTTTTGGGAAATTACACTTTTAGTCCCTCAAAATCCAAAAATGACAATTAAGGTCCTTTTAAAGTTTTAAATGTTAAATTTATCAACATTGGTCCTTGTGTTTTTATTATATGGCAGGTTTGGCCCTTTGATTAGCTTTGGAAAAGTTACTAGTTCAGTCCTTCAAAAATCAGAATGTTACATATATGGTCCTTGTGTTGTTAAGCTCATCCAAACGGACCCCTTTGTTATTTTTGATCCAAACAAAGCCCAACCCAAGCCCATCTTTTACCCAACTCCCAACCCGTCCAATTAACTAACCCGACCCACCCATGTTTTATTAATAAAACCAAACCACCATTGGCGCGTTTTTCCCTCCCAACCGCTTCTCTCGCAAACACTACCACCCATCCCCCCTCCTCTCCATATCACTTTCCCTGTCCCCCCACATCTCCTACAATCCAAGAAACAATAATTCTTCACCTCTCCCACACTCAATCTCACTCCACCTGTTAAAACCCAATTTTGGCGCCAAAATGAATCAAACGGCCATTATCACCTTGACCCATCCAATGGCTACCAAAAGAAGTGGGATATGCTGAGAAGGCAAGTGGAAACACTTTTAAAGTATAAATAAGAGAAGAAAGAGAAGAGAAGAAGCCAAGTAGTGTAGTGTAGTATATTTCCTTTCAAAATTAGTTTAAGTTTATTGTATTTCAAGCTTTTTAGCAGTGTTTTCTTAAAGTTTTTGTTATCACATTTCTTCCTTGTACTCTCATTTTTCATGTTTCAATAAAAGTTTTTTTAGTTTAATTGTTGTCTTGCATTTCACATATTGAAAACTAAAGAAGTTGTTTTTAAGATTGAAATAAGCTCAGATAAGCTGTCTATAGCTTTTGTGAGCTTATTTGGTGTTTACTTGTTCCATCTAAATCACTTTCATTCACAAAAAGTCTCGGTCAACAAAAGTCAACAGGTCCTTCATTTGGTTTGAAAATGGATAAGGGTTGATGGTGTTGCCTGATTTGGTTGTTGGTTGATGTGTTACACTAGTTTCCTACTGTTACTCTGCCCAAATTTGGCTAGAATAACCAAGTTAGTAGCCATTTTCTTCTCCTCAATACTGTTTTTATGAATGATTATGTTGCTTGATATTTGGTGCTTGCTTTATGTTCTTTGATGCTCTTTGATCTCAGTTTTTCAGTTGGTAGAATGTTTGTTTATGTAAGATCAGTAGCAGTATTGAAATCTGTTTGTTAGAGTTAATAAAGGGGTGTTTGGATTGCTTGATTATTCTAAGTTATAGTGTTAGTCACCTGTAGGATTTTGTTGCATTAGTCTTAGGTAGTATAGTTATACTTTTCTAGAGTCATTTGCATCAAAATGGTCTAAAAGTCAAAATAAGCTAAGATCGGTCTTGATTGCATAATCATAAAAATCACCACCATAATCAATTAAAATAGGTTAAAATCTTGATAAAGTTGCATTACATTACATTTCATCCTAATCGATCTTACATTTGCTTTTAAAATTCACCAAAGTCAAAGTATCAACTGCTTTTTAAAAGTCAAAGTATGTCAAAAACGATTAAGCAGAATTGCAAGAATCGCATGTGTTTTATTTCGCTTGTCATGGTCTCATTTTGGCACATTTGCTCTTTCTTTGGTGGTCTTTAAGACCGCATTGCTTTTCACTAAAGCTTCTCGATAAGTCGATAGATAAGCTCAAACATAGGTACTGCTAATCGCTCGCATCTGCAGCTTTGAGTTCTATATTGCCACTTTTGTTTTGGCCTCAGAACTTCTTCATTAAAGGTCCTTATTAGCTGTAATTTTGGATAAATGATCTTTGGTTGGTTGTCTTGAGATCCACATTTTTGGTTTTCATGTTAGCTTATTGGATAAGCAGTTTCATCTGCTTAAACAGTAGGGTCATTTAGGAGTTTTGCTTATTATTTCAGTTAGCTTAATCTTAGGTAGCATACTGTTTAGGTGTTAGATTTAGCTTGCATAAGTTGCTTTAGAGTATATTTAGTGTTATCTAGCTTCTGTATTGAATTGGTGCATAATAGTGCTTATTAGCTTATTTCCTCAACAGTTACACTGCAGCCCTAAATTCCCTCACATAAGCCCATGTTTTTCTATTTTTCATAGCTTTAGAATATCATTTTAGAATTTTCCTGAAGTTTTCATAATTTTTAGTTACTGTTCACTATTTTTCTTAATTTAAAAATAGTTTTTAATCATTTTAATTAGCTTTAATTGCAAATAATTAAGAAAAAGTTTCAAAAAATAATTTTTCAATTTTCTCAGTTTAATAAAAATATAAAAAGCATAAAAAGATTTTTCCTTATTTTTTCCCTTTTATTTGGTATTTTTCACAATTTAAATTAGTTTTAAATAGTTTTAAATTAATAATAAATACATAAAAGTCTAAAAATATATTTTCAGTTTTAAAATAAGTTTTATCATATTTTAGATTTTTCTAAGTTATAATTTCATTTTTCTAGGTTAATTTTGTATTTTCTTATATTTTAGTGCATTTTAAATACTTAATAAATAGTTTTAATTAATAATGATTAAATAAATAGTTATAAAAATAATTTTCTTTTTCTATAAATTTTCTTTTATCATTAGGTTTGTAAAATGTCATTTTCATATTTTAGGATTTTTAATTCGAGATTTCACTTTTTATTTTGTACGCTTACGTAATTTTTATTTAAACGTAAGTTTTAGTTTTAAGTTTTAAACGCTCATCACTTTAAATATAGTGATAGCGCTTATTTAATATCTTTATCTTTTAATTTTCTTAATTTGTATTTAAGTCGCTTTAATTTATAAACTTTTTCAAGAGTGTAATTATCCATTCAAATCCTTTCGATCACTATCATTAGTGATCATTCTACCGTCTCGATCAAGTGTTTACACACCATTGAGTCTCCGTGGGACATAACGACCGGAATTCATTCTATTCTCCAGACTTCATTGTATTTGTGTCTCGAACTGCTTTAAGCTCATACGGCCGGGTCATTCATAAGTGGCCGGTTGTGTGATTAGACTTGACGGTTTCGCAAAGATCACTTATACGAAGTGTGGGGGAGATGTGATATATGAAGAAGGAGAAGCTAAAAAAAAAAATAGCCAAGGAGCTATATGATGGATATTGATTAGCCAATGAGCTAAATTGAGTAATACATATTTGCGGAGAATCGATATGAGAAGAGGAGTAATAATCATTTTTCGGGATCGTGGTTTGTATGATGACTAGCACCATGGAGGTTTTGGACTTGATTTCATTTTTATTTTAAACCAATTTCATAAACTATCCCATGCCTTATCCATACCTATTATGAACCCTTAGCCTTATCATTATAACCCGAATAAAAGACCTCTTTGATGAATTTATTTTCTTTGTTTTGATACTTGTACAAGCTTATGGTAAAAAGCATTGATCATGACTAGGCATTGAGTGATATACATATACCCACCAATATATGAGTGTTGAGTGAAATCTTAAAGCCATTTGTGAGGTATCCTAGTTATGTTATCTAAAGTGTTTGGTTCATTTTTAGAAGATTTTCACATATTATAAGTAAAATAATAATTATCTTTTATTGGTAATTGTTACATTTTCTGGAACCATGGTGTTATGGACCATTGAAATCAATCTTTGCAATGTTTGACCTACTCGAGGCTTAGTAGAGCTTAAGTGTGGGGAATTTGATAACGCCTAAAATGAACATGTTTTTAGTAGCGTTATTGTCGGGCTTTTGTGCATGATATTCGCTATATTTACTCATAATCATGCAAAAGTGCAAAGATGCGATTGTGTATGTATATGTAGCCGTATTGCGAATAATGAAGAAATGAAGTTTTATGCACATTTGGAAGATTCTAAAGGAAGGAAGTTGAGATTGGAAAGCTTGTGGACTCAATGATATGGAAGCGTTGTGATTTCAAGCATCTACAACAAGGAAAGATCAAGTTTGGCTTTGGAAATCATCAACGTAAGCAAAGAATGAAGCGAAAGGGAAAAGTCGCAAAAGTCAAATGAGCAAAACCCAACCGATCGGTCGCAACCCGCAACCGATCCGGTACCGCGATGGTCAAAGTTGTTACCTATTCGGTCGGCCTAGAAACCGATCCGGTTTCGCAATCGCAGCTACACAATTCGATTTATTGTTGTCTTAACTCCCATAATCATTGGAGTCCGATCATTTCTTGATATTAACTTGGAGAGAACGTTTTTGGGCGCTAAGCAAGTGCTTTGGCTATTTAAAGGACCTAGTACTTGTATACTAAGTGTGACACAACCAAAAGAGTATTAGTTTACACCAAAACTAATATTTACCCTATTATTTCAACCCAAAAGCTTAGTAGTTACTTGAAAACGTCCGTAAGCAAGGAAGGAACCATTCTTGTCCATTGTTTCTGGTAGTTTGAGTTGTGCGTGATCCTAGGTGATTGGAGGCGCGTGGTTGCTACATTCCATGATTTCTAATTCTTGTAATCACAAAAGTTTAGGTATTCTATGAACTTTGTTATGGAAATCTATTCTCTTGAATTGTTTGAATTACCTTGTTATGACTTGTGTTTAGATATGATTGTTTTCATGGAGTAGTTTGTGATATACTTGTGTGTTGGAATGTGATTAATCATAATAGTGTTCTCAAAATGTGATGCATGTATATATGATCTTGTTTAAATGAGTTTGTTGGAAAAATACTAGTCTTGGATTGATTTGTCAATAAAACATGTTTTAAGAAAAGGACCGAAAGGATTTCTCTGTGTTTATTCCAAAAGTGTAGTGACAAACTAGTATGGGATATGGTGATTGACAACCACCATGTTTTGCTTATTAAAACAAGACTAGGAACGCTTTCATCACGAAGGGTCGAAAGATTCGTAAGAACAAATTTAATGAGAACATGTTGCAAACAAACGGAACTTTTATAGGATAATCATTGGGATAAGGACCGAAAGGATTACCTAAATGTTTTTGTTCTTAGAATGATTTTTACAAACAAATACCATGGTTGGGGAATCATTTGCTTATGATTTGTGCATCATACTAAGAGTATACACCAAACCTTTATGAACATTATCTATGGTTGATTATGAGACTACACACAAGTATATATTTATATTCTTGATTCAGATTTTCACTAGAACACTTATTCGAGGAAGCCTTGACAAGCTTTCTTGTTAGAAACTTTTAATAGAATCTATTTCAAAACAAAATCCTCGGGACGATCTCGACTTACCAAACTTTGCTATTGCGGACGAGTATACTTGCTCGTATGTGTTAATAGGTTATACGGTTAATTCGTGATTATAAATTTTTAAAACTTGCACCAACCGGAGCACATCAAATATCATTGCACCTCATCTCGTATTTCACTCATACCTCACCATACTTTTTTAGTGGCAACCATGATTCCATACCTCACCTAATTTTATTTTAATATTTCATTAATATTTGTGTTTCACCATGCCATGCCGATTCGGGAATTCATGCCGCTCTCCATCCATACCGCACGATACCTCAATGGTGGCAACGGTGCTGCCGATCGGTATGAAGGCAAACCGAGGCATAATGTGCCCCATTGCCACTACCCTAAGCACAATGTACAATAGCTGCAACCAATTTTCAGATTTACAACAAAATAAGCATAGTGTACAACAAAATAAACATGATGTAATTTTCAGACTAATTTTTAGACTTACAACATTAATGCTATTAAATTAGTTAATGTTATTAATGACTATAATGACTACTACTTACAAGAAAAGAAACATAGTGTACAACACTTTAATGCACATAATTTTCAGACGTACAAGACAACAAGCATATTTTCAACAAAACACCACATTAATGCTATTTAATGTAGTCAATTATTTAACTGATCAATAAATACAATTAATACAGTTATTAAAACACCTCTTACATAATGAATGCAAATTATCAAGCATATTGTACAACTAAATTAAACACGATTCCTGCATTAAATTTCACTACTACAAATAATAAAGACATTATACAAATATTCAAGTTCGAATGGGCAATAGCTAAATGGGCTTGAGCCCGAACTTACATGGGCTAATCTGTTCGAGCTCAAACCAAGCACGGCTATACTGAAATTTTGATATCCATAAATTTATTGTTAAAAGAATATAATAAACTAAAATACATTATTCATCGAAAATTTTTATTTCAGTCTTACCGTCATTTAACGCGCGAATCCTCGCTAATTTACATTATATATTAAGCTTTTAAAATATGAACATTACTATACGTGTTGCTTCTTCAAGTCTATGATGCTTAAAGCTCAAAGGTTACAAAATATGTGTGTTTGTTCTTAGTTACTGTATAATGTTATATACATGGGCATTTGCATATATAAAGTTGTCATCGCTACTGGGACTAACAGGGGTGGGTCTTGGGGGTCCCGACACCCATGATTATTCTCTCAGAAATAATTTTGTTAAAAAACCTCATTTTTTTATAAATGCACCCGGTTCTAAAAAGTTATGCATGTAATCTTGCTTGAATTTTTATAAATGCCTCTGATGACTTTGTGTTCTAGTTCCGTCATTTATTACTTTGAAAAATTATTAAATCTGCATTATACTGCATTTTTGTTTAACTATAGTCTCAAATTATCAAAAAAATATCACGTCACCTTCAAGTGAATGAAGTACATATTATTAACAGGGACCACAAATGTTGGTACCCTCTATTCAACGGTTGTAAAATCTAAATACCACACGATTGTACTAAGCGGGTAGGTGTGACAGCGGCATCCTCACCAAATCTGATGCGGAACCTTTTTCGACGCCGCCGAATGGCCGCCATAACACCAGTTGAGCCCACTGAGTTTTCTGCCGCCAAATCTACGACGTGAGAAAGACAACAAAATTAAAAATAAAATAAGAATAATCAAATAAACTGTTGAATGAAAAAGTGATATTTCTAAAAGTTCAATTTTTTTACTTTTTTTAAATAAAACTTTTTTTTACACTTTATAAATAACACCTCATTTTAATTAAAATTTTCACACACTTTTCTACCAAAAACACATTCTTTATACCAAAAATGCCTTGTTCTCTCTTCTATACCGTCGAAGAAATCCAAGCGTGTGTTCAGAAACAATGTGACGAAGATGATGCGCTACGTAAGGAAGCTATTCATTTGCCAGAATCGAAATTGTTTGAGCAAGCAAGGAGGCAAAAGAAGATTTGAAGAAACAATACACGAAATGCAAAGGCAATTCGCCAAAAAGACGAGCTGTGGTTGAGAAATTTTTGCACGATGAAGGATGGAAAGATTATGAGATTAAGGCCAAGTTGTGAAAATGTGTGTCACAAATACAAGATAATATCAGTCACAAAATCTGTTGGATGCACAAAGAAAACAAATAAGATGATTTGTGTTTTCGTATCGTATCGTAATTTGTATTTTTCATTTCAATGACAAGATTTTTTTATTTTTTTTATTTTTATTTATTTATTTTTTTTAAGGATAATTATAAATCAAATGAAATGACGTAGGAAAATGATTCGTCCTTCATTTCATTTGGCTTCTTTATAAATATCCTACATTGTAATATGTTTGTAAGTTTTCGTGTATTTTTTTTTTTCAAGTTTCGTATTGTAATATATTTGTATTAATGAAATATAGTGTTGTTTGAAAAACTAAAAAAATGAAGAAAAAAAATAAAAATTGTGGGTAGGTGGGGCCCAAAGCCTCAAATGGCATATGAAGGGGTGTTTTGGGGTGTGAGTGTTAAAATGAGAATGCTGATGTGAACCCAAATGGCATGTTGTGATAGGGCTGAGCAACGGGTCAAACCCTGCCCGAACCGACCAAACCCGACCCGACCTTAAAACCGAATAAGGGTAAAACGTCCTGAGAACAGAACTGAGTAAAAGCTATCGAAACCGAAACCGAAACGAATAAGGTCAGTTTGGCTATTTCGAATAGAATAAATGTGTTTTGACCCAAACTGAACCGAATCGAGTAAAACCGAAACAATTATACAAAACCGAAAACGAAACGGAATAAAGTCGGTACAGTTTGGATCAGCCCGATTTCAGTCGATTTGTCGGTTCAGATCGATTTTTAGATGATTTTACTCAGCCGTATGTTGTGACACCTTACCCTCCAAGTTGCACTTGGTCCAGTGGTATGTAGTTTGAGTTATCAGTCAATCAAAAGTTTGTTGATTTATGTATTGTTTGAAACGTGTTCGAGATAGCATGAGATATATAGGTGATATGCAGGCGTAATAATAAATTTGGGATAACATGTGTTTAGGAGATAATTTTATATAAAATTCATCGGAGGAAATAAAATCATCAATCACAATTGATAAGTGTTGATTATGTTTTAATTTTTCCGAGATACCATTCTTGTTTTTAAGAAATTTCATCAAATGAGAATGCTTTATCAGTGGTTATGTAATGATAATATTTTTTTAACCGCAATATTTATGATTATCATTGGAAAAACCTTAAAAAAAATGCATTCTTGCTCTTTTTTCTAACATGCAATGAAATTGTGACCACTTAGGCATTGTCAATGGCAAGGTTGTCAGGATCGGGATCCTACCTAGGATTGTTTTCGGTTTTGCAAGATCGTAATCGTAAGATCGGATTGGGATCATAACATCCTACGAAAGTGTATATATTTTTGTATAGGGGTTGTAGTTTTATATTTCTATATAATATTTAATATGATAAACAAATATAAATAGACGATAAAAGAAAAAGTTATATGCTCAAGATCGTAGTAGTAGAATATTGATATATCAGAACGCATACTTGCACAAAGTTACTACAAACGCAAGACGTACCTACTTCTTGTTTTAATATTTTTTATTATAGGTTTTTCATGAGAACATTTATGCAAAAAGATAATGTTAATTTATTAAGACGTGATTATGTAACTTTTTGTTATAATACATAGATTAATGCAAAAAGATAAAAGATTGTATCTAAAAATGAAACGACATAATTTATAATAGAAGGCAACATAAATTTTTTTTCTTGATGACCAAATAAATCAAATTAGATATTTTGATAATATTACTGAATCTTTTTTCTTGATAACCAAATAAATTAAATTAGAATATTCATGCTTTTATATTTAACATAAAATATGAACAAAATTGGTTCAAGTATGTAGATAGTTTACTTAAAAAACATGCTTCTGACATTTTACAAAGCACGAAATCGTTTTTCATAATAAACCCAAAAAGACACATCTAAACTATTTCTAAATAGTCCATAAAAACATAATGATTTTACACTAATTAATCTTGCAAAGACAATTAATTATAAAGACCAAAATAATAATTTTTGAAAATTTTAGTCATCGGGCTTTAAGACATGAGCTTATACTTAATAAGTTAACTTAGCAGGTACTGCATACATGGCAGACTCTCAAATAAATTTTTTCAGAATTATGTATTTTAGTTTATTATGTTCTTTCAACAACAAATTTACTGGGATCAAGGATTTTGTTTAGTTTGTGCCCGCTCGGCTCGAGCCCGCTTGGTCCGCTCGCTCGAGCTCGACCTCGCTTGGACTATACCCGCTCGCCTCGGACCCACTTGGCCTGCTGCCTGCCTCTTGAATATTTCAGATAATGTGTTTTATTATTCAGATTAGTGATATTTAATGCACTAATTGTGTTTAAGTTAGTTGTACAATATGCTTGATAATTTGTATTTATTGTGTAAGGGTATTTTAATAACCGCATTAATTGTATTTATTGAAATTAATTAATTGACTACATTAAATATTTTGACCACATTAATAGTGATTTGTATTTTGTACATTGCTTTAAGACTTGTAAGTCTTAAAATTAAAATTGATGAGAAAGATCATTAATCGCAGATTGTATTGTACAATGCGCTTTGATTTTGTAAGTCTTAATTTTAAAACCATGAGGAGAGATTCATTCCTCTATTATAATTAGTATAGATATACCAAAAAAAAGGACAAATAATAGGCGATCCGATCCTACGATCCTACGCGCGATCCTACGATCCAGCTGCGATCCTACCTGGATTACGATCTTGTTAAGATCCTTATCGTTTTTTGTGTGTATGATCGTACGATCCTACGAGCATGATCGCGATTTTGACAACCTTGGTCAGTGGTATTGTTCATATATTGAACATCTAGTTGACCAGCTATGAGAAATTTAAGAAAATAAGTTACATGTTCAATACCAACTCTTGACCGGAAATATTGTAATAAATGTTCATTATCGGGTTAGATACTTGAAAAAAAATCAACCGTCACTCAAAAAAAATGCAACGGTTAATGTTATGCACTTATTTAAGATTGCACGTAATAAGGCTTTGCTTTACATGTCCAGGGGTTTGGGGCACGTGTTGAAGCTATTACATCACCACCACCATCACGCATGGTGGTGTGACTTTTGGTTTGGTTCAATGAAGGTCTTCACTAAGAGCACTCCCATTCATAACACCATAACACCAATAACACCGCCCACGCCGCCACATCGCCTTTAACATTTAACATTAACATCCCCAAAAACACTCCCAACCATAACATCCCAATAACATCAATAACATTCCCAACAATTTATAAAACAACCCTCATTTAGGGCATAAATGAAGAAAAAAAGAAAAAAAAAAAAAAAAGAATAATCTGCGCAGCCCCAGAACGCCTGTGACTAACGCCATATAACGCAGGAGGTCCAGGATAACGCGCAAAACTAATAAGATTCAGACCATAACTAAGCGTTAGCATTATGGATGCTGAACGCTTCTAAATAGAGACACATAAGTGGTCACGTGGTATTTTTCATGTTTTACTATGTGTATTAAAAGAAACATTTCTTGTTTGTAAATAATTTGTGTTATTGGAAAAGTTTTTTTTTTTTTTTTTTTTTTTTTTTTCAAATGTAAATGTCTTTATTTTTATTTAAAATGAGATATGTAGTTTCATTAAAGTTTTCAAAACTTTTTACGACTTTTATTACTCTACAAATGTTTGCCGTAAAATATAGAAGAAAAAAGAAAAAATTAGATGTGATTGTCCTTGTTTCGATTGTTGGTGGCGGATCTGATGAAAATGCAAAAAGTTGATGTGCCGATAAAGTAGACGGTAAAATGTACTTATTGTGACAGGTAGTCTAAACTAAGGTTGAGCAACGGGTCAAACCTGATCCGAACAGAAAACCGACTAAGGGTAAAACGGGAACCGAGAATCAAACCGAGTAAAACCAAAACTAAACCGAATAAGGTCATTTTAGTTCGGGTCGGGTCGATTTAGCTAATTTGAACCGAATATATGTGTTTTGACCCGAGCCGAATAAAACTGAAATAGTTATACAAAATCGAAAACTGAACCAAATAAGATCGGTCTTCAATTGATTTTGCTCGACCCCAGTCTATAATTGTCCACTTCAAAGTTACACTAGGCCCAAACCAACCCGCTCCATCAACAAATTTCCTGATTCACAGCAATTAAACCGGCAAATTTTCACTTACCAAACAAAAGAAAAAAAACTAGCCGTTACAAAGATCCCCACCAAACGTTCATATTCATATTTTCATCATTTATTATTTTATATCCCTTCATCCCCATTACTAACGATCATCTTCTAATCCAACTAACCAAACAAACAAACCCTAATCATTCACTCTCTTATTAACAACTTCCAATGGAAACTAACGTCACACTAACGCCGTCAAAACCTAAGCTTAATCACAAGCCTAAACACCCAGAAAACTCTAACCCTAACTTAACTACCACTAAGGCTCCCAAATCGAAGTCGCTTAGATCCGCGGTGAAGAAACCGGTTCCGGTTGGTTCGCCGTCTCCCAAAACTAAGATCCGTGATCGTAAATTCGTTGTCGCGAAGAAATTGAATAATTCGAAAGACGAAAAGGTGGAAGATGGTAAGTGTAAGTGTAGAGGTGATGGGAATAGTAAAAAGTGTGTTTGTGTTGCTTATGAGTGTCTTAGGGCTTCACAAGACGAGTTTACGAAAATTGAGAATGTGACTGAGAATGTGACTGAGAATGTGACGGAAATAGGCGAGAAATTGGGGGAAAGTGAGAAGGTGAGTGAAAAGGTGAAGAGGAGGAGGGAGAAGTTGTTGGAAGAGGCGAGAGGGAGTATTCCGGAAACGGGGATTGGGAGAGTGATGCATTTAGTGAAAGCGTTTGAGAATGCGTTGACGTTGCCCAAAGAGGAAACGGGGAGTGAGGAAAAAGAGGAGAAGGTGATGGTTGGGAGCTGGGAGCTGCCTGGATTGAGACCGAGGGCTCCGGTTACTGAGTTTTCTTCCCCTGAGCTTTTGCTTACGAGGGAGAGCTTGGGGTTGGATCCGAGTGGTTCTTGTTCGTCTGGGAGTGTAAGCCGAAGGGATTCTTCTGGTGGTGGTGGGAGGCGTAGTAGACGGAATGTACGTTGTCGTTTTTTATTAATGGTTTATTTGATAAATATTGTGTAATTTGGTTCTGAAATTGAGTTTTGATATTGTTTTGTGTTAATTATGTAGAGTGCTGAATCATCTGCAACTATTGGTGGTAGTCGAGGGAAGAGAAGGACAAATAAGGCTACTCCTCAACAACCATTTAAGCTCAAAACCGAGGTAAGCATATACGATCACTTGTGTCTGTTTAATTTTTAAGTTGCTTGGTGCATTGAATGTAATTTAGGGCCCTTAATTAACTACTCCTGTTAACTGGTAGCTAGCTGACCTGATAAGACCCCAAAACCAGTAGCTAGCACAGACAAAATGTACGGATTGGACCAGCCAACAATTAAGTAAATTAACCACAAAAAGAATAAAATTAGAATAATAAATTGGTTTTCGATTAAATAAACAAAGAGAGTTAGAAGTTTGTAACCATTTGAATACGATCTGTGTGATCCATTATGCTTTTAGCTAGACTTTTAAGGTTTAACCGTTTGATGCTTGAGATAAAAATAACGCAGGTTGACCCATTTTAGGTAAATTGGTCAGATATTCGGACAACTATTATTTATTGTAGCAGCATGTCCTCCAAAAGGATAGATTTTTGGATAATGGGAGTCTTGGAATATTTGTCTTGATAATATAACACACATGTTCTGAAAGTCTAGTTGTTGAGGGATATGATTATATACTGTCATACTGCTTAATAATCTCAATGAATTGACTTGCTGATAAGAAGCTATGCTAAAGGGTACTGTAAATTTTCGGTTGACATACTAGAAAGACATAATTGTAGTGTTTGTGTATACTCAGTGTCTTGTTATGGTGCTTGTGTACAGCAAAGAGGTAGATCCAAGCAAGAAGAGTTCATGAAGAAAGTACAGGAGATGTTGGTTGAGCAGGAAAAACAGAGGATTCGTGTTGCCCAGGGTCTTCCGTGGACAACAGATGAGCCAGAGGTGAGCTTGTTTTACAGTCATTTTCTCAGTGAGATATGCAGCGAGATATACCAGCATTTTGTCATAAATTTAGAAGTTTAATATTCAGAATTTGTAAGATTGTAAAAATCTTAATACTCACACAAGTTTTAACCATTTTGGCCTTGACTAATATCAGTGTTTGGCAAAACCACCGGTTAAAGATTGTACTAGGCCAGTTGATTTGGTGCTACATAGCGACATGAGGGCCATGGAGCGCGCTGAGTTTGACCATCAGGTATTTCTCTTGTTTTGTTAACTAGTTAAACTGATGATTAATGTGAATTAAATCTTGCCGTTCAAAAAAAATGTGAATTAAATCTTGCCTTCAAAAAAATAAAATAAATAAATCTATGGAATCTGCTTCTTATGACTAATTGGATTACATGACAGGTGCTAGAAAAACTCTCACTTGCTGAGCAATACAAGCTGGAAAGAGAAAGACAACAGAAGGTAGAAATCGGCAAACATAAATTGTTGGTTTATGTGTAGTTCATCATACAGATAGGATATTTTATGTAGTTCATTCTACGGCCTTGTATAAATTACATGTATTTTCTTGCTCATCTTATGTAGTTAGAAGAAGAGGAAGAATTAAGGAGGTTGAGGAAGGAGCTTGTGCCAAAGGCTCAACCTATGCCCTATTTCGATAGACCTTTCGTCCCAAAAAGGTATATTACGTTAGCATATGATAATCAGATCTTCCTTATATTACAGATTTATAGCACAGTTTTAAGAAGTCGGATTCTGAACTAATTGTGAAAAAGTAAATGCAGAAATGCTGCAACACTTACAAAAATCATGTTTTAAAAAGTCAATTCATCACTTTACTGTGTGTTAATAGGATTTTTTTCTATTTCTTTTTTGTAGATCGGAAAAGCAACCGACCATGCCCAAGGAGCCAAAGTTCCACAACCCTCAGAATAAGAAGATGCCTGCTGGTCAATGAGGGACTTGCTCCATACGTACTTTAGGTGTATATGATGCAATTAATCTGGTTGCAATTTTGGGTTCAGTTATGTGTCAATTCTTATTCTGTAATCAATGTTTGATACGTTCTTCCATGAACTTGTGTTTGCTCATTGCTATTGTTTATACCATTTGTTTGATGCGTGTGGTTCTGGTTGACCTATTGAAATCGAGGAAAAGCTATTGTAACTGCTTTAACTGGCTTTAGCTATTGAAATAATCTGGTTGTGAAACTTCTATGAGACCTTGTAATCAGAAGATTTTTAACATTCTTCGCCTAATATTTTACGAGTACAACGTTTTTTTCCTCTATTAGTCAAAATCAAGTGCAATATCATGAATGTTCTTTTTTTAGCAAATATATCTGCAAGTGCAAGGTGCAGTAGCATACTCAAGATTAACCAATCTGTGCCACCATGACACAAGGCTTCTTGATATTTGATACTCCTGATTACTTGACAATATATGATTGTCACACCAAATGCTATAGAGATGTCACCACCTTAGGGGCTTTTCGCGTACACGAGTCCTTTAAGTAGCTAACCACCAAAAACACCTTTGAGCCATACCTGTAGCCTGTGTCTCTACTCTAAAATGATATATTGTAGTATTCTCATAATTGCAATTTGTCTCTAATGGTGTAAAGTTTCCTATCTAGTTGTGCAGGATAGCTTATTCCCGTTTCACAATAACGACTAGCAAGCATCCAATTATGAAATAGAATGTCTATTAACGCGGTAGGTATCAACTTGCATCTTTCTATAAGGACAGTTTTTTGTTGTAAGAATATATTAACACTGAAGATGCTACACCACCACCCAAACAAAAAGAGATTCTTTGTTCAAAATCAATGAATCCAAGAACAAACTTTACATTATCAATCTAAGGCTAGCCCCAATGAGGGATTCAACTCTCTTTTTCCCCGCCACGCCTTTCTCTCTCCGGCGACCTTCAAATTAAGTGCGACCAAGTTCAAATTTTTTTTTTTTTTTTTTTTTTTTTAAAAACATTTTTAACACAAAATAAAATTTCATTAATAATTAAAACGTTACATAATAATTCAAATAAAATTAAACCATTACGAAACTTATTAAAACATCACACCAAGCGTTGCACAAGGCGATCTCATCTTCTTTGGTCCAAGGCAATCAATCATTCTTGCCTTCTTTCTCGACAATTCTTCTTCTTCGCCTTAGTAGCTCGCTTCTTTGGTTTAACCGGTGACGCCTCTTCTCGACATTCTTCTTCTTCGTCATCAAGGTTGATCGAATCGTGATACGATCCATGAGCCGAACCGCACCAACCGTGATACTCTTGAGCCGGATAACCCGATCCGGTTCCAAGATAAAATTAGGATTGTTGTACAATTGGTCATCAAAATCAAAACCTCAAGATTAATACGGTTAACCGGAGAATATTCTTGATAGTTTGAATATGAAGACGTTGATGAATCCATTGTTGGACGGTACACGATTCGTGCGACCCATACATAGATTGGTTGCTTCGACGGAGTAGCTTTGTTGTTGTTGTTGGTGGATGTTTTGTTGCGGTGGAACAAATGGACGATTCATACTAAATGGATTGTTAGGGTGTTGTCATGGAGCTTGTTGGGATGGATATTCAAACCGGGGGTTGGAAATTGATTATTGGTGAGACACCGTTAACCGGAAATTCGGATCCGGTGTTAAAATATGCGGACGCTTTGTGACAAACGGATTTTCTACTGGTTGGTGGTGTTTCTTAGACATTTTAATAAAGAGGATTGTGAGATTTTGATAGAGATGATTGTGAGATTTTGAGTTTTAGTGTGTAAGATGTTGTGAGATTTGTGATGAGATTGTAGTTGTATTTATAGGGTAAAAGTTTTTTTTTTTTTGTTTTGGATTGCAACGGAAACTAGCACAAGTTTTGGATTTATTCACATTGGAAATGTCGATCGTGGGGACGATCTAAATGGTTCAAGATGGAGGCGATCGACATGTGCTGCAGTGGGGCGATCGACACCCACTCGATCGTCTAGGTGGGTCGATCGACAACGATTTGGTATCATTGGGGCTAGCCTAAATCATTTTTTTTTATCGTTTATATACTTTATTTCCAAATCAGCAAGAAAAACTTGTGCTTCAGTTGCCAGTGTAGCTTTTTGGTTCTTATCACGTTTAATACAAACAAGATAAACAAAGTAAAAGAACCCAAAGAACTGGCTGCATAAATATCAAAATTTTATGGATGCACATAGATTATAACACAAGATCAAGTTCAACAAGGCACCAAAATCCTTAAAAATTTCAAAAACACATAGTAATTAAGCAAAACAACAAATAAAACTTAAACTCTAATAAACTTGCTACCAGAAGTTGGTCATCTCCAGAAATGTGCCACTCGGAATCATGCAACCATCTTCTATCTACTCTTCATCAGCATCTTTCTTCTTCTTATCCTTCTTTTTTTTCTTCTCACTTTTGCTTACTGTTTCAGGAGTACAGGCATCTTCAGCATCTTTATCTTTCTTTTTCTTCTTCTTTTCAGATTTTTCCTCATCTCCATTCTCGGCTGTAACAGCTACCTCACCCTCAGCCTCTTTCTTCTTCTTTTTCTTCTTCTTCTCGATAGTCTCACCTTCCACAGGAGCTTCTTCAGCTTCAACCTTCTTTTTCTTGGAAGCTACTGGTGTAGCGGTAACATCTTCCTCTTCCAACTTCCTTTTACGCCCTTCATCACCTTCTTCCCCATCCTTATGCTTCTTCTTCTTTTTCTTCTCACTATCAACCTTCACCTCTGCAGCTTCCACAGTTGGTTCAGCTACAGGAGCAGCAGCAAGACTAGCAACAGCCGAATCACCACCAGTCGGAAGAACAACATTCCTCAACCACTCGGCCGGTGTCTTCTCATTCGGCTTCCCATGTTTACTCAACTTCCCCTCACTAATCAACTTCTTCTTAGTCGAAGCAGTAGGACCCAAACCCCATTTCCTAGGATAAGTATCTCTATCCATCACAACCCTCTTAATCTTAGCCACAACCCCATGATCACAAGTCGCCATAACAGCAGTGGTCATCTCAGCTATCCCTAACGCAATCGCCTCCCCTTTGGTCGTCATCAAAACAACCTCCTCGCCATTCTCAATCTCATTCTCGAACCTCAACAACCCAGGAATCATCAACTTAGCACCATAACAAATAGCATTCACCGCACTATCCTTCACAACCAACCTCTTATAACTAGTCAACAAAACCTCCAACGGCATAATCACACGCCTCAAGTACGTCTCATCCCTATAATTATCAAACATCCACTGCCCATCCATAACATCATGCATAGTAACCATATTATCCTTCTCACCCATAATACCCGACCTGACCCTCCTCAACTCCTGCATATGCCCACCAACTCCCAAAATCAACCCCAAATGAACACACAAAGTCCTAACATAAGTCCCCGCCTCACACGATATCCAAAACACAACCAAATGCTTCTCAGCATCATACTCAAGCAACTTACTCTCATAAATAGTCCTAATCCTCAACTGCCTCTTAACAGCAGAAATCAACGGAGGACGCTGAAACACCGCTCCAGTAAGCGTCTCAAGCGCCCGCGCAACTTTCGCCACATCGGGAACATCCGCGTGCAACCTAGCAACACAAACATACTCCTTACCAGCACCTTGCTGACTCTTAACTAACCTAGTAGCTCTATCAATACACACAATCAAATTTCCAGTAACCTTAGGATCTAAAGTACCAGAATGCCCGGTTTTTTCGACACGTAAAATACGCTTAATCCAAGCAACAACTTCATGGGAGCTAGGGTTAGCAGGCTTATCTAAGTTTATAACACCATACCTTATATACTCAGCCAAAGGCCTTTTTAAAGGAGAGTAACCTGATGGAAGTGGGGTATAGTGACCTGTACGGACATTCAGACGGTCATAGTTTTTAAGCAAGATGGGCCAGTCTGATGTGTTGATTGATGGGGTTAGGGTTGTGGGTTTGATCAGAAAGTCAGTTTCGGCGGCTGAGGCGGCGGCTGGTGTTTCGGTGGCGGCGGCTTCGGTATCCTTGGACTTGCTTTTCTTCTTCTTCTTTTCTGAACGGATGTCGACCTCTGACATGGTGGTTATTGACGGCGGTGAGGGAAGAGATAAAAAAAAGGGTGACGGAGTGAAGTGGTGGCTGCTAGGGTTTTGGGAAGTGATGAGTGAAATGGGTTTAGGGTTTTGAGAGTTGTGTTTTTAAGGTGGGTGAAACTTCTGTACTTATTTTGGGATTTTTTATTTTTTAATTTAATTTTGAGATAATAATAAGTTTTTTAATTGGTGGATTTTTTTTATTTATTTAACTAATGGATAATCATAAGTTGTTGGCATTCACTACTCATTTTATCTTGTTTGCGATCAAGTCTTTTCCGAAAAATAGTTACGATATCAAGATAAGTTATCTTACAAAGATATATATTAAAGTAAATATTAAACTGCAAAAAATGTCTCTAAGTATACCCAATATTGCATGTTTAGTTATCGAAAAGATAAATTTGCAAATTATGCCACTATTATGGATGTTTATTGTTTCAAGTGGGGGTATTTTAGTCATTTCATGTTTTCCGCCAATTTACTCACCCACATAACTGGTATACTCCCAATGCAACCATATTCACAGGGACATAACTTGCAACAATGAATATAACTCTTGTATATCATATTCTGATTCATAATTTGATCAAACACCGCTTATACACAAACAATCAATCCACACTATCAATCAAACATGATATTTGGGCATTCACTTTGGCAGATTCGAACACCCAATTTCTCAACCATGAACTTGGTGTTCTTTACGGTAAGCATCGATTCCTATTGTTTTTAACTTGTTGTTTTATTTTCCCCTGATTCTTCTTCGAACATGCGTATGTAAATAGTATGTTTTATTAAACTTGTAAGTTGTTATTTGTTTTGTTTTTCACCAGATTCTAATGAAACTCATTTCACGATCAAAATCCACCATGATGGTTACTTCCAATCCAACCAAACTGAAGTTATCGGTTTGGAAATATAAATTATGTTGAGCTCATTGATTGTCACTTATTCTCGATTCAACATGTTAGACGAGCTAAGATTACGCGTAGATACGAAACTGTTCACACATTTTAGGATCCCTGTGAGTCTTTGGATGATGGGTTGGACGCATTGATGAGTAAGAAAGATGTTGTGACTTTGTTGAAATATGTACCTCGATTTAAGGAAATAGAGGTTACACTAAAACTTATGCTTTAACGGTTGAGCAACATTTGATGTAGATGAGGTGTATAAGTAGTAAGAGTGTGGTCATTGAAGAGATGGAGGAGGAAGATGATGTTCTTAATGAAGCTGAGAAAATTTAGAATCAGGAGGTGTACATGCTACGGAGCTGAGAAAATGTTAATGAATTTGTATGATGTTATTTAAACGTCTTATGCTCCGTAGCGTGTACACCTCCTAATTCTAAATTTTGTTTATGATAATAGCTATAGTATATAATTTTGCTAGAAACTTGTGGTTGGCATCAATGTTAATGGAGGAAGATGATGTTCTTATCCCCAGCAGCTCGGCAACTCTTGCAGCTTCAGCATCAGCAAGTGTTGTAGCCACTTGATCACCGATCATTCGTTCAATAATAGCATTGCTCATTATCTTTCTTTCCCTTCTTAGAGACATGATTCTATCAACATAAGTGTAAAGCCCCTTTTATCACGTATACCTTATCACAACTTTAGACACAAACACACTTTATGCGTAAACCACAACAATTACGCTATGCGTATAAGAAAGATGAAGAAAATAACTTGGTGACTTGATGTATAGATCGTGTATGTTTAGAGAGAAAGATATAAGAAAGGAAACTTTATTCCAAAGAAAAAAAAAAAACACACACACACACACACACTCTCAAGCACACCCCTCAAATGAGACTTTGAGGGGTATTTATAGTACAAGTAACTAGATGCCCTAAGGCTTGGCCATGGGCTTTGTATGGGCTTCATATGGATTGGATTGGACATGGATTGATATAAGGCTAGCTTAACATAACTTCTAACCAATTAGCTTAGCCTAATCCACGAGCCCGCTTGACTATTCTAGCACGATATCTAACACATCGCTACAAAGTTCCTAAATGTGAATGACCATCACTTATAATAAAACTATTAAGGCTAACAATCTCCCTAAGGGTGGTCATTCAAAAGATGCTCCACTTGATTAGGTCTTTACTTTTCTCGAGCTTGAACTTTGTATGTAGATATAGAATAGTCTTGATTCTTTGTTCCTTCATGCTTTGTGATCAAGTAATGTGGTTGTCTGCCGTTGTCAACTTCGTTGGTTAGGTGTCTCCACGCCTTTCTTCACCATGCTCACACTTCTATTTGACTTTTAATTACCAATGATGTAGTTCTCAAGTCTTTTGTAGATTCCTTGACATTGACGAAGAATCATCTTTAACTTTGTGTTGCCTTTGATTTTGATGAGAACTTTCATGTGTTGTTGGTATGAGCATGTGGAGAATCAGACGATCAATCCGCCTCGTGAGCTTCCATAAGAAAACATAAAACAAGTTAGTAATAAGCGGATTCCCACTTACAAGTTTGAATTTCGGCGCTAACAAAGATAGTGTGAAACACATCTCTAATTCTTACAAAGGCCGCTCTCGAACCTGAGTCCCACAGTTGAGATAACGCGATGTACCGAGGTACACCTACGGCTCGGATGAGTCACCGAGGTACACCAAGCATCACCCCACGATCGAGACCGCTTGAGACACACTAAGCGTAATCCACGGAGTTACCGGCGACTGCCGTGGTCGCTGATGTTGACCGCGCGGAGTTTCCATTCAATCATCAAGATCACGATGTGAAACTTCTCATAAATGTTCGGCGATTGCTAAGATCTGCGTGGACTCTAGAATATATCACTTGTGCCCTTATTGATGAACAAAGAAGCGATGTCATGTCAAGTGTTCCTATGAGATCTTTTGATGAATCTCGTGGCTCTAGACTCAATTAGTGCATTTTGGTTTTCCCGAAGGAGACTAGGGAGAGGGTCTCCTTCTTCAATATCAACGATCTCAAGAGAAAGTCGATAGATTATGTAGGTTTCAGGTGAGAATGAAACAAATCCTTTTAAGAGGAATTGAGTAGCTAGAAGGTTTAGTGCGATGCGCCACCGGGTCCATGACGCCTTTGTCTTCAATACCGCTTTCATCTAGTGACAACCAAAGAAATATGAATTGAACCCGTTTACGCCTAAGGTTGATTATGGAGGGCTATTTCTTTTCACCATTTTTCATTACATTTCTTTTAATTCTTCAACCCTTCTTTCTCCTTTCTCACATTACTCCTTTTTTCACCATACCTAAGGACTTCTAATACTAACTATTGGTGGTGTCCTTGGTAGATCCTCCGACCTGGCGGATCATAGGACGTATTTCTATCCTTAATCACCTTATAACTCCATGATTGTCCTATTGTTGCCATAAAACCATTTTTGTTGAAAATCTCGTAGTGTTTATGATAGAAAACATGTTTGAAACATTCCGAGAGTTTTATATTTTTAGAAACACTCCCTTCACATGTGCTTATGTGTTTTGACAAATCTGCACATGAGGGTAGAGTTTGCACTTTTGAATTGATCGACTTTAAATGAGCTAGACCGATTCGAGACACGCTTACATCACTAGAGAACTAGCTTGAAATTATTACCCGTCCCCGTCAAGTCCATAGAAAGTTTCTCGAGATGGTACATTATTCCTCGTCAATTCATTGGTTTCAACTGAGTCGAGCTCATTTTGAGATTCAAACAACGAACATTAAACTTTTTGATCATATTTTAATCACGCTTCTCCCCTTAAAAATAGCATATCAATGATGTTTTGAAACAAAATGATTAAAAGATATGTTTTTCAAAAGCATTGGAGAGAAACCGATTTAGCATGAATTTTGGAATGCTTTTGGTTTTATACTCCCTTAAACGAAAGCATATTTTTCATACGTAAAATTTAAAATCAATTAAGGGTTTAGAGGGAGTTATCTTGGTACCAAATGTGAGAGATTTTGAAAAATCTTTTTGAAAAATTTCGAATCAATGGTACGCAATATGTGAAGAAGATTTTTTGAAAATCTTTTGAAGATATTGGAGAAGAAGTATCTCCATTTGTTTTAGGATAAGTGCTCAATATTTATGAAAATCGATTTTGCGTAGCACTTTCCTTTCTTTAAAGATCGGGTTGCAAGCGGAAATACTTACAAGCCATTATGTTTTTAGGAATAGCGCTTGAAAAAATATTTAAAACCTTTGATTTTGATTAAGCACTTTCGCTTCTTTGAAGCACGGGTCCCGAATCGATGTGTTCGTAAGCCATTATTTTGAAGTCCGGTTTCGCATCAAGTATACGAAGCCATTATTTTGAAGAAATTTTGAGAAACGACATGTTTTATAAAACATTAAAGAACTCTCGTTCAAGCATTTTGTAACACCCCCAAATTTGGTTTAGCGAAATCGTACGTATTATTTGGGAGCGTTACTTAAATTGGTAAATCATAACACAAGTAATACAGAACGGAATACATACTCCGTTTAATTTCATAATTATTTTGAAACAATATTTTACAACATCGTTTAGATGGATGGGCATATCCCATAATTTTTGTGGTCCCAATATAAAAACATCTTTTATCTGAAAAGCTTTTCTTTAGAAATTTCTACAACCATTTATCCGCCTCTTGCCTCGCATCCATGTTCACAACTAAGCACCTGAGAAAAATATGCTAAAAAGGTCAGCTATAAGCTGGTGAGTTCATAGGTTTAGATTAAAATAGTAGGTTTGGACCATAAGCAAAGACATATAATCCTTATCAAGAATATAATGATATATGGATGAAAGTCTATTACGTTAGCTCTAAGTTCATGCAACCGATACTACGACGCTTCAGATGCTAAAAGATGTCATACAATATAGGGCCCATAGCAAGTGTTTTGTCCTCAACACTTGATTCCGACATGGTATACGTTTCGCCGCCTAAGCATGGCCAACCGAACGAGGAGTCACCCTCAATAGATCTATTTATAACATTCGCGTTTCCCAATGGGGAATTGACGGCTCATGAGAAAGGGCATTCTCTAGGGACATAAGGGCTTAGGCTAAACCACGAATAGAAATCATGTAATAGTTTTGGTCCACAAATGTTTTGCATATTTCTCACCCCAAAAGTATAAAACAATTTATCAAGTAAAAGTGGGGCTATGAAACTCACCTTAGCAAATGTGAAATCCAAATGTGGGATTTAGCGAATGTTGTGATGCGGCACCGACACGCGACCTAGATAAGGAGAGCAATGTTTTAGTTCATTGTTTTAAGTATCACTTACTTAAAATAGTTCAATTGTTTTTAAAATTTTACTAAAACTAAACTTTAGTTTGTAAAAGTGATTAAATGGTTTTACTAGTAAGTATACGAATGTATATATATTCTTCATGTTGACGCTATAATGGTATTAAAATCAAAATTTTGTTTTGTAAAACAGATAGTTGCATGTCTTACTAGTGAGTATAAGAGTGTGTATATACTTTTCATATTGACCCTAAAATGATGTGGTCATAATTAAATAGGGTTGGTTTATTTTCTAATTGAGTTAGACAATTATACATTGATAATCTGATGACCTTCAAAATCATTAGTGGCAAAATAATATAGTAGTCATTATGGGTTTATTAAAACTTGTTTTCATCACTTATATTTTACGACTAGTGGATTGCTCGACATAGATAGGTTTATCCGGACACATTAGACGTTAAACCTTGACGTTAAACTTTGTGGTAAATCTTGTCAAATGGATTATATCTCCAATACTTGTTTTTCCCGTATTAGGACTTGCATGCTGATTATTTGTCGACACTTATATGTCCATATAATTAAGTTTGAAGTGGTGACCAAGCGTGAATAAACTTAGTCTCGTTAATCGATTTCCAACTCACGCCACAAATTTCACTCGTAGTCTCATCCAGTTGCCATACGGACATACATTTACTAAGAGTGGGTCGGCCCGGCTGCAATTTGGCATGGCGTTGGGCCTAGGCCCGAGGTAGTATATGAAGGGCTCGCCCAATGATGTTTTGGGAAGGTTTTGGGTTGTTCCAATAGAACTCGAGACACGGTCAGGCCCAATGCCATTCACTAGTCAATTTGTAGCTTAGGAATGTTTGAAGCATGGTTTTTGCTAATGTGGTCTTGAGATCGCTTTTCTTTTAGACGCAAGTATTACTAGTCAAGTATTCGAATCTTGTGACATAACTCTTACTCATTCGTGGAGATTTGAAGGTATTCGTGATGAAGGTTTTCACAAAGAATTTCAACTCGCTCAAGACTCATAGAGTTAATTCGCTACTCGGCTATGATTAGATACCCGTGCTTACTTATTAGCTAACGATGTCCGGTGTAGGAGAAACGCACGACACAAAATGGACACAACGTTTGATCTCGCTTATACTATCCGCTTGAAAGGAAGAGAAATAAGCATACATGACTCATGTTTACCTATTATAACCAATTTAGAACACAAGGTCACCCCATTGTTGTGATACCCACAATGAGTTTTCGACCACACTAGAGATTAAACACGACTCACGTAAGAGAGACCCATTCTAGACACAAGACGTCGATCTAACAAAATTAGTTTCATATGTTAAGGTCAAGGTTGCGATGCATCTGCTGCTACTTACTTTGTCGATACCATATTTATTCTTATCTTAATAACCTATTATAACAAAGTGATGTTTTCTTTTTGAAAAAAAAAAAGTTCTTATCGACACAACTTGTACCATATAGATGTCGATTGATGAGTACCACGGACATCAAAGTGGGTTCACAGTCGCTCTAATAACCAACTTATCAACAAAGAATGATGATGAATTTTATAACCGAACATTACAACAATTCTATACATGGTATCAATTTATTATCTCATTATCAATGTTCATAACACTATAACATTTACAAGAGAAGAAAAAAAAATGAATAAACCTTGTCAATTGTGAGATGAAGATGACGAGGATTGAAGCTAACTTGAGGTCAAAACTAAACCCAAATCCGACCTTCCTTGGCTCGAACCTCAAACAGAGGCTGACGCTTAACGCCACTAGTGAAAGGGAGAGTTTTGAGTGTGGTGAGTAAATGGTGAATGAGAGAAACTTTCCAGGTTCAAACTAGTGATATAGAATACTCATGGAGGGTCTTTGACCAAGTCTTTACATCTTACTCCTTTGTTTGAAGCCAAAAATGGTTTACTTCCAAAACCAAAGGAATCTCAAGATAGATTGGTGGGAGATTTGTTTCATTCTTGTGGTTAACTTGATCCCCCCTTGGATTTCTTTAGAGATAGCGGCGCATCAAGATAGGTTTGGGGAAGAAATCCTTTCATGAATATGGTATGAAAGATGAGGAGTATTTAGATGAGGGGTGTCGGTTTACTGTTTTTGGAGAGATTCGCCTAGAAGGCGTGTGAAGATGGAGGAGCAGGCCTAGGGTAGGTGAGAGGTTGAAGATGAGATTCTCAAATCTTATTCTTCTCTGCTCTTGTTGTTCTTGTCGTGAGTGGGGAGAGAAAGACAAAAGAGTGATATCTCATGTTTTATAAAGTATTATTCTTTTAAAAGTAATATATGTAAAGGAAAATAATGTAAGTAAAGTATATGTATATGAAATGTATACTTAGGATTTATTTGTTGGATGTACTTGTGCTACACTTATATTTTAATTGTGTTTAAGTATTATAGAAGTTCAATTTAAGTGATAGCGTGTTAAATATTTTGTGTCCCGCGATATTAAATTGGGACCGATGTATTATTGTTTGATAACTTTTATAACGTGGTATTTTATAGTTACGAGTCTGAAATATTTTTAGCTTTGTAATATCTCATACCACGGACATTTGTCATTTATTTTATCGAGTCCTTATCATGGTGTCGATGCAGCGTGCGGTGTCGTTTCATCGTGGTAAACGAGATAACCTCTCGCCTTTCAAATTCAAATCATAAGACAAAATGGAATATTCATAAAATGATATGAATGCAAAAGTGATGCAATGGTCTACGTATGCGAGTTAACTACTCCAATGGTCCGTAAGCTTATGCATTTTTTTTTTTGAACAAGAACTTCATTAAAAAGGCTAGACCTCAAAGCGAGGACCGCCACACAAACGATTACAACATATACAAGGGAACATCGCCCAATCCTTCCACACAATGTTATTAACACTAGATCTATGTTTCAACCATAAAATGATAAGGATTTCACTAGAGCCACAACATCGACAACTTTGAGTCGTGTTATCAAAACCTTCTTGTTCCAACATTCCACATTGCCCAACACGTCACCATAACAATCCCACTTATAATTTTCTTTGCCCACTTCGGACTGTCACTGCTATGGAGTTTGAACAAGTCTTCCATATCATTGATTAAACGCAGGCGAATATTGCACCATCTCGAATGTTACTCCAAACCCCAAACGCAAGTCGCATTTGACAAAAATATGGTCATAGCCTTCATCTTCCACATCACATAAGGGCAAGTGCAGGACGGAATTAAAATCATCTTCGTTGTAAAGCCATCCGAGTTGGGAGACGATCCAATTCAATACGCCACATGAGGATATTGATCTTGGAGGAACCCATGCTTCCCATTTGACTAAACAGACCTCTCACGACTTGTTCTAGACTCCAGAAGATGTTTTTGGCAAGAATAACATCAAAACTCGATTGCCTTCAAGTGTCCCACCGCTAAGAATCTTTATTTCTGCAAAAGAAAAGTTTGACAAGATATACTTGAAGGTCTTGCAACTCAAATTTGTTCCACAATGACCGCCAAGCATTCCACTCTCCGATCAGAGAGAACAGAACCAATCAACAACCCGATGAGCTATGCTCGCGGCTTTTTATCTTTTTCCAAACCGTAGAGCTTGGACATCTTTCTAGCATAATCGTATCACCGAGCCATCTATCTTTCCAAAAGCGAATGGATTCTCCATTCCTGTGCTTGCATTTAAAGAACCATTGAGCCTTCCTACCAAGCATTTGAGTCGATCTATAGCAGATACAAGCATCTTCCAGACCGTTAAACATCGTTTCACCGGTAGAAAAATCCACCTATTTCTTCCTCCATGGATAGACTCGATAACCTTTCGCCAAAGACTATCGTGATTGAGTTTTGAAGCGCCAGCCCACTTCAATGTAAGGGTCAGACATAACGCCCGCTTCAAATCCCCAACCCGCCTTCATCTCTAGACATAGTAACTACCTCCCAACTAACCCAATGAATTTTCTTAGTGTCAAGAAGAACACCTGAGAAAGTTTCGCATGAAACTCTCCATTTTATCAATCACCTTTTCTGAGCCTTGTAAAGGGATAGGTAATAGATCGGAAGGCTCGAAGGACCGATTTATCAAAGTCAAACGTCCACCTATAGAAAGAGTTTTGCTTTCCATGATGCTAACCGATTTTGAATGGTCTCTAGAACCGGGCTCCAATGGCAACTCGATTCATATTAGCACCAACCTTGATTCCAAGATATTCAAAAGGAAATTCCAATTTGCGCCAATAACTCTACCCAAGTCGTGAATCACTTCGCCATTGACACCCATACCGAATAAATGGGATTTGTGTAAGTTAATCTTCAACCCGGAGCACAAATAAAATATTCTTAGTAAGCGAGAAATCATCTTTAGGTTGTCCTTAGACCATCTCCCAATGATTAAAGCGTCATCCGCATAGAATAAATGAGAAAGGGTAGGCCACCATTCGAAGGCGAATGCCCTCGAAAACACCCAAACCGTAGCCTTGGTGAGAATAGAGGCCAACGCCCATCACAATTAAGAACAAGTAAGAGATGAGGATCACCTTGCTAACTCCTTTCTCACATTGGAACTCAAAAGTGGGGAACCATTGACTAAAACCGAGGACCTAGTCGAACCGAGAATACCTTTATCCAAAGACACCATTTTGGGAAAACCCATTTGGTCCATAATAGAAAGAAGAAAATCCCAATTGACATTATCAAAAGCCTTTTCAAGTCAATCTTGAGCATAAAAGCTTGAGTTCCAAAGATTCTTTATCCAACCAATAGTCTCATTTATGATCGAGGGCCATCCAAAATGAAACGATCTTTTAAGAAAGTCGATTGTGTTTGAGAGACCACTTTCCCAATCACTTTACTCATCCTTCCCGCAATGATTTTAGAAACCGCTTTACTCACCACCCCAACTAAGTTAATTGGTCTATAGTCTTTCAACCCCAAAGGGGTCTTAGACTTTGCAATTAGAGTAATAAAAGAGGTACTGCAACCTCTATTTATGGCCCCCGAATGATGAAAGTCTTCATGACTTATGCTTAGTAATAATAAATTACTAATTATCAGTTAAATTTTGGTGAAAATTTACCGTGTGTCACACATTTGTACATGTCCGTATCATTTTTGAATGACATTTCTAGAAACGTATAGAATATCGATTATACGAGAGACATGTCGTGAGAAGAATATTTTTGGATTTTAGATTTTATATTGTTTTTGTATTTTTTTTTGAAAGTTTTATATTTTTATATTTTGCTTTTGTTGGTTTTATAAAAGAAATGGAAAATCAAAGATGAAGATAGAGAGATGAAGAAGAAGAGTTTATGAATTGGAACCCTCTCGGTAGTGGGTTCGTAGATATTTGATTCACCGCAACCAAAGAAGAAAAGTTTTCACAAATAACATTGTTAGAAGTATTTGATTCCTCACGCTGAGGGTGATCACTATCAACGGTTGTAATGGTTTCTACTTCCTTATCCCGATGATTATCACTATTATCCGTGTTGGTGCAAGTATCAAAATCTTTCCCGTGAATCCATCTAAGACCTACTTTGTTGAAAACTTTTCCGTGGGTATCCACATAAGGCAAGATCTAGGAGTTGTTTTCTTATCGATGCGTGAAGACTCATTTTGGAAAAACTACGTCCCAAGAGATCCACCTATTAGGTTTCCTTTTGATGTTCATCTTGTCAACAGGTTTGTTTCGGTTTGAGTCTTAGTGGATTGTGCCTTGGCACGAGAATTATCTTTCTTGAGATATTGTGAGACACATGCATCATGATTAATGAAAAGACACATTTTTACATGTAGTACGATAAATTCAATATTTTTGTTCAAAACAACTTTAACTTTGTCACTACGGTTTTTGAAGTTGATTCTTGTTCAAAAAGACTTAGAATTCCTAGTGTTGTTTTCTAAGGGCATAACATTTTCTTTTGCTAACTACTCTTAGATGTAAGCCAATCCTTAGTCTTATGTAGAGTGTTCCTAGGTAATGGTTTACTACTACTAGTAGTGCCTTGAAATCTTGTAGAATTCATCTCCTAGATGTTGCACCTAGAATTGCCTTTTCGAAGTCTGCGGCTTTTTCCTAGCTTCTTCTAGATAGTGATTGTTGACCATGTCGTTAGAACCCAGATTCTTTAACTGGATTTTTGGTCACATTCCGTACTATTTCTAGAAATGCCGTGTGTAATCAATTTAGGTTTTTCAAGAACTTTTTTTTTCAAAACCTTGATAATTCTCTTTTTAATAGGCGGGACCGTGGATGACTGTTTTTGACAAATCATATTTCTCATTGACTTTTGGAGGAGGTCGAGAAATAGACATTTTGGTTTGAAAACCGGTTTTGGAACATTTGTATTCTCCTCACCAATGGTTTTAGTATCCATGACCTTTCCTTTTAGACATCCCACCGAGCTCTCAAAAGATCATTTTGCTCTTGCATGTCCTTGTAGGCACGCTCATATGATGCTTTTCATACTTGCATTCCTCAGATTTCGATAAAGTTGTTTAAAATAGGACACGCTTTTTCAAGAGCTTTTTCATATTTTGAAACAATTATGGAGGTCTCGATCGAGTCTTTCATGATCTTCAATGTAATATGTTTGTAAGATAATGGACATGATATCGGTGGTCATAACATCTTCGAAGAGAGACTCATTTAGATTTTCCAAAACTTTGATGTGTTCAACACTTTCATTAGCTTGTTTTACCATGGATTTATGGTCCTTGACAAAGTCATCTGTTTCTTTCAAAAATGCTTGTTCAAAATGAATTACCCTTGAGTTGATGGCATTCAGCTGAGGGGCAATTTCTGTTTCAAAAAACTTTTTCGTTTCGTCATCATGACGAGTAAACCAGATATTAGTAGTAATATTGGTTTTAGTTTTAACTGACTCTTGAAGTGTCCCAATTCTAGTTTTAACATCATCTAAAATGCTTCTCGCATCACTTGTGTTAAAAGGATTGTTTGAAGACATTTGTTCGATTTTCGAAAGTGATTTTGAGACAACTACAGGAGTGGAAACTGGTTTTGAAACTGGTGATGACACTTTGTTTGAAACACTTGGTTTGATGGAAAACTTTGATTTTTCTATTTGATTAACAAAAGTAATTCCATTAATTTTGTTCCATTTGTTATAATCAATTGGTTTTAAACTGGATTATTTTGTTTCATTTTTGATCTACTCTCATCATATAGTTCTAACGTTTCAAGAGAATCACGAACAATTATGGGTTCATGCAAAGCTTGTCCATTGATCACAACATTCTTCTGAGCTATCTTGAGGAAACAAGGAGGTTTGTTACCAAGAGCCATTTTTTGAGTAGTATGAAAATATGGATTTACTTGATTAATTAGCATATTTGATGATTTGGCTGAATGACCTGTTGTAACAAGCAAGTTTTCCAACTTTTTGATCACCTCATTTTTATCAAGAATTTCATCAAGAGAATCTTCGCGCTTTGAAAAGTCCGAATCAACTGCTTTCTTCTCTTTTCAAGATCGAGTAAGTTGCTTTTTGTTTAGAAATTTGGATTTTAGATCAAAATTTCCGTGTTTAAAGATTTTATTTTTAAGTTCAAATTCACATCAAGTTTGTCATACTTGATTTGCAAGTGTTTTCTCTTAAAGCGTAATCTCGATAACCAATTTCTAATTCGATAGTTTGTTTGTATGAAATTCAGGCTCTTGCGTTCTCTTTGTAACTCTCAAGCTCGGTCAATTTAGCATTCGCGCCTTAACTTCGCGATTGACCGCTCTAACTTTCTCAATTTCAATGCCATAGTTATTGATTAATGTTTCAAAATAAGCACGTGTTTCCTCATCGCCCTCGTATTTTGTGCCACATTGCGATCTATTAGGATCCACATCCGAGTTTCGAGTTCGTATTGCTACAACTCGGATTGTCCGGTATGTATCATAAGTAGGTGTTGGCGTCACGAATGTTGTTCTTCATGAGTAAACACATCACATATGACATTGTTATAGCATGGATCAATGATTGGTACCTCGACATCGCGTTGGCGTCATAGATGAGAGGCGCGTCGTAATCGTGGTCGTACTTAGTCTCCTCAAGATTTGCCATGAAGATGCAAGCATTGATTTCCTCGAGGTCTTCCAAATCATCCATAATAGCCATAAAATCATGTTCCTCAAGACTCAATTGAAGTCCGATTGTTCCTTTTGTACCAACATGATAGCTTTACAAGATACGCAAGATCCTTCTTTTTCGGCTTAGTAGGACAATTCCTTGCCATGTGACCCACTCCTGACAGTTGTAACACGAACTGATTACCACGATTCATATTTCCATAATTCCCAACGATCGCAGCCTACAACATTCCCATTCTTATTACCCAACGCTTATTCCCAACATTTTGTCCCATCTCGATTTCCAACATTTTCACCCAACTGACACTACGATACGGAACCGCTGACACCATGCGACTTCTAAATGCTTTACCCAAGAATGCAAAAGCATGTGACAAAGCCACTTCTTGTTCGGGCCATGATCGCGATTCCTTGTTCATGGTATTATGGATATTGTTGTTATTGAATGACTTGTTGTTCGTGGATAGAATTGTTGTTGAGGGAAACCAACATGGTGGTTGAAAATGTATTGTTGCAAGTTGTTGTTGGTGGAAGATGATGAAGCTTGTTGTTGTGTATTCACCGGAGTTTGAGTCTTGCAATTAGTGCCAATGGATCACGATTCTTTGCTAATATTTCTTGCCTCGACTTCATTCACTTCATTTTGGTTTTGTTTCGTAAAATCGTTGAGTTGATCAAAGTTCACTTGATGTAAGTCTTTGTTTGGTTGACAATAGTGACATATCGTCCCCATTCTTCCGTAGATTGTTCAGAACTTGATGTTGCTCACGATAGTTCCGGTGTCAACTTGTTTCGATCGGCTCATTCATTAAAGTGCATAACCTTCCATAGTAGGATTCAATTGATTATCCCGGAGTAGATGTAAACTTCTCCCATGCAGCTAACAACTTGTTCTCCGTATCTTGTTGACCAATTTCGGTTCCATGACAAAGTCGTCGAACACGCTCCCACATATCGAAGCGCTTCACAACCGCTCACAAAGAAAGAAAGATGTCTCTTGGTAAACCCAGTTGGACAATATGAATTGCCATGTCATCTGCTCGACTTGCTTCGATCCTCTTGAGTATTCCGATTCTTTTGAAGACGAAGAAATGGTGGGACGGGAGGTGTTGCATCAGCATTTCCGGTCTTGGACTTGTCGAGGTATGAAGGTCCATTCGAATGGATTTGATCATCAATTTTCCATTAGGTTTTGTCTTGATGTAACGAAGCATTCGACTTGTCCATTGAAGATAACCACCTTTTTCCAACATAAGAGGACGGTTTTCGGCACCTACCGCATGAATGTCTTGTTGAGTTGCCATTGATGAAGGTATGATATGATAAAGTTGATGTAGGATCGATTCAACGATAAAGGAGTTGTGTTGGATGAAGATTAAGCTCGGTTGTTGTAGTGAAAATTTGGTCTAAAACATAAAACCTCAATAACTTATGTTCGAGCATTTTAGGACTTGAAGGTTGACCCTTTACTTCATTCGGTCTATTCTCCTCGCTCACGGTCGCTTGATGGGTAGATCACGAAAAGCGGTTACTGGCTCAAAAGTTATACCGCTTGAAGTTTTCACAAAATCTTACCAGTAGTCCTTAAGCTTATGCGTAAGCTATGGTTTGCTTAGGCGTAAGAGTTGTAGCTAGGCGTAAGAGTTGAACCTTAGCGTGAAAGTAACCTCACGCGTAAAATTAATTTTATCGTAACAATATCCTTACGCCGTAAGATGTTAATCTTAGGCGTAAAAATATTTTACTCGTAGAAGCAATGCTTATGCGTAAAACAGGTCTTAGGCGTAAGATAGAAATCTTATGCGTAAAACAAGCTTACACGTAAAACACAAATCGTATCTCTAACTTTCAAGCTGGTGAGATTTCCCAAGTCGGTGTTCCACACTTATCCAGTGAGGAAGCACCGAGTAACCTTTCGATGCTCAAGATTCGTAACCAAATGCTTAGCGTAAAACCAAATCTTACGCCAGAAACCTTATGCGTAAAAATAGGGTTTGACTTTTGACCTTACGGCGTAAAAATTCACAGCTTGAAACAATTTCGATACACTCAAAGCCTTCAAAACACTCAAATAACACAAAAGTTTGACCTTAATCACCCAGTGCTTAGATAGCTTATGCGTAGAAACGCACAACGAAAACATACGAGTTAAAACGAAGAAAACACGTAAAGCTTGAACTTTTACGTGTAAACATGCCTTAGGCGTGAGATAGAAATCTTATGCGTAAAAACAAGCTTACACGTAAAACACAAATCGTATCTCTCTAACTTTTCAAGCTAGTGAGATTTCCCAAGTCGAAGTGTTCCACACACTTATCCAAGTGAGGGAAGCACTGAGTAACCTTTGATGCTCGAAGATTCGTAACCAAATGCTTAGGCGTAAAAACCAAATCTTACGCGTAAAACCTTATGCGTAAAAATAGGGTTTTGACTTTTTGACCTTTACGCGTAAAAAATTCACAGCGTTTGAAACAATTTCTGATACACTCAAAGCCTTCAAAACACTCAAATAACACAAAAGTTTTGACCTTAATCACCCAAAGTGCTTAGATAGCTTATGCGTAGAAACGTACAACGCAAAACATACGAGTTAAAAGCAAGAAAACACGTAAAGCTTGAACTTTTACGTGTAAAACACGATCTTAAGCGAAGATAGAAATCTTATGCGTAAAACAAGCTTACACGTAAAACACAAATCGTATCTCTAACTTTTCAAGCTAGTGAGATTTCCCAAGTCGGTGTTCCACACACTTATCCAAGTGAGGAAGCAATCGAGTAACCTTTGATGCTCAAGATTCAGTAACAAATGCTTAGGCGTAAAACCAAATCTTCACGCCAAAACCTTATGCGTAAAAATAGGGTTTTGACTTTTGACCTTCTGGCGTAAAAATTCCCGCTTTGAAACAATTTACGATACACTCAAAGCCTTCAAAACACTCAAATAACACAAAAGTTTGACCTTAATCACCCAAAGTGCTTAGATAGCTTATGCGTGAAACGTACAACGAAAACATACGAGTTAAAAGCGAAGAAAACACGTAAAGCTTGAACTTTTTCCAAAACTAGACTCTTTAACACTATAAGAACCTCAAACCATAAGAATCTTGAAGATGTTAGTGCAAAAAGTAAAGTTTTAAGCTTGACAACTTTTAATAACGAGAGCTTACTACGCGTAACACTACACACAAAAACTTCAACCAAACACTCCTAAACCATTGTTAGGCGATTGATACCAATTGTAGGAACTTAAATCTATCAACCTTATCACAAACCTACTTAACGAACACAAGTATAACCACGTGAAACCACGAACACAATATGCGTAAAGAAGAAAGATTAAGAAAGGAAAGATGGTGACTTGAATGATATATGAATCGTGTATGTTATGCGTATGAACAAGATAGAAAGATGAAAACAATAAGATGTTATATTGCTCCAAAGAAAACACACACACACACACACTACACACCCTCAAATGAGACTTTGAGGGTATTTATAAACAAGTAACTAGATGCCCTAAGGCTTGGCCATGGGCTTCGTATGGATTGGATTGGACATGGATTGATATAAGGCTAGCTTAACATAACTTCTAACCAATTAGCTTAGCCCAATCCACGAGCCCGTTGACTATTCTAGCACGATATCTAACACACGTTACAAAGTTCCTAAATGTGAATGACCATCACTTCTAATAAAAACTATTAAGGCTAACAATAAGAAAAGAATAGTGAGACGTAGAAAAGACGTGTCCTAATGGTAGGTGATTTAAGGTGGCATGATATGAGATATTAGGTTAAATTCATGTTCAAAATAATTTAAGTGTTTCTAGGTGATGGGTTACGAGACGACGTAGGTGTTTCAAAAGTATGGGACAGGTGTTCCAACTCGTCTTCTGGAGATAGTTAGTAGGGTAATTCGACAGAGCGTAACAATGTTTTATGTAAAATGATATTATATAGCGTTATGAAAGGTTTTAAAGATCATTATATCACTCACAATATCTTAGGAAAGTTTTATAGGTCATTAGAATGTTTAAGTATGTATGACACTTTTATGATTTAGTGTGCGGGATGCACCAGAATGTTTATGATGAAATGTATGATGCAACGGTTACAGTCTATGTCTAAATGCAATCTAATTCTCTATAACCGGAGCTCTGATACCAATCTGTAACACCCCAAAAAAATCGAAGCGGAAGATAGTGTCACTGGGGTGTTACTTCATAGCATAAAGTACAAGTTATAGAAATGAACCTTAAATGAGACGTTTTGAAAAGTTGTCATTCAATTGATTTTATATATCAGAGTTACGAATGAGAGGTCCCAAATGTAAGTTACATAATCATTTTTACAAATTTATCGAATGATAAATAATGATGCATTCTATTCTTCAAAACACGTTGTGCGACTCTAATGCTCTAATCCAAAGTTATGATATACGAACCTGAGAAAATATATGCTAAAAGTGTCAAAATAAAGGTTGGTGAGTTCATAGATTTAATGTAAGTAAGATGAAAACCTTATAAAGTAAATCCTCTTGACAAGTATATGTCAACCTAATCTTGTAACAAATTCCGCCCATGCAATACTTGTAACATCTTAGGTCTACATATAAATTCATAATAATAGTTGTTTCTAAAGATATAAATAGTCAAAGTACGATAGTCAAAATCAAAACATTGGTTGTAATAATTAGTCTGAAAAGTCTTCTCAAATAAAATTTATGATGAACGTCAAATGTCAAGTGCGGACCACAAGATTTCAATGATAAAATAAGTGTGTATAATCATTATAACAAATACAATGTCATATATAAAAAGTGTTAAGTCGGTTTGAGTTAAATGTACGTTTATCGACATACGCGATTAAACTAATTCGATTACTCATAAAAGTAAGTTTATTTAAAATTAAAAGATTAAGTGACGTAAATAATTAAATAATTACCTCGTAAATGAGAACTGTTACAATACTTATTGTCTCAAAAACTCAAAATTGTCTCGATTTTTAAGTCGTAAGAGCAACCAAATTATCAAGTTAAACTAGTCCACTGGTCAAGCTCTTCCAATATGTCAAAATACAGTGTCTTAGGCATCTTTTATATTTTCGCGGATTTTCTAAAACACTTTTACCTGATCTATTTGACCCGATTCTAAAATGGTCAAATCTGGACATACAAAAGTATTTTAATGATTAGAGGGTCTAAACCAAAGTTTTATGCGTTAAGCCAGTGGAGACTCTAAATAACCCTTAAAAATCCCATATTAGTTTCAAGTATAGGTTTTCCATAGTCTATGATTTCTAACCATTTTAGTACAAGGGTTTAAAACAGATTTTCGGGTAGATTTGACACCTTACATCATTTTGCAAATCGCACTAACCAAACCACCTCAACATTTTGAGAAATTTATATATTTGGAAACTAGACTATGAGTAGACGAGTTTAGACCCAAAAATGTAAAAACACCCATTTTTCATCAATATACACCCAAACCAAATGACACAAAAGTTACATAATGGGTTGTTTGACTTTTACTTTGACTAAAACATGTTCAACCAATAACCAATCATGTAAAAACGACCCAAACCACTCCAACAATCAATTTATATAAGTATTAGGACTATTTTATCAATTTATCTCAGGGGCATCATAGATCTAAAAGTTCATTTTATGTATAAAATCAAAAGTATGTCACAACTCTAAAAATCAAGACTTTTAACTAGTGTTTCTTGCATCAGTCCTTAAACCAAAACTAAGAATCAACAAATCAAAGTTTTTATACATTATTATGACTCTAAAAAGAGTATTTTACCATAATATTCATAGAGATATAAAGGTTATATAAAAACATGCATAAAATGTAAGAAAAGCGTATAAAAACTTTATTTTTTAAAGATATTTGGTGCAAGAATGATATAAGGGTTCTTGCACCTTTAGTTTTACCTTAAAAAATGGCTTCCAAATTTTGTGGTGGTCATCGTGGTGGCATGGTGATGGTATGGCAACCCTAAAGGATGAGAAAAAAAGAGAGTAACCAAAATTTTGTATGTGAAAATATGTTGTTGAAATGTGGATGAGTGCTTATAAAGTGAAGTAAAATGAATTGAAAATTTTTGTATGATATCTTAGTTGTGGTGAGGTGGTGTCCAAGTGTTAAAAAAAAGAGAAGTCACATTTATTTTTTGTCCAAAAATGTGTATAAGTTGGTGTTTAGATGATATAACTAAAACGCAAAGTCGTAAAATGCGTACAACGTATTAATCGGGTAACGTAAAAGTTAAAAGTTATAAAAATAGTATAAGTTTTCAAAATAAATACTTTTATTATTTTAGTAATGACTTGAGCATATCGTGACGTTTAAACGACGTTAAACTTAAACCGTATGTCGTAGACACGTTCGTTGACACGTGTTCCTAATAAAATGGATGTAAACCATAAAAATGACCCGAAAAATATAAAATCGGTGTATAAATTTATAAAATAAGTTTATGAGAGTGTTTATGCATATTGTTGATGTAGACTAAACTTATTCTATGACCGGTATACGTTAAATATTGTTTTCCGCTTTACGCGATTTAATCCCAACGGTTATGCATCAAAGTAATTATTCAAATATTCAAAGGAAATTGTTTTAAGTTTATAGTTGACTAAATGACTTAAAAATACGATTTGTGACAACTCCTTACCTTAATCGGTTCGGTTGATGAATTTGATGACTTGAACATCCTATGCGAGAGACTAATTTGTTGAGGATAAATGAAACACTTCCCTTCTTCATTTGTCTCTACGATAGTTAGATGTCCCTTGACTTCCATAAATTAAGGCAGAGGGTATTTGGCGAGTAACTGTTCAAGATCCTCAATTTTCCGTGTTGGTTTTAAATCATCTAACTCTTCAAACAAGGTAGTATCCAAGAGCTCATCATCGAATTCTATTGCAAGTTCAACCAAGATCGGATTGATAACAGGTGCTTCATTTGCATCATTAAGTGGTGTGACATGTATGGTAGATTCTAGGATTGTAGGCTCCACCACATCATTCATATTCCATGTCGGATCTTGAATAATCATGGTGCTAAAGGCACTTGGGAGCAATGTTGCTTGTGTGGGAGTACATATGGAGCCTCCCCTAAAATACCCGTTAAGGACGAAGGAATATAGGTCGAAAACGGGTACCGATTATTTAACATAAGTCTAAACAAGACAAAACAAAAAAATGTTTCTTTCTGTTTTCTTCTGTGTCGAGCGCCAAGAATAACTACAATTAAAAATTAAACAAGTAGCTTATCTTTTCTGAATTATGTGCTGACACACGTCTAACCAAACACAAACCAAACAATGATATATATGATGAATGGTTTTTCTTCTTCCTTGTCGTAATTTTGCGGTAACAACCTTTTTTTAAATCAGTTAGGAGATAGAGGGTGAAGGGAACAAAACTTGAGTTAAGGAGAAAAATTAGTCGATGATCGGTTTACTCTTGATACCATATTAGAATGATAGTTTTGCTTGCCATTCAATAAATCAATATTACAATATATAATCTCTAAGATTATTCTAGAAACCAAGATAAATGGGATAGGCCTATCTAATGATAATAAAGACCGTAAATAAAATATATGTCTAACAATTGCAGTGTTAATAGCTTGGATCTGATGCTCTAGTTATGGTATCCTCCATGACGGCCTAGCTTGTTACAAATGCATATTTTATGGTATCCTTCGAGATGTCCTAACTTATTTTTATGGCATATGTTTTGATATCCTCTGGGATGGCCTAGCTTGTTATAAATGTATATGTTGTATTATAATCCAGGATGTGTTATAGTAATCCTCCGGGATTATTTAGTTTACCTTCACGCCAATGATTACCTATTTCCTTGGCATGTGTTGTAGTCTCTTACGGGGAATGTTATGGTGGTATTGGATCCAATACTAGAAATGAGAAATGCAAAAATAGAAAATCATTGATATATGGTCAATGAATGTGAAGTAAGAAAAGACAGAAGGATTAATAAGAGTATCTTACTTACATATTGGGACGTCTTTTTTTTAAATAAAGAATTGTAAATTAGTGAGCTTATGTGTAGTCGATGTGGCATGAGTACGGGTTAAGAATAAGAAAGGATAGTTAAAACAAGTTAAGGATGGATGTGAATGGAATTAGATGACGGCGTTAAGTTCAAAATGAAAATGAGAGGCATTCGATATATGTGCCTAGAATGAAGGTCAATGAGTATATAAATTAAGACAAAATTATAAACTGACTTGTGACATTGAGTAAAATATAAGAAATGACCGTGATAGATGTTAATTAGCATTAGCTCACTTATGAAAAATATAGGTATATTAATCTAAGTTTGACTCCTGTAAAGTCAAAATATTGAATTTTACAAGTGACATGTAGTACTTGTTGAAATTTTTAGAAAAGAAATAAGTGAGAACGGGGCGTCAATGTTATAGTGAATTTTTTTTGAAAAATGATATATTGGAAATAGTAAAATGTGATGTGAACGTCATAGCGTAATTAGAAAGGGTCAAAATAGGATAGAAATAAGAATGAAATAGTGCGGTTTAATGCAAATGGCTACGTTATAGTACAACTAGTGTTGCAAAAATCATGTAGATTGTTGTAATCAAAAGGACAAGTGTTGGATGTGTTAAGATAAAATGGGGTTAATATATATTAGGTTCTAGATTTCTCCACACAATTCTTGTGTGTTCCTGTGATGTCGAGAAAAGAAAGAAAGAGAGGAAGAAATGGAGCAATTGATGATGATGTTAGGATGGTTAAGTTCTCCAAGTTATGAAATAGAATCCTAGCTTGACTCTACATAAGGTATGGTGTTATAATTAGTGTTATTGATGAAGAAGTTAGGGTTTGTGAACCCTAACTTGGGATTATTAGGTAAATGATGGTTATTCATGGTAATTATGAGATGATTTTATAATAGGTTAAAGTTAATACGGTTATGCGTTTGATCATCATATAATCAATGTATGATTATATGACGATTAGAGATGTTTAGAAGTGAGCTAATGGTTGTATTAAGCATTATTATGGTTATTTGGTTAAGTATGTGTTAAGTGTTTATGTGTATGATGATGATGAACTAGGATAATTATGATGATGATGATGGTGATGAGAATGATGATGATTATGATGAATTTAAGAATGGTAGCTTAGCTTGGAATAAAGGTAAGTAAACCGGTTATAAGTTAATATTATATGGATTTCAATGCATTATGTGTTTTGTGTTGTTATGTTAAGGTTATTGAATGACTTGCTGTGTATGTGCTTATGTGAAAGTAGATCGTAATGCTAGTTTGGCATAACTAGCAAATGAATGATAGAATATAGTGGATTTGGTGAGAGTGTGAATGGTGATGCTTAATGATGGTGTAAGGTATGTTTTATGTTTGATGTTGTGAATGAATAGTGGTTATAATATGTATGATTGATGTATGATGTTAAGTTATATCCGTTTTACTTACTAAGCTTTATGCTTACAGTTTAAGTTACCAATGTTTTGTAGGTATTCTTGATATGACGTTATGGCTTGGATTAAGGATTGTGGATTAAGGATTGCATATGTGAAGGATAAAAGGTAGTAATTAAATATGAGCTTAGGTAGAATACCGAGCTCAATGTCGATGTTGTACTCCCGTGAGACGTCAAATGATTTATGTGTCGTTGGTTAAGTGTCAAAGTTATGTCAAATGAGTTAAAGTACTTTAGTTGATAATGGGCGTGAAAGCAACAAAGTATATATCTATAAGTTTAAAGGGGTGTTTGGATTAATGTTTATAGTTACCCATTTCGGGTCCAGTGGCATGTAAGCGTCATAGAATGAATGGTTATGGTTTATATGATAAATGGATGATGTTTTGTAAAGTTTAAAGCATGAAAATGGTGTATAAGGATATTTTGTTATGTGTTGGGTTTATGCAGGTATTTCCTATTGATGTTTAGTCTCAGATTGTCTGATACGGCGTACCCATTATATGGATACGGCGTATTAAGTGGTTATGGGGGTACGACGTATGGACCTCATATTCAATATGGCGTATTCCATTTTATGGATATGGCGTATTAGGGGTCACATAATGGTTGTTTGGTTTGTGTTATGGAATTTGTGTAAAACGTTTTGAAGGGAAATCAAGTATATGTCCTTGTAACGTATTTAAAGTTAGAATGTCATAAATTCTTGTCGGTTAATGAAGGGTTTAAGTGAGTCCGTTATAGTCAATATGTTTCCTCGTCAAAAGTTTTAAATTTTGGTCAAAGCGGGCACGGGGTGTTACAAATTGGTATCAGAGCTTCGATTTTAGTAAATTAGGTTTCCACGTTAGGTTGCCTAGACTTAAACCACTAGTAGTTGCGTTAAATGTTAAGAGTGGTTAATGCGGGAAAGGAAATGTTTAAGTTTTGAAGTGAATTATGAGATAGGTTATATGAATCTAAGTTGATGAATGATGAATGTGTGTTATGTGTTAACATGTGTATGATGTAAGTCCATGGAGGACTTGAAGTGTTTAAGTAATTGATTAGCCGTGCACGTCGGTTAGTGTCGGTGGTTGTATTGTGATTATATGAACGCGTGATAGAGTAGCGGCAATAGAACGTGAATACGAATGATAAGTGGTCTTAAAGATGGGATAATAGGTGAATTTAAGTATTGACGATTAAGGTGTGGAACATAGCGTGCTAAAGTATAATGTGTGAAAATAATATGGATTTGATACATTAATGATTAAGTGTGTATTGTCATGAAGGTTATGGAATGAGATTAGTGAATGATCTAGTTACTTGCATGGTTGCTAAGTCGAGTCATATCTTTTGTATACAGTTTTTGGATGATTGGTACTCATGGGCAAAATTAATATTTTATGGAGTAACGGGAAGGAACGTTAAATTCAAATTCCTTTTGTCTACGTAATTAAATACTCCAAGTGTTTTGATCTTTTCAAATCGGGTCAAATTAGTGTTAGAGTAATAAAAACTCAAGTGTAGGGATGTTCCTATAAATCTCTTATATTTTGATGTTATCTTAGAGGATGGTAGAGTAAAAGTGTATGAAGAAAAAAAAATGATGAAGAAAAACATATGGGCTACCATCCTACATCTATTTTTATGTTTATGTTTTTCAATTTATGTATGTGTGTTTCAAGTTATCTAGAGTTTAGTAAGTCGAGTCTTGGCTTAGCAACGCCATTCTTTTCATGCTTGTAACATAAGATTTTTGACTTGCCACCACTAAATTACCTATCCAACCAAACCCTTTGTTTCCTACAGTAGCCTAACGTTACAACCCTTTAAAAGACCTCTTAGATAGTTGTTCCTAGGTGCTTCGCCAAAGTCATTGAGGTTTGATCTATTCTCAAGCCTATGGTAATCTATGTACTATGACCGGTAATGAGTGTTTATCTTCCATTTCCATTTACTATATTTCATATACACAGAAATGAGAGAATCCAAACACCCTTATGAGGTGCTAGTATATAATTTCCGTGCTTGTTATGACTATTGCGGTGCTTTTACTTGTTATGAATTATGTTAAACCAATGCTTCATGCCCCCTAACTTATAAATTGATTGGCCAAAAGCACATTTGCTTGAGGACAAACAAATACCAAGTGTAGGGATATTTGATAAGGATTTGAAACGTACACTTTTAAGGGGTCATTTAAGCCCTTAATCGATCACTTTATATATCATTCTTGCTTAATTTCGTTCTTTTCACTTTTTAGGTCTCTTGGAAGCAAAATCTTGGAATGATGCTTCTTTGACGAAAGGTGGATATATGAAGAAAATGGCTAAGTCAAGATCGAAGACACTCAAGTCTTTGAAGTTGGTGACGGTGTCCCAAATAAAGACAACGCCGTCCTCTCTACGGATTTAATTAAAATACACTGACGACTCGGTAGACTTTTGCTAAAATACACGTGACGTCGGGGCTTTGAAGAGGAAGGGCATCACCAAGACTTTTCATCTCGGGCGGCTGGATCAAGAATCGACGGCGTCCTCCTGCTTGACAGTCGCAACTACAAGGTGTCGTCGTCCCAGCGATAACTTGCGAAGACAAAACCCTAATGACGGCGATCGGCGTCCCACCTATAAAGCGGCGTCGTCGCAAGTGTAAAATTATATATAGAAATCAAATTTTCATAATTTTAGGAGGTATACTTTTGGAGTAAAAACCCTAAACGTTTGTAGTCCGACTTGGACAGTATCTTAGGGTCCCAAACCCTATTTTACACATCAAGATAAGTTTTTTACTTCATTGATTTCATTATGTCTTCCATTGAATGTGTGTATGCTTGCTTGTTTAACATGTCAAATAAATTTCTTGTGTGTTTGCTTAGATCTATGAAACCTAGTTGTTAATTATTGTTAGGTTGTCTCTTATCTTAATTGTAATTGGCTTAGGAGTGCGACTAGGCTATCGTTGTGTTTAATGCTTGATGAATCTTTGATAGTTTATGGATGACTTAGTGGATTTCGTTTACTACACTCAAGGATGACTTCAAAGAGTTAGGGTATAGGCACACCCTACGACTTTAGGAAACACAACGCGTTAAGAATAAAGACGTGACAATTCAACCTACAATAAAAGATAGCTAGGGAGTAATAGTATATAGGTAAACACATTTTTAATCATCATACAAACACACATCAATAGACATAAGACTACCTATAGAATTAGATAATTAGAATAGTAGAGTAATCGGTATAAGTACCACCCCCCAAATCTAGGCCCCGAGATTTTACCCTTAGCTTTCAAAAAAATATAAAAAGATAAAAAAGAATCTTCTTCAACCTCAACCTTAGCGTAGTACACTTCTTACTAGCATTCCTATTCCCTAAAGAGCGATATCAATCCCGGAGGCTTACCCAATACTACACTACAACGATTAGGTTCACCGCTTGGGGTGTTGAAAAACTTGCTCGACGAAAAGGAAATTCCTCGACCCCGAGCGGCGCTCAATCGCGCATCAATTTTTAGGCGCGTTCTTGGGAATATAATAGCTAGTTAAATTTTTATCCACTTTAGGTTCCCTTGATTGATTCCTATCAAGTAACATTTTTTTTCTCATTTTTAGCTTCCTCGTAGTCTATCCCCTTTCTTCGTGACTTTGTTAGTAATCCCATCACTTTTCATCATGGAAGGTGATAACCCGCCACCACATCCACCACTCCCCATCGACCCACTAGTCGATGACCCGCCAAGAGGCCGTACTCTTGGTGAATACTCTAGACCGAGCCACCAAGGCTATAGGAACACCATTGAGCTCCCCGATCAAGCTCAAACTACGGCCCTGCGATCCGACACCATCCGGTTGGTGCAAAGCGGATGTGCATTCCATGGACTTCGTCCGAAGATCCTAATCGACATCTCAGGACTTCCTTAAAATCGTTGATTCCATCGACCTTGATGCTACCACACGGAGACCACGCGCTTGCGTCTCTTCCAATTCTCTACGGGACCAAGCTAGTAATTGGCTTGAGCGACTTCTATGGGATCCATCTCGAGTTGGGATGATCCCACCACTCGTATCCTTGCCCAATTTTTCCCACGGTGAGAACTACCAAACTTAGGAATGAAATCTTGATGTTCCAACAACGTCAAGGTGAATCTCTCTACGAGGCATGGACTCGATTCAAGGACTTGCTCCATAAAGTCCCTCATCATGGCATCGATCTTTGGCTTCAAGTCCAAATCTTTTGCGATCATGTCAACTTCTCAACTAAGCAATCCATCGACCAAGCGGCCCTCTATGACAACGAAAGTTGGAATGACCCTCGTGAGTTGTCCAAAACCGTCAAGGCAATCTCCTTGGCTCCCATTGACTTACAAACTTCCAATCGTAGGATGCTCGAACTTGAAGATCAAGTCAAATTCCTAATGAGCTCTACAAGAATCCTAAGTCTTCACACCAAGTGATCAAAATCACTCTACCTTGTGAGTTATGTAGTGGTCCTTACGACACTCGTGATTGCACAAGACTCCCGAACAAGCTTTTGCGGACTCGCCTCCGCGTGCACGACGGAGTGGGAGAAGTGGTACACTTTCAAGCCCGAGCAAAACAACTTTGGAAATTCCTACAACCCCTCATGGAAAATCACCCTTACCTTAGGTGGAGCCAAAACTCAAACCCGCCCCAAAACTCATATAGTCCACCCAATAGGTCCAACCCTCCAAATTCCAGAATTTCCACTAGTCTCGAGGCAATGGTATCTAGGTTCATGTCATCTTAAAAGCTCGATTAACTAAGCTTGAAGCGATTTCAAGCAATTACAAAGCAAGATGACAACCAAACTCTACGCCTCTTAAAGCCTTGATGACCGGAGATTGGAGCACTCCCAGTGACACTATAGAGAACCCAAAGTAAATTCAATTTCATCGACTTCATGTTCTTTCTCACCATGGGAGGTGCATCCATGCCCTTCACACCCAAAGGTTCACTCGGTCAACGCCATCAACACGGGTTCCAAGCGATCCTCATGAAATACCAAGGACCCGAAGCAATGGTCTATCTAACTCGTGAGAAACTCATCAACCAAGAACACAAACCTAATCTAGAAGAGGAATACAATGAACTCCACCAAGAAAAATCGGTTCTTGAAGTCTTGACTCATGCGCCTTATTATAATGCTTTAAAAGAAAAGTATGAGCAAGAACTAAAATTAGGGGAACGTGGGTCCGCATTTGTGAAAAATAAGTTACCTAAGAATATAGATGATCTCGGGCTATTCATTCTTCCTTGTAGACTTGGAAATTCCAAATCTTTTGACACTTTAGCCGACTTAGGATCAAGCATCAATCTTCTTCCGTTGTCCCTCCATAGAAGCCTTAACCTAGGTAAGATAGAACCAACGGAAACCATATTAGGTCTAGCGAATGGAAGTATTGCATATCCGGTAGGGATAATAAAATACATGGTAGTACACGTAGGTCAATTGACTCTTTTGGCGGATTTCCATGTGCTAGACATGAATAAAGACCCGACATGCCCATTGTTAGTAGGAAGAGGATTCTTAGCTACCGCTAGTGCCATAATTGATTGTAAGATGTCTAAGATAGTGGTAGGAGAAGGGAGTGCTAGGTCAATTTATGATGTCAAGAAGCATATCTACTACAAAGAGGAAGAAATACCCTACAAGATCATGTTGGATAGAAAATCATCTAGAGATGGACCTTAGACTAATAAAGATTTTGTAGGTCCTCAACGACCTTTCTATCTAGAGGAGGCCTTTGTAAGTGACTCAAATTTATATGAGCAACAATTGGCTAGGGACATTGAAGTGAACCCGTTCGAGGATGCCTTAGTGTTTAGGAAGATGACCGAGTTCCTTGGAAGCTTGCACGTTAATCTTGTCATGAATAAGTGGAAAGTTGAGAGTGAGAAGCCTAAGCATAATTGGAATTGGGATACACCACTTAGTGATGGGAATGGAGAATGGCACATTAGGATGACAATCTATGACCCCAATGGAGAAAAGTTTGAAAAGGCATACCGAACTAAGCATACCAATAGGAATTTAAAAGATAAGTTTGATCCCTGTGAAAATCTTGAGGATAAACTTACATAAATAGGTATGTAGGAGCACGACTTCGAGTCTAGCTACAAGACTCATAAATAAAGAAAAGTGCTTCGTGGGAGGCAACCCATGCTTAATTGTTTGCTTGTTTGTATTTCATATATCTTTTCATTATTTTATGTTCTCATGTTTGAATTTGTGAAAATATTTTATTTTGTCTTTAACCTCGTCTTAATTATATATAAAGGTATTTTACATTAAGATAAGTGTAGGGAAGATTACACACGTTTTTAAAAGAACGTGAACATGAGAATTACAACTAATGAAATTGATATATATGTGTGTTTGTTAGAGTCAAATGCTTGTATCGAGTCATAATGGATGTGTTAATATAAATAAGCCGTAAAAACGTTTATTTATATTTTACGATCTTCTAATGTTTTGTCGATAATAAACGTAAAATCATTTTAACGAAACAAATAAAATACGTAAATGGTTTGAGCCAATAGTTTTCTAACACACTTACGTTTTCACATAAAACACTAAAACAAGTATAAGTGATTTTATAATACATATGTACAACAACTAGTGTTTACATATTGGGCAAATATATACATAACTAGTATGTATTATAATGGGTAAAAATCACAACCCATGGAGCATATCCATAACCCGTGGTATTGACCCATATCCATTTGACTAGATGCATTGCATCTATTAGATACATTGTATCTTATGAAATACCCATGAACCAACCCATAACCCATGACCCATGACCAAAAACCCATGGGCAAGAGGGCGTCCCACGGATCCCCCAGCTTTACACTGAGCGGATCCCAAGGGAGGGATCCGTGGGATCCGTGGAGCGATGGTTATTTTTCCTCTATAAATAGTGAGTCATTTCTTCCTTTTGGGTTGCCACTCCCACATACTTTCCCCAGTATTGTAACTCTCTAACCACCGATCATAAGGGATCTTTCTATGTAGTTTGTCTTTTGTTTTATGTGATTCTCTAGGTTCCTCTTAAAGGCGAGATCACCACTCCTTGAAGTCGAGCAAGCTCAAGTCCACGAGTTGCCATGCTTCGTCATCATCAAGACTCGAGGTTCTCTTGTTGATACTTCTTTCTTCCTCCATAGAAGTGTTGTGTCCAGGCATTAGTGAAGGATCTTTGAAAGAGTCAAGGCGAAAGCATTAGTGAAAGGTGCTTAAGCGTCCGTGTCAAAAGCATTAGTGAAGAATGCTAAAAGAGTCAAGACGAAGGCATTAGGGACGGTGCGAGCGTTCGTGTCAAGGGCATTAGTGAAAGATGCCTAGGGTCAAATCAAGTGACATTAGTGAAGGATGCCAAGGTCGTATAATCGATGAGGTGCATCGTTATACAAATAGTGATAGTTTGTTTCAAGGATGTTGATATCTTTGAAGGTGTTGTAATAAGGTGGGTCTCCTTTGGGATTAGGTGTTGTGTAGTGTTGGGTAGTAGTTCCTCCATTGTAATGGAACTCGGTGCTTAGCCTAATCTTAGGATAAAGGGTAGGCGACGTTGTGGTAGGTGTAGTTCTCCTTGGTGAAAGAACCCGATGATTAGCCTAGTACTGAAAAAAGAGTAGGCGACGTTGTGAAGGCTTCTTCGCCATAAGGAGTCGGTGTCGTGTAGTGATTACGAACTCTCGAGTAGGTGACTCGTAGAGTGGAGTAGGGCAAGGAAGGTGTCCTTGTAGCCGAACCACTATAAATATTCGTGTCGTAGTTATGTGCTTCTTACTCTTTATCTTTCATTACACTTTTATCTATCTATCTATCTATCAATGTCCAACATACACATCTAAATAGATTGACATAAGTCGATCTAAATATTTTAAAATGAAGTTTTAATTGGTAAAACTATTCAACCGCCCCTTCTAGTTTTCCACAGGATGTTTTGCGTGAATTTTCCAGTTTTAAAGGTGTAATTTTCCGAATTTTTCCGGAAGGCGCAGCAGACCGGTTCTGTCGGGACAACTGACGGCGTCGAGATTAGAACTGACGACGTCGGGAGGAGCAACTTGACTTATAAAAATTTTCTCGTTTTACGTGCCATTTATAAATTTTTGGAAATCCTTAGGTATTAATTTTCCAGAAAATCTGCAAACATCCATTCCACAAACATTATATCCTAGTGTAGTTGAGCCATATATAGTTTTACCTCTGATTTTACGCGAAGGTTTCGTCTATTTTCTTAAAGTGTGCAGGTTATATTTGGCAAGAAGAAGAAACATAATATTGGATGGAGCTTATCACGCATACATTCTTCTTGGAAAAAAATTTAACCACTGCTTCACACGGATCCTACCAAGCTAATCAGGGGATTACTAGTTTCTTTCTCTTTTAATTACCTTTCTTTATGATAACTTTGATACTTTCGGGGAACATTGGGGACAATGTTCAGTTTAAGTGTTGGGAAGGAGAATAAAACGGGAACTTTGAAACTATGCTTATCCTTGAATATTTGTCTTGTCCTAGTTTATTTGTGTAATAAGCTATGAGAAATATTTGTTAGGGAAATTTTAGCACAAAATTTAAAATATTTTATGACATGTACGAGTGGGACTTTAGTCTTAATAAAGCGTCTCATGGATAGGAGTTATATGACTAGAACAAAACCGTTTACCACTCAAATTCCACCCCAAAAATGTGAGGTTCGCCTCTAGATATTTAGGAATTAAAGCATTACCTTTAATGCTTGAGAGTGTATTGGTAGTATAATAGATTATAGAACTTGTTTTGTGATGCATTCGAGATCGCTAGTGAGACTACACTTGTGTAGTTAGGAATGACTAAATGATAAGAGCATTAGGATAACCCTTGTTGAAACCCATATTATAATTACTTCTTCCACATTGGTCGAGTAATTACCCCACACCCTGCGATGTACTCATCTTTAGTACACGATACCCCTAGTTAACCCTCGAGCCTATCCTTTTCGCGGTTCTCGTGATGTTTCGGTTTTCGAATATCAATGAAGAGCATTGTTTAAAATCCACCCCAAATGTACACCCAAATCGCCTAAGCTTACCTTGTATGCACTCACCTTTAGTGCATTATTGTTATCATACTAAACCCTTAGTTCAATTATCTAGTTACTTGCATGGTTGCTAAGTCGAGTCATATCTTTTGTATACAATTTTGAGATGATTGGGACTCATGGGCAAAATTAATATTTTATGGAGTAACGGGAAGGAACGTTAAATTCAAATTCCCTTTGTCTACATAATTAAATACTCCAAGTGTCTTGATCTTTTCAAATCAGGTCAAATTAGTGTTAGAGTAATAAAAACTCAAGTGTAGGGATGTTCCTATACGGGCTACCATCCTACATCTATCTTTATGTTTATGTTTTTCAATTTATGTATGTGTGTTTCAAGTTATCTAGAGTTTAGTGAGTCGAGTCTTGGCTTAGCAACACCATTCTTTTCATGCTTGTAACATAAGATTTTTGACTTGCCACCACTAAATTTCCTATCCAACCAAACCCTTTGTTTCCCTACCGTAAGCCTAACGTTACAACCCTTTAAAAGGCCTCTTAGATAGTTGTTCCTAGGTGCTTACGCCAAAGCGGTGGAGGTTTGATCTATTCTCAAGCCTATGGTAATCTATGTACTATGACCAGGTAATGAGTGTTTATCTTCCATTTCCATTTACTATATTTCATATACACCCGAGAGATGAGAGAATCCAAACACCCCTTGTGAGGTGCTAGTATATAATTTTCGTGCTTGTTATGACTATTGCGGTGCTTTTACTTGTTATGAATTATGTTAAACCAATGCTTCATGCCCCCTGACTTATAAATTGATTGGCCAAAAACACATTTGCTTGAGGACAAACAAATACCAAGTGTAGGGATATTTGATAAGGATTTGAAACGTACACTTTTAAGGGTCATTTAAGCCTTAATCGATCACTTTTATATCCGAATTCTTGCTTAATTTCGTTCCTTTTCACTTTTTAGGTCTCTTGGAAGTAAAATCTGGAATGATGCTTATTTTGACGAAAAGGAGTTAATATATGAAGAAAATGGCTAAGTCAAGATCGAAGACACTCAAGTCTTGAAGTTGAAGCGGACGGCGTCCCAACTAAAGGCGGCCTGCCTCCTCTCTACGAATTTAATTAAAATACACCTGACGACTCAATAGACTTTTTGCTAAAATACATATGACGATAATCAAATGTATGAGTTGAAATGATTAAGGAAATGTCAATTATGTTATAAACTGCTTTGTGGTTTGTCGTAATGTGGAAAACGACCGTGGTGGTCATAAAATGAATGAAAGATTAATGGAAAAATTAAGATAATCAAAGCATTATAGTAAAATGTTATCGGAATAATGTAATGGTTATAGTAAAGAGTGGGAAGTATAATAAGAATGGTGTGATCCGCTCAGGTGACATATAGTCCTTGACGGAAAAATTAAATGGAATGACTTAAATGCCGCGTTATAGAAATAGAGATGGTTAATGATATAGATCGTTATAATGAATGTAGTTTGGGACGATATGATAACCTTAGCATAAGTCGTATGCTTATAGATATTAAGCGAGAAGTAGAATGGATTTAAGGTTTGGAAAGTGAAATAGCATGCTTAGTAATGCAAGATCATTTAGATCGTTGTAATGGAATGGTTTAAATATTTGTAGAGTGCTAAGAATGAGTGTAAGTAGTGACCAAGTCTTGGTTAGATATAGGCGAGAGATTTTGAAAAAATCTAAATAATGGAGGTAGAATTGTTACACCCGTATCCCGAATGGGACCTAGATGAAAATGTACTAAGTCTTAAAGGAGTAAAGTGGAATATATGATGTTTGGTTAAGTAAAGAGGTAGTTACGATTTGCTATAGCCGTCTGACTTATTGGTGATACCAATAAGATGTATCGATTGAGTTAAAAAGTTAAATTTATGCTTGTAAGCCTTGATACAGGCGTATCCGCGATCTCTGACATATCGTTCCTTGAGTAAAACCGGCTTCTTAAATACCGTCTGACGTATCGGTATAAGGAATCACGGAGTATAGGTGGTCGAGTGTGGATACGGCGTATCAATTGGGATAGATCGTCGTATTGACCTAAAATAAGCGAATGGCGAAAATGACCTTTTAGCTAGTTTATATGTATTGGGTTCTCGATTTCTCCACACAATTCTTGTGTGTTCTGTGATGTCGAGAAAGAGAGAAAGAGAGGAAGAAATGGAGCAATTGATGATGATGTTAGGATGGTTAAGTGCTCAAAGTTATGAAATAGAATCCTAGCTTGATTCTACATAAGGTATGGTATTATAATTAGTGTTATTGATGAATAAGAAATCGGGGTTTGTGAACCTAAATTGGGATTAATGGGTAAATGATGGTTTCAAGCTACTTAAGAGTCATGGTAATTATGAGATGATTTTATAATGGGTTAAAGTTAATAAGGTTATGGGTTTGATCATCATATAATTAATATATGATTATATGATGATTAGAGATGTTTATATGTGAGCTAATGGTTGTATAAACCATTATTATAGTTATTTAGTTAAGTATGTGTTAAGTGTTTATGCGTATGATGATGATGAACAAGGATAATGATGATGATGATGATGATGATGATGGTGATGAGGATGATGATGATTATGATGAATTTAAGAATGGTAGCTTAGCTTGGAATCAAGGTAAGTAAACAGGTTATAAGTTAATATTATATGGATTCCCAACATTATGTGTTATGTGTTGTTATGTTAAGATTATTGAATGACTTGATGTGTATGTGCTTATGTGAAAGTAGATCGTAAGGCTAGTTTGGCATAACTAACAAATGAATGATAGAATAGGGTGGATTTGGTTAGAGTGTGAATGGTGGTACTTAATGATGGTGTAAGGTATTCTTGTATGATTAATGTTGTGAAGGAATAATGGTTATAATGTGTAATGTATTATTGATGTATGATGTTAAGTTATATCCGCTTTAGTTACTAAGCTTTATGCTTACGGTTTAAGTTACCAATGTTTTATAGGTATTCTTGATATGACGCTATGGCTTGGATTAAGGATTGTGGATTAAGATTGCATATGTGAAGGATAAAGGTAGTAAGTAAATAGGAGCTTAGGTATAATACCGAGCTTAATGTCGATGTTGTACCCCATGAGTCATCAAATGATTATGTGTCGTTGGTTAAGTGTCAAAGTTATGTCAAATGAGTTAAGGTACTTTGGTTGATAATGGGCGTGAAAGCAACGGTTTATAGTGTATATGTATAAGTTTAAAAGGGTGTTTGGATTAATGCTTATAGTTACCCATTTTGGGTTATAACGGGTCAAGTGGCGTGTAAGTGTCATAGAATGAATGGTTATGGTTTATATGATAAATGGATGATGTTTTGTAAAGGTTAAAGCATAAAAATGGTGTCTAAGGATGTTGTGTTGTGTGTTGGGTTTATCTGAGGTTTTTCTGTTGATGTTACATCTCGGATAATTCGTCGACGTATCCATTGTATGGATACGGCATATTAAGTGGTTATGGTGGTACGACGTATTACCTTGGGGTGATACGACGTATGGACCTCACATCCAATACAGCGTATCCCATTATATGGATATGGCGTATTGGGGGTCACAAAATGGTTGTTTGGTTTGTGTTATGGAATTTGTGAAAAACGTTTTAAAGGGAAATCAAGTATATGTTCTTGTAACGTATTTAAAGTTGGAATAATGTCATAAATTCTTGTCGGTTAGTGAAGGGTTTAAGTGAGTCCGTTATTGTCAATACGTTTTTCGTCAAAAGTTTTAAATTTCGGTCAAAGTGGGCACGAGGTGTAACATGACTAGTTGGATAAAATAGTGTTAGTCATTAGTTAAGGACTAACCAGGTTTTAATAGTTATGTGCTTGATGTTTGTATAACATATTATAGTTGACGTGTTAAAGCTTAGTGATGGTTATAGTAATATGTGGTTAAAGCTTGTTGGTTGTTATAGTGTTGTAGATGCATATGATGTAAGGTAATAGACTTGTACTAATGATAAATGTTCATGATGCGAATATGAATGTTTGATCTATTATACACATTCTAACCCGATTACTTACTAAGCGTAAGCTTACCTTTTAGTTGTTGATGTTTTTGTGTCTGTTACTATGATGCAAGTAAGGTCTCGAATTAAGGACCTATGGATATGAAGTAGAAGATTTGGAAGAACGTTGGATTATGCTTATGAACTTAGTATTAGATACTGGGCTTGAACAATTTAAACCCCCATAAGTAGTCGAGTTATAGTCTTTTGTAAATGAATTTTATAAACAAGTCTTTTTATAATTTTAAAGGTAATTTGCAGAAATTAAAGTGTAAGTAAAGTGAGTAAAATTGGTGGTTGATAATTTACCCGTATGTTTGTAAAGCACGTTTTCGTAGGTCATTTAGAGCAAGTACGTTTATGAAAATGAGTTATATGTTAAATAATATTTGATAAATAACAGAAGGTCCGTTTTTGGTCATGATGTTTGCGCAAAATTTTTGTCAAATTTAGTTTGAGGCGATTCACTAAACTTTTTTTCGTCAATGCTTCCAAATAAGTTGTCTAAATCCTTGACCCCGACCCTACCCGTTTAGATCATAGGTCGTTTAAACTCTTACATGTTTAAATTCAAAACCCGCCTAACTAGTCCATTTTATCACTTAATACTAATCCATGAGTTTTGTAATTTCTACTAGAAAACATAAAAGACAATACTTATCCAAAAGCGAACCAAACAGACCGAACCGACAAAAGCGAAACCGAAAATCATAAAAACCTAAGCAAACCGAACCGAATATGGTCGGTTCGGTTCGATTTAATGTCGAATCGTCGGTTCGGTCCGGTTTACGTGTGTTTGTGCATGTTTTATGCATTTTGGGTCGGACCGAACCGAACCGAGCAAAGCGAAATTGTAAAAAGCCGAAACCAAACCGAACCGAGGGTTGTCGAATCGGTTCGGTCGGTTTTATCGGTCGATTCGGTTTTGAACCTTCCATGCTCAGCCCTACTTAGGGTAAGGATTCAATAAGAATAAAGCTTAAAATCGAAGGATGAAAATAACTATAATCGTATATTTGAGATCGTCAACTTGAATTAGATCGTATATATTCGTTAGATGCATCCCACTAACTTTCGAAAATGATCTTGAAGTGAAAGCGATGTAAAATAATCTTCACAACAAATTTGACTCGTAGAAGGCGAAAAATACAGATGATTCGTTTAGTTGATAAAATCGTCTAATATATGTATATATCGTTTAATTTTTAGCCCTAAAATATAATATGATACATCTAAAAAATTAAAGTAATTCAAATCGATCGTTTTAATGTGTAATTATAGTTATTTATCATACTTATCATTTAATCCTAATTCATAAGTTACACAATTAGAATAAAATATTTATTTAATTAGGGTTGACCATTATTAATCCTATGATTTATGTAGTTTCTGTTTATAAAAGAAAACATAAAATAAAAGTTGACCAAGACCCAAACACACAACAAGCCGATTCATTCATGATTACGAACCTTAAAAGAGACAAAACAAGTTACGAATAACAAACAACAAGAACCCTAACCTTAAAAACAATTATCCGGTGTATTTTAATTACATTCTTCAGGTAAACAATTGACACTAATTGTTTTTCCTGATTTTGTATTAATGATTGTTAGTTGACTAATTATGTTTTTGTTATTGATTGCAGATGAGTAATTCATTGGATCATAATTCAACTGATTTTCGTAAGTTTTTATTCATTCAATTGTAATTTTGTTATAGTTTTGACTAAAAGATTGTTTTTTTTAAGTACCCTGCTGATGTAAAGTAATAAAGTTATGTAATTTGGTAGAAAGAATGTTGTTAGTGATGTAATTATTGTTTCTGATATCGGAGCAGCTGTCGTTATTTGAAAAAATAGGTGTTACATTTTTAAGACAGTCGGTTTTTAGTACGACTTAAGTCAGTTTTATGGAATTAAGGTGTGGGAATACAGAGTCATAGGAAAGTTTTGTCCTTTAATCGAGTTTGGTTAGAAACAAAAAGGTAGCTCCTTTAGGAGGTGAATCGTCTAAGGTGTAATTTTTGTTTTTCTTCTTCTTTGTTATGGTTTAACAGAGAATGGAAGCAAAGGTGTGGAGGTTTTGTTGGTGGTTTGGCCGGACTCTCACGAAGATAAGGTTCACAAGGTTAGCTATCTGTTTATATATATGAAATAGTTATGTTTTTCTCGTAGAATAACATCCGGTGATGCTTATTTCCTATTCCGTAAATTAGCTAGAATCTGTAACTATAGTTTGTGGGTTATCTTGATGATCAGTTCACATTCGTAAGGACACCAAAGCGTGTTAGCAGCCTCGATACTTTTGATAGTAAAATTTTATGCTAAATTGTTTACACCCGTCACTTTACGTATGAAGTGGGAGTAACTATTGTGAATGTTGATGGTTGATGTTGGCGCGAGCAATATGTCCCTTATTGGGCTTGTGCTTTTTTGCTATAACAGGATTGCTATGCCTTTGGTTACATACTTACATGTGATCTGGCGTGAACACATATTGAGAACCCTTGTATACTGAACATCTGAGTCCTGTTAGGTTGAGTTTATCACCTCAGATTTGTTTAATAATAAAATTCAGTGAGCCTTGTGGTGGTGTTGTGTTTACCAACAAGCTACTCTGCATAATGTGGCTGACTAGTACACATTTATGTTTTTGCTTAAGCTGTGTTTTAAGTTTTATTGAATAAACCAAGCTAGTTGTGAACATTTGGTACCATACTTTGTTACGCTCATGATTTTAATTAGTTCAAATGTTCAATACAACCCAGCTGACCAACTTCACTCACTTTGAGCATTATCAGCTTCCTACCAAATTGTGTAGTATATAATTTTGGGGAGTGAGTTATGGTTTGACGTTCCTGGCATTATAGTCTTATGATACCCAATAAAACGTTGGCATTTTCACTTTTAGGTGTTCTCAGCTTGTGGAGAAATCTTGGAAATGCGCTTGATAAAGGATCAAAGAGGAGGCCTAAAGGTATAAGTTTTGGATAGTTTACTGCACAGTTTTGGGCGGATGTATATTAAAAATTTTAATTGTCTGTCCACAAGCATCATTTATCATTTTTTGTTAACCTTTTAAAGCTCAAGTATCTCTTTTTTGTTATGCACAGGGGTTTGGCTTTATACGCTTTGCCACAAAAGAAGCTGCCGACAAAGCTCTGAAGGAGTTAGAGGGATCTATGGTACAAATACTTTAACCTAAATATTTATTTATTAAAACAACTTGTTTGTATCAGATATTTTATCTTTTGTCTTTAAGTAATGTTATGGCCTCCTAGGCTCTAGGAGCATTACATAAGAGCCTAGGTTTATCCTTTACTTGCTAACATTAGAGCCAAGTATGAAGTTATTGTATTTTCATAATCAGTAGCAAGAAAGCTGTTGATGCACCTTTCCTATGGTAGAACTCAACTTAGGGTTACTTTCCAGCCTTCAAAAACTTATCAATTTTTCAGAACAAATCTGTAATTGGGGTAGTTGGAACTTGCCGAAAATCAATGTTCGCATATCTTCTGGAAGACATTAAAGTCTTTTTGTCACTAGACATGGAATAAGCAGCTCGTCATAAATTCAAGTGTGATATAGTTGTGTAAAATGTGATTAGAGCTCCTAATTTACATGTATATTATATTTAAATGTGTATAGAGGTAAAAATTCTAAACCAAATAGTGTAGAATTATATTACTATAAAACACATTATAGACATAAATCTATGAATTGAAGATGTAAATGTGGCTATATGCTGAAAGTGTAAATTGGCCATTGCTATGGATGAATTGGAATTTTGAAAGCTTATACAGTTATATTTTGTATTGATCTTACTTGGCTTTAGCTCTCAGAAAAGTTTAAAGTTGAACTTTTTTGGCCTACTTTTCGAATTGGGCTACTAAAATGGATTTAGATAGTTTAAAGTTAACTTTCTTGGCCTATATGTTTCAGTTAGAAGGAAAAAGATTGGTGTTCTCCCATCGGCTGCACAGGACACACTATTTTTGGGAAACCTTAACAAGGTTTGTTTCAACTTCTACATAATAATACTGTTAAGAATGCTTTGCTTAAAGGCTAAAGCTGCATTGGTCTTCAGTTTCCTTTATATTAGTTATTTTTTTACATTTAGGGTGGAGTGCTGATGATTTTAACAAGGTTATCCGTCAGGTAGACAGCTATTATCTCTTACAGCAACTGCCGACTGATTATAGGTTTTTTTATTCTTCCTTATGCCATTAACCAAAAACTGTACTATATTGTATCTATGTTTCTTGGTGGTATAGGTTTTCCCAGATGTTGTTTCCATTGATCTTTCACAGCCCCTAAGTGGTAGTGACACTGCTCCTAACAAAAAGTTTAAGAATCGTGGTTTTGGCTTTGTGAAGTTCACATCTCATGCTGTAAGTGCTCTGTTTACTCACCTATCATCTTGTTGACTACTCAAAATTCAAAAATCACATTGAACTAGACCGTGTGATTATAATTTACATGTTTGTGCATCCTCCACATATATTTTGACTGTTCTGTTCAGATATTTCAATATTTCAATAATATTAATAGCAATTGCATAACTATGTCACACAAACATTAAACATTGTTACTATAATGTCTTAATCCCAGGCTGCAACATGTGCGTTTAGGGATGGTTCTAAGCTAGATTTTGTTTTAGTTGGCACGCTGCATCCATCTGTTAAGTGGGCTGAAGGATCATGAAGTTGATCCTGATGAACTTGCTATGGTGTTCAACTCAATAAATTATCATGCATTATTGTTCTAAACTACATTCTGTACATATATCAATTCATTTTCATTTTCCAGATAAAAATAGCATTTGTCAGGAACCTACCCTCTAGTATTGATGAAAACTACTTGAACAAATTATTTGTTCCTTTTGGGAATGTCAGAGATGCTTCAACTCCTATTTTAATATTTTCTCATAGGTTGGTGCGTGCAAATCTTAGTTGTATGCATGCTCATCTTTCAGGTAGACAAAGTGGTGGTGCACAGCAAGGGTATATTTTCAGTTGGATTTGTTCACTTTGCTCAGCGATCAGTAAGTGAAAACTTAAATTAGAATGCAATATATATTGTAATATTTTCACATCTCTCACTCTCCTGACATGCTAATGGTTTATTTTCCACTGTTATTTTTAACTTTTTTTCGTGTAGCATCTTGATAGTGCCATAGAGGACTGAATGAAAAAATTGTCCAGGGCCTTACGGCAGTCCACCATTTAAGCTACATGTAATGTAAACGACTTAAGTTCTTAATTAATCATCAATACACAAACAAATAGATCTCGAAGGAATGATCTAAACCTTTGTTTATATAGGTTGAAGTTGCAAGGCCCATGGACAAAAAAGGAAAAGAGTTCATGAAGATATCCAAAACACTCAGCCGCGTGAGGTTTTAAGTAACTTTAGATCTCAATATCATGAGCCAGTCGTGAATACCTTGAATGGGCACAGAGATACACTTCAAAAGGTTCAATTTTTATTTATTTTATTTATTTATTTATTTTATTTTTATAAATTAAAAGTCATAGTTTAAAAATTTGAGCTTCCTCTTCTAATTGTTGTCTTCTTTTGGTCTACTCATCTTGTATTTCTTTCAAATTAAAGACTTTCGACTCACTCTAATCTTAATTTTCTTACCATTACTCTATTAGGAACCTCTAGCTGCTGATCCCTATGAAGCTGCTGTTCTACTGTTACCAGTGGTTGTCAGAGCGGCTACTTGAATTTTGCGGCTTGGTATTGCTACTCGATATGATGTATGATTTTAACTGGATTGCATAATCATCCAATAATCTATATATATATATATATATATATATATATATATATATATATATATATTTTTTTTTTTTCTCTTCCAAATTATCTGTTCTTTTCATTAATATAATTCTTTGTTTGGCAGATTGCAGCTGAATCCTTAACCAATCTAGCGGAACTACCTGAATCTTGTGCCATATTAGTACTTGATCAGGTTAACTATAATATGCATACAATTGAATCTCTGCTATGCACAAAATTAATACTTCGGTTAAACTGATCATCCTATGTGATTCTTTGCAGTTCATGTTGTCAGGAGCAGATGAGCGAGATAAGGGAGCATATCTCACTTCACTAATTTCTAAGGCATGTCTTCTGTCTGACTGTCTCTATGTTTAATACATAATTTAGTTTTTATGTCTAGTTTTTTGTGTACCAATGAAAATATGTATTTTTTATTTTATTTTGCAAACAGTACCGGGTGGACAATCCCATATCAGATCAACTACCTTTTGGTTTGTCAAGATTAAGGGAGGCTAACGTCAGGGAACCAGTGGGCCTCCTCTCTGGTAAATTAATTTTCAGCGGTTGATTCCCATGCCTTGCATGTGGACCCAAGTGTGCCTAGGTTCGTTTCTTGGGCTCAAAGCTGTCTGCTTTATGTATTATAGTGCGTATATGACGAGCACATTGAATAACTAAAGAACACATTTTTGGGCTATAAAAATGCTGTAATTATACGGTTCTAAACTTCTGATAAACAAAGAACAGATAATTTACAACTTTTGGTCGTTTGCATCACCACATGTGTACTTTGATATTAGCATAAGATCTACGTGCACAAAATCAAACTGAATCGAGGCTAATAACAGGGTTTATTATCAAATGCAGTATGCAATCCTTGTTCCAACTTAAATGTAACATTTGCTTAGATAATAGCGTAACATGAGTGTTTGATCATTATGGTGATATTGGTGGCAAAATAGACGAGTCCGGCATGTTGGGTAACATGTCAAAATGAGTAGTTTTGTTGATTAGGTCGGGTGCTAGTGTAACCATACTTCTAGTGATTAAAATCAAGCAAAAACAATTTGAGAACGTTTGAATCTTCGCCCAATAGGGAAGTGCTTGTATTTTCTTTCGACAACCAAAAAATAGAAGTGCTGATAAAGTATCTTGATACTTATATTTCTGGAATCTGATTCTTATTAATTCTTTTTATTGATATAATTTAAAGATGGTAAAATGTTTAAATATTCATCATCTGAACTTACAACACTCCTCTCACTTAATTGTCTATGATGCAGGTCTGACGGTTATGCATCTCGTTATTCTTCGCTGTACCAAAGTTATAGTTTACGAGTCATACAGGTGCTCTAAGAACAGAGGAAAGAAGTCCTTTACACTTGCAAGAATTACCAGGCTCTTCTGCCAGTGTTCCATACAGCCGATATTTAGTAAATTCACATATTCCAGCAGCCTATGCCAACTTGGAGGAGATGAGTCCCATCCCTCTCACCAAATCCAAATCCTGGTTCATCTTCATTATCTTATGCTAGATCTACAAAAGATCCAAGACCTGCACAAGATCCATACCAAAACCCTGCACAAGATCCATACCAAAAACCTGCACAAGATCCTTACCAAATAGCCGCCTCTTCTGCACCCTATGCAAATGTTAGTGCAGATTCTCACCTTCTGGCATCTGGTGATCGTCAAGCTACTCGGCCCCAAATGAGATTCGATCCGTTTACTGGCCAACCTTACAAGTTTGACCCTTTTCTGGCGAACCCATTATACCCGAAAGCGCGACTCACCGTTATGAGAGCCCATACTAACTTTGAACATTCTTTATAATGTTTTCTGGCCAAACCAAGGGTCGATTTCAGTTGCCGCAGTTCATGTTAATTGTAAGAGATGTTTGTTAGTCCCCAGAATTTAGCAATGTACATTAGTGGAGCTTTTCTTTATTTAATTACATGCTCTTCAGCTTATTCATTTTGAGGGCTACTGGTCAATCCTTGAATCGTGATTACCCAAGTCCTCCTACGAAAAAAGATTGTCAGCATTGCCTTCAACTTCCGATAAACCGTCACTGCTCTGTTACCAACAATCTAAACTATGAGAGGAGAAAACGTTATGTCTTGTAGCAATGAACTATTAAACAAAGCATTTTCATTTTTCGTTCTTGCAAAACAGTGATCATATAGTTGACGGAGATTAGTGTCGGTATGTATGAAATTAGGCGTTGCGTTTTTTTAACAGAGCATGTATCAAATCAGATATTGCATTTCCTTTGAACTGAAAAGATTACATTCATTGAGCTTAATAAACTGTTTGACTAGGTAATTTCATTTTTTGCGATAGTTGCAAGACAATTGACATTTAACGAGTTTGTTTTCGCTGTGTGGTTATTCATTGGTTTCGAATATCAAACATGGTAATCGTCATGAATAGAAAAGCACGACTATGCTATGCCCACAAAATACAGTTCGCAGCCCAGATGAATTAGCCATTTAACCGGTTACGTTATAAAGGCTTTGTTGACAGTTGCTTAACTGCCTATAATCGTCTTCTAAAACTTACACTGTAGTTGGTTGTTAGTTTGTTATACGTGGCACGAGTTCAACACAAAACAGTGTATTTGACCTATCTTATCGACACATATGTTCCATGTGATGGCTTTTTTCATTTGTCGCAGACAGCAGACTTATTTCACATACTAGTTATGTAAACACGAGTACATGACCAAACTCATATTATGCAACAGGCTTTTGCACACGGAATGATGGATTAGAGTTAGAGCGAAAAACGGGTAAAAAAGCGTTAAGGTCGTGTCGAGTTGACATAGCATCACTTATTCATGTTAAACATCATGGCAAAAGCTACATAACTACCGTATAATTTTTTTGAGTACGTAAGGTAAAAGCATATATGCATCATCAGGTGTATTATCGAGTAACGGAAAATTGAACCGGGCCAAATGGTAGTGGGCTCACCCGACCAGAAAACAAAGTGAATAAACTCATAAAGTGAAGCACATGGACTCCCGCTTAAACCGGACACAAACCTGACCCAAAAAGTGACCCGACTTGTTAATGTTACTTTGGTCCTCACTTCTTTTTCTATCACTTTTCGTTTTGTGATGCAATAAGTCTTTTTGATATACGATTTTATTTTGTTTCTATTTTTTTATTATCTTTAGTCACATTTTCCTATCTTTAGGTAGTACCTTTGAATCATGATGGTATTTTTATTGATTTTGATTATTGAATCTCTCTATTAATGAGTTTGGTTGTGCGTTCACTTGTAATGTTGGAGAAACTTTTATCCAAAATCACTTGTTTTTGTTACATCATTTTCCTATTTCATATTCGGGGATGAATTTACGACTTTATATAAATAGATATCACACATTTCTTTTTACATATTACAAAAATAAAACCAATCTGAGACATATATAATTTATCCACTTGCTTTACTATGGTCCATGTAAGAATTCAACAACTATCTCATGAGCTTAAATTTCGTTATTTTTCTTATCTGAAAGCAAATTACATAAATACAATCATAAGTAAAAAACTTCGTCCTTAATGTATCAATATGATTATCAATTGAACTTTTAAGATCTTGAATCCTCAATGATTTTTCAAGAGCATATTATTAGAAGATTTAAATGATAAAACAAAAAGTCAATGTATCATACACGATTACAAGGCTTGTAAAACTAGTCGTCAAAGTTTTCTTAGAATGAAAAATTATTTACACACTTGTATAGCACCAAATATCTCACATCGTGTCTAAGTATCTCATGTTGTGTCTTAAACGAGACTTGAACACACCGTCTTTTTATTGATAGGCCACAAAGTTGCAGCGTATGGGATTTGAACTTGAGACGTCCACCGAGGAATCCCAAGCCCCACACTAGGCCACACATTTATTGGTAACAAAAAGAAGTGATACTTAGATAAATATAACGCACATCCAATAAACATTGATGCCAAACACAAGTTTCTAGCAAAATTATATACCGTAGCTATTATCATAAGCAAAATTTAGAATCATGAGGTGTGCACACTACGGAGCATAGGACGTTTAAATAACAGCATAAAAATTCGAAACCGTCTTACCATTCATCTTCCTATTCTTTGTCCGCCTCTTTCTCTTGAGTATGTTATGTAAAATACGAGAAGACCTTGAAATGACATCATAAGTAGAAACCCCTTTTAGACGCCTCTTGTTATTGTTTGGCTGCCTTTTTTTGATTGGTTTCGCATTAACATTAGGAGATACAAGGCTCTTAACAAAGATAGGGGCACCTATATAGTTCCCATTTTTGGTAAAACATACACCTTTGTCATCACATAATCTCCAACTGATGTGTGGAATGTACCACTTGAGCGTGTGTGCAGCATCATACTTGCTCATCTCGCAGTCATATGGGAGTAGTTCCCAATCATTAGAGTTTTTCATTACCCATCTCTGATAGGGGAGATCGTCGTCACGGAATACGCATAGGCATTCATCCACAACCCCTAGACAGTTAAAATAATCACAGACATATCTCGAGTCCTCTGGTTGGGGGGTTTCTGTAAATTCCTCTCGAGATAGATCAAAAGAAATAATTACTGTCTCTTTACTCGTACAATCCTTCATAAACCAGTGAAGCGCTCCATTCCATAACATACCAAAACGACTAGATTCAATAAACTTGTACTTTATTTGTCCGATAACTTTCCAAGTATTTGTTTTCAATGATAAGAATTGAAAAAGTGTTCCGACCTTACGCATGTAAATCCCATAACAACCTTGTAATCATCGATGGATGAAACATAACCAAAACCCCAACATAAAATATCCCTATGCAAGGTAATGTTAAAAAGTCGGGGTGGCAGTTGGAGCTTCTTAACCTCCCTGGTTGAAGGATTGATTACTACAACTTGAGCATCGACCGGGGTGATGCATACAAGACCATTGGAAGAACCAACAAAATGCCAACGATTGATGATATAAAAATCATCATCAGGCGTCTCCCTATGTGATGGCATAATGATTCTTCTATGCCCAAGTTCATGATTGTTGTGATCTTTTTTGCAAGTATATTCTAGATGAGTTTGAACAAAACTAGAACTAGAGATAATTGAAAGCCATGACTTACAAACAATTTTGCATCGAATGAGATCTTCAACATCCAATCTCTTAAGTATATCTTCAACCAAGTCAAACACAAGCTCTGACATTATACAAACCTAAGAAAGATGCAGGGGTCGAATGAAGGGATCGACATACTTATAGGTTTAGCATCAGTTTACATAGTATATATGTTTTAACCTCGTACACCTAAGTCCTCGGCCCAAAAGCATTAAGGCCTATACAAAACCCAATTGAGCTGAGTCCACAATCTTATCTTAATTAAAAAAAGACATTTGGTTTCATGAGTTCAAGTCGAAGTATTTTACAATGCAAAGTCTTATTTAGTGTTTTGCCCTTACGAAAAAAAAGCTTGTCAGCATCGCCTTCAACTTTGGATAAACTGTCTCTGCTGTGTTACCAACAATCTAAACTATGAGAGGAGAAAACATTATGTCTTTTAGCAAATTAAACTAGTGTATCTGGATCATATAGTTAATGGAGGTCACATCCATTAGGAAATTGGAGCTTATGGAAATATAAGATATCCCAAAGTTGAAGGCGATGCTGACAACCTTTTTTTTCCGTAAGGGCAAGACATAACACTCATTTGATCTTTTTAGAGTCACTTAACACTCATCAAATGTCAATTGTCTTGCAACTATCGCAAAAACTAAATTAGCATCTTAGAAGTTTACCTAGTCAAACAATTTTAGTAAGCCTAATGGATGTAATCTTTTCAGTTCAAAGAAAAAGCAACAACAACAACAACAATCCCAATCCACAAGGCGGGGTATGGGGAGGTAAAATGTGAGCGGATCGTGCTTATCCGGGATGTACCGGGAGTAGAGGCTAACTTGCCAACGAGGGCTCCCGTGAGTCACGGTGTCGGGTGAGAGAAAGAAGAAGAAGAAAAAGAAAAGAAGAAAAAGAAAAGAAGAGATAGAGAGGCGTTAAGCAACATACGAAGAGAATGTATAAGGTAGCGAGTGAAACAAACAAAACAGCATGAAAAGGCACAACAAAGCGGATAAAAAAAAAAAAAAAAAAAAAAAAAAAAAACCCGAAGAAAGAACCAAGCAAAAGGCACAAAAGCAAAGGACAAGCAAACGGGACCAAGGCACAAACAAACAGACAAACCTAAAGACACACGAAGCAAGAAAGCCACACACCGGTAAAAACTAGGGCACATGCAAGGGACACACAAACACCAAGAAAACAGTAGCGTCGGGCCTAAATCTACTGGCGAGCAAGAAGAGGTAACCAAAACCAATACGGAGTATCTGATATGATACATGCTCTTTTGAATAAAATTGTTAAGCAATACAGGCAATATCAGTTTGTTTTCGTTATGTAGTTATTCATTGGTTTCGAGTATCAAACTTGGGAACCCTTCATGAACAGAAAAGCATTATGTATCTATAAGCCATGCCACATAAATACTTCACAACCTAAATACATTGGTCGTTTAACTGATTACTTTATCAAAGCTTTGTCGAAGGTTACTTGTACGTAATCGTCTTCTAAAACTTACATATATTGTTGTTGGTTGTCACATGTATATGGCGCGACACTACAACATTTACTGCTTTCCAAATGAAATTTTCCACGGCGACATTTGTCGCTGGAGAATCCGCACTAAACGACAAAATAGATCCTCGTGGCACCAATTCTAGTTGAAAATTTAGCTAAATTATTATGCACTTTTCGTGACGTGTCACGATAATATCGTTATATTTTGACCGAATATTTCTTCGTAAAACGTAGCAGGAACTTTTCCCGCTCATGTTTCCCCATCGACATGTCGCCGGGGATTCTTTTGTTTATTTAAAAATATGTAATTAGCCTTAATGACTCTTATGGTGACGTTGACAACAGTTTACGTGACGTGTCATGAGAAGAAAACTGTTGAGCTTTAATTTATGCAATTGGGCTTATGATTTGGGCTTTCTTATTAAGGAAACTCGGCTTATGTTTTATTGGACATTTTCACGTGACGTATCGTAGATTCAATTGACCGTTGACTTTAACAAAAATACATATCGTTATTGATGAGACTTGACGAAACATAGTACATATGTAGCTATGGGAAAAACAAAAATATTAAATTTATGATGAATTAATATGGTTATTAATTCGTGTTTGTTAAACATATCGACTCATCCGTTGAACGTCTAATGTGTAACCATAACATACCGACTCATCCGTTGAACGTCTAATGTGTAACCATAACATACCGACTCATTCGTTGAACGTCTAATGTGTAACCATAACATACCGACTCATCCGTTGAACGTCTAATGTGTAACCATAACATATCGACTCAACCGTTTAACGTCTAATGTGTAACCATAACATACCGACTCATCCGTTGAACGCTAATGTGTAACCATAACATACGACTCAACCGTTGAACGTCTAATGTGTAACCATAACATATCGACTCATCCGTTGAACGTCTAATGTGTAACCATAACATATCGACTCATCCGTTGAACGTCTAATGTCCAACCCTAACATATCGACTCATCCGTTGAGCGTTTAATGTGTAACAATAACATAACGACTCATCCGTTGAGCGTCCTAATGTCCAACCCAACATATCTACTCATCCGTTGAGCGTCTAATATGTAACCATAACATAACGACTCATCCGTTGAGCGTCTAATGTCCAACTGTAACACCCCAACCGGACAAGGGTAAAGATATAACAAATACGGTTACATATCAGAACCTTAAGTACTATACAATAGCGAAAGCCTTTACAAAATATTCAAAAAGAAACATAAATAGCAAACTTCAAAATAAATCTAAGATCTCTAAAGGTCAAGTCTTGCTCTCAGTTCTACTCTCAACCCAGATCAGCTATCCATAAGCTCATCTTGAATGCTTAGAAACACGCCGAGGAAAAGAAAAGTCGGTGAGCTTACAAAGCCAGGTGAGCAGATATAACAAAACAAAAACTAAACAAAACATAAATACGAATTGAACAAAGCGAATAACAAAATCGTGGCGGAACGAGAATAATGAATCATTGAGGATTACTGCGAAACACAATTGCACGAAATCCGGAACAACAATTAGCAATCAAGGACAAACACATAGCATATTGATGACTCCAACGCAAACACATCAAATAACGGACACTTAACATATCAAGAAGAAATAGATTACATATAAACCAAGCGAAAAGTCTAAGGCTAACGGAAACACTTTCTAGAAAATAAACATGGCATTCAACAAATTAATTAATCTTCACTTAACACACTTAATTCAATATTGCGGCGGAAATAGCGATCCAAATCATGGCGATCTCATAAACAAATAGAAACATAGTAGACAAACTATAATTAAATAGACCAAACAAAACATAGCATAACCATTAGCAATTATCAAAGCAGATATCATAAGCTAAACCGGTTCTCGGATCAAATCCTAACATCGTGAGTTTAAACATGGCGGTCACATAGGCAAATAAAACACTAACATAAAATCAAAGTTCACAAAATTAATGAACAAATTATACATACTAAACTTATAGAATACCCACTTTCACACTAGCACATTCATCTCACGGATCAGCGAATTCACATGACGATAAACTAACATGACATCGGATGATGACATCACGAATCATATTTAAACATATTAATCATAACCTAGCATTATAAATGGTAATCACGTAAACATACAAAAGCATAACTACATATAATAACATATAATATGCCGAGCACATAATTATTAACACTTGAACATACCGAATCATAATCAGAATACTTAACATAGAAATAACAAATAAAGATTTAGTTAACTACCACGAGCCCAGAACATATCATATCAAAAACATCAATACAACATAGAAAACAATCTCAAAATAAGTCGGAGTAGCTAGCTCCCAGAGTTTTATGAAGACGCGTATTGCACGCGACATCATTCACCTAGATAAATCATATCGGATAATGATCGGATCTAGGATGCATCCATCGCCCACAAACATATATTGATAATATAATATAACTTGAGCTCATAACAATTAACGGATAAGGGCGTGGCGAACTTCACTCTTGCCATAGAGTCATGTCGAGGTGCATCAACGACACGGACATGGAACCCCATGACTAGTTATTATTTGGCTCGGGTGTCAAACTAACTTAGGTCAAATTAGAATGTCATAACTGACATAGATCATATTTTATCAAATGTTTAATCATGTTTTCAAAATCAAAGGTTTCATATCATATAGTTCAAAATCAAATATTTTATGATTCAAAATCAAAGTTCGAGATAAGCAATAGCTCAATTAGACACATTAGGGTTCATAGCAAAGGCTTAGGAAATCCTAATACAAAAGTTAACGAAAAGAAAACGTTACGAAAACCTTTCTTGAAAAGGTCGGAATATCATGCCTTAAAGCAAATGAGAGAAAAGCAAGCGAGCAGTGAATCACGAAGATATAACGTCGCGTCTTCTTCAACGAATCTACACGGATTATGATTTATTTAATACTTATTAGCATCATTAAGGTTATAACGGATTCATCGCATTAACATTCTTAGCGTTATAAGTATATTCTCATTTTATAAGCTTCTTATGCATTTGTAAGTGTTACCTATTGATATCATATTTTATCTTTCGGTTTCTTAAACTCATATTCGGACCGGACTTTAACGATTTTATAAAATACTTACTTAGCTCAAATGAAATCAAGCAAAATCCCAGAGGTTCCCATATGAGTTAAAGAGTCTCCAAAAATTAGTGGGTTCTATATCTATGCCAAATGGCCTATGGAAAATCACAAGTCCGGACACATCCGTAAAGTAATCGAAAATACACCTTAAAGTTTACACTTATTGGACTGTTTAGACACCTTGGAAAATCCCATAACTCCCGAAATTCATTTATATCCTAAATATCACTCCTGTAAAAGGAGAGCTCCCAATTCCTTATGGTTTGCAAATGAAAAATCAAACAATCCAACTAAATTTCAGACCCGTTTTCTCAGCTTTGACACTTGATCTTGTAAAATTCAAAAATACGACTTAGACAACTCCAAATTTGACCAAACCACTTGGAAAACTTAACTAAGACATAAAATAAACTTTTCCAACAAAAACCCAGATTATTGCACTTATAAAATTTGATCTATGACCCGCACAAGTTCGACATATGATGCTGTCCAGTTTTAGGGTTTATTAAAACCAATATAAGCACTTGTTTAACCTACCCAAACGCACCCATGACCCATGAAAGCCATATGACCTGTTTTAATAGTATCTTAACATGCCCTTACTCACCCAAGTCGATTCAAACAGCCCCCACTCTTAATTTTCGAAACCAAACAGCCCTCATATGGTTTAAATTACTTTCTATGATTTTCGGTTTGTTTAGGGTTTTCATGAGTCAAAACTTATTATTGTATGTGATGTTTTTTTTGTCGAATAGGAAACATTCGAGATTGGAGATGCAAAACACACGCGTAACCAAATAAAATGGACAAGGATTTGAATGAGATTCGTGATGAAATTTACCTAGTGTGCTCGGTGAGGAAGCGAGAAACCAAGAGGGCGAACCCTCGACATCACCCAACCAATAGCTTCCACGATTGCAACCCAAACAAAGAGCCTACCATGTCCTTAGCGACCTTGAGCGCACCCTACAAATCTCTCTTGAGCCTTGAATTCGAATGGAAGGAGAGGAGAAGAACCATGCCGTCACTTTTGGTTTTTCTAGGGTTTTGTGTGTTTCAATCAATGTGGGCGTAAAAAAAATAAGGAGGAGGGCGGTCTTTCTTTTGAGCACAAAGGGGTAAAAAAAAAATAATGGGCTAAGTCCAATTTCAAAATTATTATTTAGATGGGCTTTTACATTTAGTTAATATGTGCTTTGTAACTTAGTAAATTTTCGTTCATGTAATATTTATAAACACGTAATGAAATTTTAATCGTAGAAGTAAATAAATCTCGAAAATTAGATTTGGCGAACAATTTATAAGTTAGGTTAGACTTTACATTTACTGAGCTTGACGGATTTTACGTATTTTATAAATATTAAATAGAGGGGCAAGATAGTCTTTTCACGCGTTTCAGATTTTAGGGTTTTACACCAACCATAACATAACGACTCATCCGTTGAACGTCTAATGTCCAACCCTAACATATCGACTCATCCGTTGAACGTCTAATGTGTAACCATAACATAACGACTCATCCGTTGAGCGTCTAATGTCCAACCCAACATATCGACTCATCCGTTGAGCGTTTAATGTGTAACCATAACATATTGACTCATCCGTTGAGCGTCTAATGTCCAACCCTAACATATCGACTCATCCGTTGAGCGTCTAATGTGTAACCATAACATATGGACTCATCCGTTGAGCGTCTAATGTCCAACCCTAACATATCGACTCATCCGTTGAACGTCTAATGTCCAACCCTAACATATCGACTCATCCGTTGAGCGTCTAATGTGTAACCATAACATATGGACTCATCCGTTGAACGTCTAATGTCCAACCCTAACATATCGACTCATCCGTTGAGCGTCTAATGTGAATAATTTTATGATAAATAAATACTACTCCTCCGCCTCGTATTAAATGTCCACATATGTTTTGCATCAAATATTATATAACAAAACCAAAATATTTATGGTCAAAGTTAAGAAGAAAGACTTAGAAAATTCAAACTAGACATTTAACGTAACAACACATCAAAATATGCATATTTAATAACTTTATTAAAGTTTGTTGCATTTAATGATATTTTTTTTATAGTTTACGTACAAAAACGAAGCTTTGAAAAAAGTTCGTTGCTATTTTGTGAACTAAATCCTTTTTAATTTTATCGCTAAACATTAAGTTTACGTATAAAATAAAATTAAGTTAATTTTAAAAAATAGAATTTGATTTTTTTATTAAGTTGATTTAAAAAATAAAATTAAATTAAGTTGATTTTAAAAAATAATTTTAAATAAAATAGGTTTCCCCAGCGACATGTCGCCGGGGATTCTATTTGACTTCGTTGACTTTAACGTAACAACAAATCCCCAGCGACATGTCGCCGGGGATACCAACCCACCAAAATTTTCGTTATCGTGCCAATTTACGCTAAACGACAAAAAATAACTTTCCCCAGCGACTTGTCGCCGGGGAAAACTTTGATGATAAAGTAGATCTGGTCAATTTTATCACTGCAGAAACGAAAAAAATCTTATCTCCTTCCTTTGGCGATTTTTGCAACACCATCACCAACACCAACAATCATCAACCATCACCAACAATTCGAGCACCTCCATCACCACCACTTCAACGTTACCCACCACCACCGGCGTTACACGAGCACACGAGCACCTCCTCCTCCTCAAAACCATAATTCTTTTCTTTACCCTCTAAATTATAATTCTATATCTTCTTTTCTAACCCTCTAATTATTGGTGGTGCACGACACGGTGGTTTTGTTTTGTTTCGACTTACACACAATGTGGTTTGGTTGTATATATTTTTTAATTTTGTTAATTATAATATGATTTGGTTAAACAAGATTATTATTGTTGTAAGAAGTTGTTAATTAGAAAATTTTGTTAAGTAATTTTTTTTGGTTTTGGCGATGCTGTGAATGAAAAGAAGGAGAAACGAGCCGAGTCCACAGTAGAGCCGACAACGAGCCGAATCCACAACCAAGGTATGTTATAATTTTTTTTTCTCCTTTTGGTATCGATCATGGTGAGCCGTCAATCTGTCCTTGCTAGCACACATGAATGGCTAACCGTAACGAGACTTAAAAGCAGTTAAGCACAAATACAATGAAGTCCTGGAGAATACAATGAATTCCCGGGTCGTTATGTCCCACGGAGACTCAATGGTGTGTAAACACTTGATCAGACGATAGAATGATCACTAAGGATAGTGATCAGAAAGGATTTTGATAGGATAATTACACTACTGAAAAAGGTAATAAATAACAGCGATTTAAATACAAATTAAGAAAATTAAAAAGATAAAATATATTAAATAAACGCTATCACTATATTTAAAGTGATGAGCGTTTAAAACCAAAACGTCGTTTAAATAAAAACTACGTAACGTCATGAGAATAAAGCGTGAAAATAAAGAAGGACAATACCTACGGATATGAAAAATACATTTTACAATCCTAATTATATAAGAAAATTATTAGAAAAGGAAAATTATTTTTACAACTATTTATTTATTTATTATTAATTAAAAACTAATTTAAACTATTTAATAATACTCTAAAATAAAAGAAAATATGAAATAAGACTAGAAAAATAAAATTAAGACTTAGAAAAATCTAAAATATGATAAAACTAATTTTAAAACAGAAAATATATTTTTTAGACTTTTTATATATTTATTACTAATTTAAAGCTATTTAAAACTAATTAAAATGCTAGAAAATACTTTTTAAGCTAAGAAAATTATAGAAAAAAATACTATTTAGGCTTTTTATATTTATCTAAACTTAAGAAAATTGAAAAATTATTTTTTGAATCTTTTCTTAATTATTTGTATTTAAAGCTAATTAAAATGCTTAAAAACTAATTTAAATTAAGAAAAATAGCAAAACAACTTAGAAAAATCTGAAAATTTCAGGAAAACTCTAAAATAATATATAGAAGCTAGGAAAATAGAAAAACAAGGGTTGTGTGGAAGGATTTGAAACTGAAGTGCAAAGGGCTTATCAATAAGCTCTTGAATAAATAATGAGCACCAAAGTGAACCAACTGCTTACAGAAGCAAATTTATGCAATAAGAACCAAATGCAACAAATATTCACAAGCCTAAACCACAGAATCACAAGTTGCTAGGATTTGCTGAAATGAGATTATGGGCTAAAACAGTTGAGGAGGAGGCTACTTTGGACAGGGAAATAAGCACAAGAATAAGCTGGAAACTGAGAACTAAAAACTGGATCTCAAAATAGACCTGGGTGGCTATCAATGAACCAAGGCTTAGACCTAGGTGAGCTCTAACAAGCTCTGTGCAAGTGCTACAAACACTGCATAATCCTGTCAGATTAACGATTGCCACGAGGATTTAATGGCAATTTGATAAGCTTGTTTGAAGCTCAAGAAAAATTCACAAAATTAAGAAAAATAACAACAAGAAACTAGACCAGCATGAGATTTTAAAACATCAAGTTTCATTTGCATTGATCCGAAATGAGTGCATGAAAAATACCTCTAGATGAGCTCAAACGGGTTTTACCAAACTTTGACTTTTGACAAAACTTAAAAGTTTGACTTATATGAGTTTAAAACTGAAACTACTGATTAACTATGATATATTAAGCTATAGTGAAACTAGATTAAGCTAGATAACCTACTCATGAATCACTGTGATGAAATTAGTACCCAAAATCCTAACAGTTAAGGTATCAAGACAGATTAAATGGGATTTTGACTTTGAAGGTTTGTAGACACAGGTAATTGACTCAAATGAGTCTCAAATGACTTAGCAAACATGAAACACCAGACTACAACCTCTGAACAAACCTCCACTCTGAGACACATGGCACATCCAAACACACCTTATAAAAGCGAAAGACAAGCTTAAAGCGACAAGATCACCGAACTAGCTAGTACCATTGATCAACCGAGTTCTCTTGACCATATTGCAACTATGTAAGCAGGTTAAAGCAGTTTAAGACCACAGATATAAGTGCAAACAAAAATTACAAATTGACTTGAAATGAGAATTAGATTTCTTACTCACTTGCATCCAACTAGTTGCAGGGTGAAACCAAACCAAAAGACCACTCTACTAAACCATTTCTAACCCAAATCCAAGTACTGCTTCTACCCATTCCATTTCCAAGATCCAATGAGACAGTTTGACTTTTATTGACCAAAAGCCAAAACTGCTGAATCGATTCAAAGAGCGCACCAGAGACTACAATAAGCTTAAGTGAGCTTATTTGATTATAACTGAGCTTATTAGAGGATTGAATGCATAAATTTGAAACTAAAACATTCAACGATAAACATAAAATTTTGAGACTAATGTGAAAACTTAAATTGATAATCCAAAGTACAATACATCGATATTTTCACTTATATGTGATACATTGAAACTAAAATACAACTTTTAACTAAAACCAAGACATTAACTTAAGAAACGACATTTAAGAAAAATGGAAAACTAGCTACTCCCTTCAAGCTTCTCTTCCTTCTTTTTATATGCCAAACCGCTCCCCATGTACTCGAATCTATCCCACCAAAATCTAGCCATTGGATCACTCTCATGTGCCATATGTCATTTTTGGCGCCAAAAGGTCTTGAGCAGGTTTTTGACATTAAATGGAGTTGGTTTGAGCAATTAAAGGGTTTTGGGTGTTAGTGAAGGTGGAGGGGACATGGTATGGAGAGGGTGTTGAAAATGGGAGAAAACCATATCTGGTTTTGAAGATACAGGGGTGGAGAGGAGAAGCTACAGTATTTCTGGTATTAGGCGCGTTTTCTCCTCGTTTGACTTGCGTTGACCGAGCTAATAATACAAAGGGTCGGGTTTGGGCCAAATGTTGGGTTTGGGTTGGATTTGGGCCAAGATAATACATAGGATCCGTTTGGTTAAGTGGTAACAACAAGGACCAAAAGTGTAATTCATCCAAACCTCAAGGACTGATCTTGCAACTTTTTCAAACTTCTCACAAGGACCAAACTTGACAACTTTGATAATACAAGGACCCTTTTTTGCATAAATTCCATTTTAAAAGGTCCAAGGACTAATTTTGCAATTTTCAAAGTTTGAGGACCTTTCTTGCCAATTGACCAAAAATTCATTCAAGGATCATTTTTTACAACTTAGAATACTTTAAGGACCTTGAATGATAAAATTCCACATTTTGAATTCGAGGACTAGATTTGACAACTTTTTAAAACTTGGGGACTAAAGCGCCATTTTGCAAATTTGATCGTTTTCATCGATTTTGATAATTTTGTATTTAAAACACATAAAACACTTGTTTGTGATATTTTTATCATTTTGATGTGTTTAAGTGTTTTCGGATGATTTTGCGATCTTGATAGTACAAAATGATGAGTATTTAGACCTTTCGTGATATCCGGGTGACATGTCGCGGGGAATGTTTATTGTTTAAATTTTGTTAGTTTATAGTTATTATTAGTTGAATTGCCTTGAAATGTGCTCGTTTATAATTATAATAAGTTGTCAATGATAAAACTTTGTTGATATAAGCCGTTTGTTTTCTTTGTGTTATTACCTTAAAACTTTGTTGATATGAGCCGTTTGAACCCTTTAGGAATGTTTTAGGATTTTAGTGATTAATTTTGGAAAATCCCGTCTAAAATTAATCATCCTATAGAAAACCGTCCAAATTAATTTATTAGAAATTAATTTGGAAAGTCCCCATTGGGACCTTTTGAATGTTTTGTCTCATTTAGGATATGAATGTGTATAATTGGTTTACTATTTGAGATGATTTCGACAGTGTTTCTCCTTTACTCGTATGATGATGGTGTTGAGAAAGTTTATTCTAGTGAAGAAGAAGATTGATCTTGAGTTGTAACTTGCAAAATACACTTATATATTTGAATGAATGAATAAAATTGTTGTGGATTGTTTAAATGTGTATATTTATTTGGATGTATATGTATTTGGATGTGTGCATGCTTATATTATTTTGTTCATGAATTTCTATATGTTATGCTAATTGTACTTGTACAGATGTCGTCAGCAGATGTTGCACGGTCCCATGGCGGTGACGGTGGCGGTGAGGATCGTCCCCTTCCAGACCGCGTACCCACCGGTTGCGGGGTTGCTTCATGAACCGAGGTAAGAATTTCTGGATTATTGTAATACAAGCATAAATTTGATACATATATTGAACTTGCTTGCCTTGAATTTTATGACTTTATCACTAACTTGATTTTGCGAGGCAAAGGTAAACGAAAGCCCATTTTGGCGGCGGGGAAGCAGGCGGTGAATACATGACAAGACCCGGAACCTTTCGCTAAAGGCAATCGCAGAAGATAAAGGCCCCGTCTCGATCAGTTTTGATGTGGGTGACAAACAAACCCTAAACCCTCTCGGTCCCCATGCGGCTCACTGGTCTAACTACATCGGGGAGGTCGTTAGGAGTGTGCCGTTCTACTACCCTTCTTGGGAGAAGGTCTCGAAGGAGCGGAAGGCGGCGATCATTTCAAATATTGGGGTCAGTTATCCTTTTATGTAATTGTGTTTATTTATTTAATTGTGTATATTTATCTAAATTCGCTTATTTATATATATATCATATAAATAAATAAACAAATTTAAATAAATATATAAATTATATCTCTAACTCTGTTTTCGTTTTGTTGTATATGATTGCAGACCTTGTTTGACCTCGGGCCGCACATGGAATCCTCCATTGGATGAGAGATCTCGAGGCATAAACTCGCACTTGCAAAAGCCTACAATACCAACAAGGCTTCTTTCAAGGCCAAGCATGGGAAGCGACCCAGCGGGACTTACGATGTGTAGGCGATCAGGCGTGCACGTCCCGAGGAGATTACAGCGGCTGAGTAGGATTGGTACATTGAGTTTTGGAATGATCCCAAGAACCTTGCTCGAGCCTCTCAAAATCGGCTAAACCGGCAAAAGAGCCTGGTCATACCTCGACAGGGATCCCGGTCGCTGGCTCGCCTTCGAGATGATATGGTAATAAACATATATATCTGATTATACGCTTTGGTGTGTTGTGATTTGTCGTTTTTAATTAGTTTCATCTTATATGCGTGTGTATGTACAAAGGCAGGCCTCAGACACCCAGGAGTACCCTTCGCTCATTGACACCTTCTGGCGAACACATACCGTTGATGGGGTATTCCCTTCGGATGAGGACCGCCGCATATATGTAAGTTTTGTTTCAAAACACACTTTAATGAATTATCGAGAAATAATGTAGCAACCCGACTAATATATTTACTATCTTGTGTTTTGTCACTACATAGGAGGAGATGAAAAGGCTTGAGGCTACGGGTGATTACACGGAGGATGAGATCAATGCCTTGGCAAGAGGGGGTAAGCTTCGTGGGCATATTCCCGGTGTGGGTCGGGTATTGCCATCACGGGCCACATCCAGGCCAAGTATGCCCGCCCCCGACAAGTCGCTCAAGAGCATGCAAAGAAAGGTAGACTTTATGATGAGTCTTTTCAAAAGCGACGACAAATACTCGGATATGTTTAAGGAGTTTGAGTCGGGTGGTGCTAGCGGGAGTGGCGGGTGTGGTGATGACGAGGAGGGTGGCGGTGATGAGGATAACGATGACGAGAGGTAGTTGTGTTATATATTATTAGTATGCTACATTGGTACTTTAGGTAGTTGTGTTATATATTATTAGGTTCATCTTGGCGACATTTAAACACTTGTTTCCCTATCTATCATGTTGAATATTGACTTTTAAGCCCTGTTTATAACTAGGAAGCAACGTTTTGTAGACTTATTCGGATTTTGGACGATTTAGCTTTATTATTTTTCGGTTTTGGTAAAAGTTTTGATGTATTTGTATTGCGTTGATCCGTTATATTGTATTTGTGTTTTGGTTGTGGTGAGTCTATACGGGTTTTAAATGCAGGTTTATTTGGTAGATTTTTAGGAAAATTAGGAAAAATCTGAAATCTTCTTGTCAGTTGTATTTAAAAAATGCAGACTTTTCCCAAATGACTTGTCATGGGATAATACCCACTAAACGTTGACAAGTCAATGAAAAAACATACTTTCCCCAATGACATGTCGTCGGGATACTATGCTTATTCGTTGACTTGTCAACATATAATAAGTTTCCCGTGACATGTCACGAGATAGATGAAATTAACGTTAGTTTTAATTAGGCGTGTTAATCAATTTAGCTTAACTCGAAGATTCGTGACATGTCACGGGATATGATGAAATTAACGTTAGTTTTAATTAGGCGTGTTAATCAATTTAGCTTAACTCGAAGATTCCCAATGACGTGTCGTTGAGGATAATATGCCACCGTGGCACTACTTTTTGATGAAAAATGAGTGGGACCCACTTCGCCGGGGATTATCGATGGGATACAATCCCGACGAGGCTTCCTCATGACGTTTCCCCAGCCGACGTGTGGTAGGAAAGGAATCCCAACAACACGTCGCTTGGGAAAGACCCCAGTGTCATTGGGAAGCCGGTCGATGTTGTAGTGCGAGTTCGGTCATCCTATGAATCAATGAAATTTTTGAAAGCCCATGCGAAATTATATAGAGACTTTCGTTAAGCGATATTATATATAAGTGTCATTGTTTATAAGATATAATGCGATTAGTTATCTAAACGTTCGCGTATTAACCATTTAAGATATTTTCCATCTAAATCTTTTTTTTGGTGAAAAATATATACACACGTATAATTATTAACGGACAAATTTGGAATGACTTTAAATTACGGCGCGCGCGGTCATTTCACTTTGCACACCAGCAAACTTTGCGAGTTCAACACAAAACAGTTTATGTGACCTATCTTATCGGCACATATGTTCTTGGTTGGACAAATTTTGGGTCTTACACAACCCTACCCTGTCTGTGTATTATCCTCACTTTTTCTTTCGAAATAATTTTTTGTCATTCATTCACATGATCATATAAAAGCAAAAATATAAAAATTGCCATGTGATTGCTTTTTTTTCCTTTGTTGCAGACTTATTTCACACACTAGTTATCTAAACACGATGTCGATAACACGACCAAACTCAAGTTATGCAACCGGCTTTTGCACACGGAATCTGGCTTAGAGTTCGAACGAAAAACAGGTTAAAAATCGTCATGGTCCAGTCGAGTTGACATAGCAACAGCTATTTATGTTAAACATCATTGCATACCTAAATGTGAAAATAATTTTTTGAATACATAAGGTACAATCATATATGCATCAGGTACACCTGTACAAGTATTATTGACTTGAGACTTGAGACTTGAGTGACTGAAAGTTGAACCGGGCCAAATAGTAGTTGGCTCTCAACCGACCAGAAAACAAAGTGAATAAAGTGAAGCACATGGACTCCCGCTTAAACCGGACACAAACCTGACCCATAAAGCGACCCGACTTATTAGTGTTACTTTGGTCCTTGCTTCTTTTTCATCACTTTTCGTTTTCAAATCCCTTAAGGGTGCGTTTGGTAGAGAGAAATTCAGAGAAAAAAATGAAGTAGAATAGAATCTCGGAGAATAGAAATCGATGAAATTTTGTTCAATTCTAATGTTTGGTAACAATGAGACTGAATTTAAAGAAATGAAAAAAAAAATTATTTAAATTATTTAAAAAATATATCTTTTTTTTTAATTTATTTTTAAAATTTATGTACTTTCTTTAAAAAATTTATTTTTAAAATGTATTTATTTAAAAAAACTTGTTTTTTTAAATATTTTAAAAAGTATTTATTTAAAAAAAAACTTATTTTAAAAAAAATTTTAATTATTTTTAACATTTTTTAAAATTATATTTTAAAATGTATTAAAAAAAACATGTTTTTTTTTTAAATATTTATTGAAAATATATTTATTTAAAACTTGTTTTAAATTTTTTTTAAAATGTAATTATTTAAAAAAAAAACTTATTTTAAAAAATAATTAAAAAATATATATATATTTTTAAAAATATATTTTTTAACTTTTTAAATGTAAAAAAAAAAAAAAAAAACATTTTTCAAAAATTAATCCATTTCTCCAATTTCTCCACAAAATTAATGGAAATGGCGCTACTTAAATTCTGTTACTCAACTCTCCATTTCTCCACCAAGAGAATTCTCATTTCTCCGCTCTCCATTTCTCCCACTTAAACATGCTTGAGAAATGAAATTAGATTCATTTCTCCATTTCTCCCTACCAAACACACCCTAATATCTCATTGTGTTTTTAACTGTTACATTCGCGTCAAAATTATAGAATGACAGTTTTAACCTTAAATAATTAATTTAAAACTTTTTTAACATTTGTAATAATAACCTCAAGTGTGGGTAATATGGTAAATTCAAACGAAATTCTCTATCTATTATCTATTTTTGGATGTGGAAAATGAATTTAGAACAACCCGAAAGAGAAATATTGACAGTAAATATGAGACGAAGAGAGATAGTATTATGAAATTGCTTCTAGTTCGATTTCTATTAGCGTATGTATATAATGTCTGCAACAACCAAGTAGCTTTTGCAATATCAATAAACCCCCTATACTAAAATGTTACTTTTAGTAACGTCTACACTTAATAAAGAAAGTTACATAACCACAACTATGTAATAGTTTTATTCTACTGCTTTTTGCTACTGTTTACTGCTACCACTAATTATGTTAAATATACATATTGTCGGATGATATTAATCGCTGTTCTAAGCTATGTTACAGTTTTGTTCACGAGATATTTGTTGGCGTGTTAATGATAGGCTTTCTGAAAATGAAATATCATCACAAGCAAACCCAACAATGTACGCTGAAAATACAATAGTCAAAATTGTTGGAAATTTGATATGCTCTAGTGTTTCGTTTCTTTTTGACGAGTTCGTACTTTGTAGTGACGGTCAAAAAGATAACGAGGAAAGAAGTCATGACGTGAATTATAATGACATATATACTTATCGTATACAAATATTAAAGAGTTTGGTTGTGCGTTCATTTGTATATGTAGTTTTGACCGATTCATAGTGCGCCATTCAACTTCACACCACAATGTTAGGAGAAATTTTATCCAAAATTTTTAGGTGCAAAGGGTGAAAACTTTATATTTATCAACACAATTTACAAGCTTTAAACACAAAAACTGATTGGACAGGCCCAAATCAGGATACAGAAGCTTAACTAAACTATACTTCCAAGTCTAACAAATATCGGATAGTAACTAAGCTTAACTAAGCTATATACTCCAAAATTCACTTGTTTTTGTTGCATCATTTTCCTATTTTATACTTTCTACCTTTTAAAGTAATTTTTTACTGACAATAAACACAAATTTTAACGAAAGCATCATTATTACAGTTTTTTTCTTTCTGAATGACAATTTTACCCTAACTAATTAATTTATAATATCTTTAAATTTTGTAATAATTACATCAAATAAGCGTAATATGATAAACTTGATCTAAATTCTTAACCTTTGAAAGTGAATACTTAATTTGGGACAAACCAAAAAAGATATATAAACAATAAATTTGAGACGAAAAAAAATATTTATCATATTTTTATGACTTTCTATAAATAGTTATATGACATATATTACGAATTTGGTTTCACATATTACAAAAATACTAGCATGGTACCCGCGCCAAAAGGCGGCAGGTACCCTGTGACTAAATTTTATAGCGAACAAATGTTATTTTGTTTTGGGCTGCTGGATTTTAGATATATGTTTTGAAAACTTAATTAGATTGTACATTGTTGTTAAATAGTTGTATATTTTGATCAATGAGTGAATTAAATTGTGTATTGATCGTATGTGTTGAATAATGTCTTTTAGTTTTATTTTTCTAAATTATGTTTTTTACTTGTGTTTACTTAAAAAATTATTTGTACATTGTCTTAAATAATTGTATATATTGGTGAAGTGGTGTTTTAAATTATTTATTAATTATATTTAAGAAATAGTGTTTTTATAGTTTGATTTGTGCTTTACATACTTGTAATTTATGTTTTTTGACTTGTATTTGCTTAAAATTTATTTTAGAAAGTTTTAAAAATTAAATATGAGGGAAGTGTCTAAATGCTTTATAAGTAGTATTGATAAAGTTAAGACCGATTCCACTTAATTTTGTTATACTATTTACAATGTTTTGAAACCGGGTTTTAATCGACCGGTCGAATTATCGGGTCACCAGGTTATTGGTTCAACAACCGGGTCAACCCAGTTTTCTATTAAAAAAAGCTATTTTTTTCAACCGGTTCGATCACCGAGTCAACTCGGTTTTCTACTTAAAAAAATGAAGAAAAACCAAATCCGGTCGGGTTTCGAGAAATGAGTTGACACTATCACTTAAAACCCGACGAGTCTAACTGGTTAACCTGTTTTTAAAAACTCAATTTTTTTACTTTTTTTTTAGCTGAAACCTGCTTAACCGGTTAACCCAATTTCAAAACATTGACTATTTAAGACCTAACTCAAAAGTTTTAATTTTGTCATCTTTTTTATGGTTAACTCAGGATCCTAATTCCTAAAGATGTTTGCTTATAATGACCGAACGAAGTAAAGACCCCAATGATTTGTCAAGAGCATATTAGTAGATTTAACAATAAAAATAAAAGATTTAAGGTTAAAATAAAAAAGAGATTATGCTTATTTTTTCAAAAAATAACTCACCTACAAAATAATCTTTGTTTGACAGACATAAGTTATAAGAGATTATTAAAAAAACAATTTTTCATAATTTCTAAAATAAAAGATTCTTCATATAACATATAAAATAATTTTTTTTTATAATCTATTTCAACAACATCACCAAGACTAAAGATCGTGAAGAAGAAGAATGCAATCTATTTTCACAAACATACCTATAGTCGTATAGATGATATTTACTAGGTGCATATGGTTACAAACACACTAGTTAAGTTTATAATGATATTTAGGAGACATGATATATCTATATTATATATTATACTTTCTTGTCACTAAATAAATGTTCACTTGACTTTTTGTAGTCTTTATTATTCAACTTTGGCCTTAAATATTTTCGTTTGTGTGTATATAATACTTGATGAAATATATATGAATGAATTGAGTTTTAAATATATTTTTATTGGTATAATTTTCATCAAGTGTTATATAACACAAACAAAATTATTTAAGGTAAAAGTTGAACAAAAAAGACCATAAAAAATCAAAATGGACATTTATTTAGGGACGGAGGGAGTATTATAATGTATGGATAACCAAATCTAATTCCAAACCTAACTTCTAATCATTAAAAATTAAAATAAGTATCTCCAATCATGAAGTGTATACGTCGACTTACCAACTAAAATTCATCTTTATTTTCAAATTGAAATATCTTTTACTTATTTACTTTTTATGATCTAATTTCATCATATGTTTTAGAATTTTGTCTTCTTTAACTCAACATACATTTGATATATTTTATCGATTTTTAGTTTTTAGATTTTAGTGGGTTTATTTTATTTTGATTCGATTTTTATGACTTTAACCTTTATTTCAATCAATATAAGCGATTCATCAAAATCATACACTTTTAGGGAGTGTTTGTGGGTAAGAAATTGCGAGTATATTTATATCGTGAATAATGATGTCGAGGAAAGCTTCTGAAACCCAAGCAAACACATACAACTAACACATATATTCAGAGTGTTGTGAAACGAATTCACTAAGTGGGTAAGGAATTTTGGAAAGAGTTGGGCTAGCAATTCATTTACTATTTCTATAATACAACTATATTTATCGCCGTCGTTGTGCGCGGTTATCCAACTAGTTAAAGTTAAACAAATATAATCTCCAAATGTGGTTTAACAAGATTAAAAAATAATTGGGTTTGCTTAACCTCTCTGCTCAGTGGACGCGGGTTAATCATTTTATAAAATGAATGTTTTAATTTATTTAAATGAAAATCATGTTTAAATATAGGAATTTACAAGTTCATTTAATGCATTTTTGTTAATTAAGAAGAAAGAAATGCTAAACATTCCTACCAAATGTGCCTACTCATAAGATCGTGATTATCGACGAATTGTGATTTGGATCGGAGAGAGAGAATGAGTGGGATAAAACTATATAACATTATTATGTGTGTAGGAGGATTTGTAGGAAGAAATAGTAAAAGTATATAGCAAAGCTTTTAAAAAAATGTGTTCATTAACTACATCTTAACCTACGCCAGCGGACACACTTGTTAGCAAAATACAAAATAACTAGTTACTGTAACAACAACACGTACCACGCTTATTCAATCATTAATTAATACTAACGAAAATGATAGATATAACGAGTGTTGGAAACCCGCGCGATCGTGCAATGATTAACTAAGGGCGTCTTTGCAACGACAATTAAACCTCGCAATTTTTTTGCAAGTTGCGAAGATTATTAATCTTTAAAGACTTACTGCAGAACGACACTGAGCCTCGAAATTTTTTTTCATGAATTTGGCAAAGTGTGCATTTAATGCACTTGATTGTGCTACAGTACTAATGTTTTGCTTGTTTCTTGTACGATAAATAGTATATTATACAATTTGGCCCGGTTGGCGTTATGGATAAAGAAGATAATACAAACGTTGTTGTCATCAAAGTTTCTTTAATTGTTTTCGAATATAATCACGTGCTTTAGCTGCCACGTGACCTTACAATTTACAAACCTGAAATTACACTTACGTTAAATATTTTTAGTCAACTTGCTTATTTTATTATTTTTTTCTTGGTTTGATCTTTAAATTTAATTAAATAGCTAAAAGCGTATTATAAAGCAAGAAGAATACCTTTCCAAGTGTATGTTAAATTGTTAAGTTTAGCTGAAAAGTTGCTCGTTATATTTTTTATCGTTCGATGCTTTCATTTAGTCCAACTTGTTAGCCGGCCCCTAGCATGCAAGAAGTGCACAATAAAAATCATGTTACTGAGAAGCTTAAGAACGTTAGAAGGATACAAGCTAAAGAGCCTGTTGGTTTGAGAGTATGGATATTAAGGAATGACTTTCATTTCTATTGTAGTCGTTACTCGTTGGGTTAGTAGTTTGGTAGATAAAAATGGGTATCAAACCTTGAAAATTAGTTATTCTCTGAACCCACAAAATTAACCTTGAAAATTTGTTAGCTTTTAGCTACTAGTAGTAATCTACATTCGACAGGTTTCTCCATTCTAGAGTAATCAGTAATCATCGCTGGCCTCCCAAGTGAGCCATCTCATATTCACATGCAAGTATGCAACACTTCCCTTGCACATCATTGTCACCTATGACAATCTAACAAGTGTCATTCTACTGCAACAGGGTTTTCTCACGAAATCGGTAGAAAATTCAGTGGGAAAGGCGTTTTCCACGGATTCGCGCGGAATTGTTCAGTGTGTAAAAACCCCATGGGTAAATATTTTCCCATGATTTTCCCACGAGCGTTGATTATTTCCACAAATATTATTGTGGATAATTCGTGGTTTACTTTCCCACAAATTTCTCACGAAATTCGCAATTTCTAGTAGCCATTTTCCACACATATCCGTGGTTTTTTGCCACAAATTTCCAACGATTTTCACTACTATTTTTCCCACGGATTAGTCACGAAATTTCGCGGTTTAGTAGCCATTTTTCACACATATCCGTGGTTTTTGCTACAAATTTCCAACAATTTTCACACTATAATTTCGGCGGTTTTATGATGGTTTCACGAAAAATAAATTTCCCAAACAAATCTGGAATTTTGTGATTAATCCGTGGGAAATGCATGGCTAAATTCCATGGTATTCATATTATAATTTCAAATTTCCGAACCTGTAAATTCAAAAAATTAAAATTTAAAACTATAAAAACCAATAATAAATCACCAAAATAAACAAATCCATTACCCAAAATGCATAAATGTTTCGCCCAAGGGACATAAATCCGTAATACAAAAGACATAGGTTAGCAACATGTTATCGGACAACGTAACATCGAAAATGTTTTCGATATACTACAACACAATAGTTCTAACACAAAAATTAAAGCCTAATGCCAAACTGGACTAGCTAGGACCAGGATCCGATTCAGCAGTTCGGGGAGGATAATTCTGAGCAAAAGACTCCAACCTATCATTGAGTGTTTTATGCCAAGCCAATAAGTCAGCTGCTCTTTGAGCCTCCGCATCTGCCCTCTCATCTTCCATCTTTTTCTTCAGTTCATCATTTTGCTTTTTCAGAATTCGTATCTCCTGTTACATCCAATTACACATTACTCCATTAGAATAACTCCATCAGAATAAAAAAAAATCGAAAACCATTTTAACATAACATCAATCTATTAAGACGATGTGAAAATAATGAAAATAGACAAACCTCGTAAGGTGAGCATGTCGTGTGCCATAAATACTCCGGACCCGGTGTACTGTTAGCACAAAAGATGGATCCGTCGTCGATCCGAAGACCAAGCACGACACCTCCTTTTGATGTAGCTATGCCGCCAAACATCATAATCATCGGTGGGGACTTAGACCCATTCTCATCATCAATCTCTGCATTCTCCATATGCTTTTACGATATAATCCTTGAATATTCATCCTTTATATAGAGTCAACATAACAACAAATTAGCAATGAAAAGCAGTAAAGCCGCAAATTTAAAATTTGGTCAAAAATTTCAATTTATAAGCGCATAAATAATTTCAATGTATCATAAAATAATACTTGAGAGTTACCAATCGTTGTTTAGACTTGGTCAACAAACTCCGAATCTCACTTGATCAAGCTCTCTGGATTTTTCACTTTCTTGGTGTGGACTTTTGTATGCAATTCTACAAGCTTCACTCTACGTCCCTCTTCATTTTCCTAATTAAATAAGTATGTACTAACATCAGATGCTAAAAACAAGCTATACTAAGTGATTTTTATGAAAACAAATTTATGAAAAGGTACTAACATCAGATGCTAAAAAAAAGCTATACCAGCTGATATGTACTAGTGATCAGTTACTAATCCAGTTTCATTGATCTAAACATGTTATCGGATGTGATCTAACCTGCATACCTTCACTGGATGGGTTTGTCACAATGTGGTTGCCAAATTCATACATACTTTTGTACCTATATATTATTTAGCTAACTAGCTAAAACTATGACAATAAATAAACAACCACCATATCTTTTCCACAAACTAAGAGATTTTACAAACAAACTAAGCCAAGCGATATGGAACCAATTTACTCATGAACTAATGGCAAACTAAGAGATTTTACAAACAAACTAAGCCAACTGATGTGGAACCAATTAACTCATAAACTAAAGGGGGAACTTGAAGCCTTAGGAAAAAGCACTAAATAAGCTCTAAAAACCTTATAAAGGCAAAAAAGATTCAATTTATACTATGAACTAATGGCAAACCAAAATTCAGAAATTAATCTCTAATAATGAGGCTAAAATTGAACGAGAAAAGTGGAACTAAGGGGTTATATAACTTCTTTGCGTCTGGATCTGAGGGCTCTTACCATTACGATCTTAGTGTGGAGAAAGCTACGTGAACTCTTGTGTGCTTTCTGAATCGATTTGGCTCTATTCTCTTTGGCAATTTTTGATTTGAGTCTCCATTCGTCGGTATCCCATACGTCGACCATAGGTCGCCAATCATTTTCACCAATCCAAATTGGTATTGGGCCGATGCGATGATATCCGCATTATTATTCACTCTTGCAACCTTCATTGCGACCTTTCTCACACCCTCATTATATCCCTATACCTATTACCAATGTGAAATTCCCAAGCAACCGAATCGATTATTTCTGCGATCCATCGATAAAATGTCTACACATAAATTGTTTATTTAGTTAGTTGTATCGGTTTAAAACAACATTTGCTTTATTTAGATGTGAGCAATAGTAAGTTACACACCCCAAAACGGTTAAAACACCTATCACGATGGTCTTGGGGGACTTGTGTCCATGTGGCGTAAGCACCCTTGAACATAGTCTTGAAAAGTTTAACCGCATGGCGACTTATTGCCGGGTCATAAAACCTACAAAATGGGACATCGACATATATAACTGAACTTGTAGACCTGCTCTATGCTAACTCACATAAGAAACTAGACAAACAAGTATTTTATACATATACTTACACTCCACCGATAAGCCACAGTTTAGGAAGTGATGAAGAAGGGATGACGTTTGATCCAGCTTGATTTTGTGATGAATCAGTGACATGCTCCACATGCTCCTCGTTATATTCGTGAACATCTAATGATTCATTGCCCAATATATCTGGGCTTGGGCACCATTCATCTGCTGTTTCATTACCACGCCCACCTATACTACTGCTGCCTCTTCCTATTGGGCTACATTCATCGGCTCTGTCCCTACCGTTCCCACATGTATTTTTGCTTCCTCTTCCTCTCGGGCTAACTTCATCTCGTATCTCTCTACTGTTCCCACCAGTACTGTTGCTGCCTATTCCTCTCGGGCTCCATTCATCTGCTATCTCCCTACCATGCCCAACAATACTACTGCTACCTCTTCCTTTAGGTGCTGATATGCTATTAACTGACTTGGGATGAGAACCTCTGGATTGACCTCTTGATCTCGGCATGATGGAAAGGCGTCACCTGAAAAATAAACTATACATTATTCCTGACATATTGGATTATAGTAGAGATACCATGTTAAAATAAATAAGAAAAGTCATCTAAACATTGTTATAATATATTTGGTTTAGTTAAAAAGATAACCTATACATTGTCAAGCAAGTTGAAAATAATTATGTAATCTATGCATCATCATCAGAAGAATAATTAGACGAATCAAGGTCGATATCATCACTTGAATCATCATCATTATCTTCAAACTCTTCTTCTTCATCATCATTCGTATCATCAGTAACAAGTACAGTTTGAACTTCTTCGATTTCCTCTCTTACAAGACTAACGGGTTGTATATCCTCGATTGTGCCTATTGTACATACTAACCTTTCATTTTCTTGAAAGAAATCCTCCCCATCCACATTGTCATCGGTGAAATTTCAAGAGCTAAAATGCCTTCGCTACTTGGAATATGCCCTTGGCATCGCTTTCACAATGCATGACCAATCTTTTAAATCTTTCGTCATCGAAGGATATGTTGCATAATATGCTTGTTGAGCTTGATTTGCAAGTATAAAAGGGTCATAAATGCACCTCGTGACTGTATTTAACATCTACCAACTTGTGTTTATAGTTGACTTTACACCTTGAACTGGATCAAACCAACGACACTTGAACAACACGACCATGCAAGTCCCTAACATGCTATGATAATCGACCTCTATGACTTCTTCTAACTCTCCATAATAGTCGCTTTCTTCCTCACTATAACAAGACCCTTTCACGCACACCCCACGGTTGTTTGTGACCTACCATCACCATGTGCAAGAGTGTGGAACTTGTAGCCATTGACAATATATCCCTTATGTGATGTGACTTCGTTTATTGGTCCATAAGCTAGATCTTTCAATTGTTCATTTCTAGGATCCGACCCGGATAATATCTATAGTTATAAGAGGAATTGTGTCATTATTACAATTATTTAATAGTATTATTAGAAAGGATAATACATCTAATGTGTTAAACAAAGCATGAATCCTTTTTGTAACAAGTGATATTTCACATCATCTCTTGGTCTATAAGGAATAAGTTTACATTTGACACAAGGACATTTAATACAAAGTTCTACTTCACCATTGATGATTCTTGTGTCAACATTGGCTACAATAGAATATGCGAAGTCCAAAAACTCGTCCACCTTTTTTTCATAATAATTATCATGATAGCCGTCAACAGTAAATCTATTGTACATCCATGTTCTATCACTATGCGTTGACATAATTCCTAAATATACCAAAGTTTAAGTTAAGTGTCAATAATTTATTTTATCACTTGATTTCATTAATAAGAAAAATCGCATATGCCTGTACTCAATTTTATACATAAACCTGTAGCAAAATTCAAAGCTTCTACTCAATTTTATACATATACCTGTACTCAATTTTGCATATGCCTGTACTCAATTTATTTTGAGTTAAGTGTCAACAATTTTACCTTAACCTATACATAAACTTGTGATACTCGTGTACCAAACACTTTTTTGGACACAATTTTACCAACCTGTACCAAACACTTTTTTTACCAAACCTGCATATGCCACATGGACACAATTTTACCAAACCTGTACCAAACACTTTTTTGCACCCACAATATCCTCATGTTATACTACTCAATCATGTATGGCTAAAAAAAATTCAACGCAAACATTTGCACACACATACACATATCAGGTTAATTTGGGAAAAAGGCTATACCAAAATTCAGACAGATGGAGCACCGACTTCAAAGGTTAATCGAGATTCAACTACTAGCTCGTAAATTAGGCAGCGCGATTATGGTAGCCGTGTGGTGGGGTCAAGCGGATCTTGGTGGGTTGATGGTGTGGTGGGTGTAGTTTAGTAAAGTAAGTTTGATCAGGTATATGAAACGTTTGGGTTTTGCTACTCTCCAACTTTCCATTTTGTTTCAATTCGTTTTTTGTTACAATATTTTAGTGTTTCTAAGATTCTAGACACATTGAATTGTTTGTATTTTGTTCGGTTTACAAAGTGTGACACGAACTGTTAATTAGTGGGTGTTTTTTCCTGATTGGTTATCTCGCTTCGGGGAGTTTGGATAACTACGGATATAAAAAGATGTTTATTTTATTTGTGTTTCTACTGATAAAAGTTTGTCAACATTTCCAACAAGTTTTAACTAATAAATTATATAAACGTGAGTCAAAACATACTTGCGTTACGTGTTTTTTTTTCACATCTAGATAATTGTTATTGTTTGAGTTAATGAATTACTCAGTACTCATGACCCTTTTTTTAGCTGGAACCGGTTCAACCGGTTAACCCCGGACGGGTCGAACCGGGTTTCAAAGCATCGGTTATTTCTTTATCATTATAGCAAAATAAGTTAAGATTGAAAAACAATTGTCTTTTCCGTTAAATAAAAGTCAATCTATGTATACTACAAAAACGGTATTTTTGTGGGAAATTGGTGGGTATTTTCACACATATTTCCCACGGATTTATCAAATTGGTAGGTAATCTGTAGGAAATTACCTACAACTTTCCCACAAACATGATCGTTTTCTTTTAGTTTTTTACATAATTACATGTTCACATGTATACACGTCTGTATACCTATTGAACATATACGTGTAGATATCCACACATATACAACGGCTTGTTACATAAAAAGGTTATACCTAAACCTACACATACACTTGTGATACTTACATAAATAGTTACGCTAATAAACACACACATAATATGAAAATAAAAACACATATAAAGACATACTAAGTAATGTGGTAATGTGTAAGTATACATAAACATAAAGGCGGTAATTTTGTGGGAAGTGCATGGGTATTTACACAAATTTCCTGATTAATGAAATCGGTGGGTAATCTGGGAAATTACCACGACTTTCCCACAAACATGATCGCTTTTTTTACTTTTTTTCTTTAGTTACACGTTCACGCACATAGACGTCCATATTCCTACATACAAAACATATATATATACACAATGAAGGTCATAAACATACATACGGAACAAATACGTGTAGGTATCCACAAATATACAAGGATTTGTTATACAAAAAGGTTATACCTTAACCTATACATAAACTTGTGATACTCACATAAATAGTTACATTAATGAAAAACACGTATAATATGAAACTAAAAAAACATATGAAGACATACTAAGTGTTGTGAGAATGTTTAAACATACACAAAACATAAAAACGATATTTTTGTGAGAAATCCGTGGGTATTTACACACATATTTCCCACAGATTTATCACATTGGTGGATAATCTGTGGGAAATTACTGACGACTTTTCTACACACATAATTGTTTTCTTTTAAATTTTTGATATAGTTACACGTTCACACATATACACGTCCGTATACCTATATAAAAACATCTAAAGATACAATAAAAGTCATAAAAGGACATACAGAACATATACGTATAGATATTCATGACAAAAAAAAACATTTTGTGGCAAATCATGGCTGTTTCCATGAATTTCCCACGCCAATTACATAGTTATTTTATCGGATAAGTCCGTGTGAAATCCGTGAGTAATGTAGCTAAAATTTGCCACGGACTTTGGTTGTGGCTATTATGTGTGATATTTGCGACAAGTTTCCCAGAATTTTAATCAACACAAATAGTGTGAATTTTGTCGCAAATCCATGGGAAACTTGATGGTTCCAAAAACTTGGTCAACAATTTAGTGTCTAAATAGGGAAATCCGTGGAAATATTACTACATATTTCCCACGGAAATTTAGTCAACCATTTGGCGTGTAATTTGTCGGTATTCCGTGAGAAATTTCCCATGATTAGTTTCCGTGTGTAAAGTTTCGTGGGTAAAACCAGTTTGTGTAGTAGTGTGTAAATCGATTAGTTGGCGAGACCTGTGTGATTAGAAACTGCAAACTTCTCTATACTTTAACTAAAGAATTTCAATTTGTTTCGTTGTTGTGATTTTTCTTATCACAATTTTATCAACGTACTACTTAATTTATTATTTGTTCATACATGCTGATTTGATTTGTCAGTTGTATAAAATAGTAGTTTATTTAGTGACAAAATTGTTTCAAATTATTGATATGTAGATTCCCATTTTGTAAAATAGCTGTTGGTATAGATCGATTTCACAAAGACACAATAATGTTAATACATGATAACCAGTGTCGATCAAGGGTTCAGACTAATTTAAATAACTTTTACAAGACTGATGAAAACAGAATCTTATTCGAGTGAGACGATCGATATGTAAACTTCCAACTTTTCAGATTATCCCACATGACCCATGCAACATGGTAAATCAGTAGCCCTCTATGATTGTGGACGACTATATATATGGCTAGCACAAAGTAACCCTAAGGAGTTTGTAGCTAGCGAGTACGTTCAAACTTAAACCTTCATAGTTCATACTAAAACCTAAAAGTCTTAACCACTAGATCGAGTGTCCCATTAAGATTTGAAAACATGTTATATATGAATCTTAAAAAAAAACCACTAAACATATGTAAACACGTAGTAGTATATAATTGAAATAAACCAACTGTTTGATAACGGTCGATCTTTGCTGGCCTAAGCAAATTAAAGTGGATTAAGTAATACAAAATGTAGATGCATATATGGTGTGTTGGCATATATGTTAGAAGAAGCTGCAGGGAATGTGCAGAACATGCGGTACAAGTCATGCATGTTGCTTCACTGTCTCTCACATGATGTTTTGCTGTTAAGGAATTGAAGGTACAAGCTTGCAGTTGCATGTGGTCTAGCTTCCCATGTGCATGCGCCGCTTTGCGCACTACGCACCCTGTTGCTGCTGGGCTGGCTGGCTGGCCTGCATGGCCCATCCTCATTTCACATGCCCCCTTTAGGGAGGCCACGCCTCCTCTACGGCCTTTCTTTCTTTTCCCATTTTGCCCCTCACTTTCACTTGATGAATATCTATCTATATTTGCTTTATTTCTATAGCTTTGGAAAATGATTGGTGCTACAAACCTGAAACTTATAGCTAGGGTTAAAACATACTAGAAGTGTAATGAGAAATGCTGTTTCTCCTTACTTAACCATTCATACTTATTTTCTTACTTACATAATTATAATCATAATAAGATGTTAAAAGGTTAATGATTTTAAGTAGAAAGATAAGTAGTCATTAGTGAAAAAACATATATATGATATAATTTTATACATGTAGGAGGAGAAATAGACAAAAAGTGTAAAAGCAGATAAAAAAAATCAAGTGTAAGCTGTTTAACTTGGAGTAAACTTAGCTGTTTTTTGCAACATCTGTGTTAATGGATCTAACTACTTACCATCATTTATAAATTTTGCACAACTAGCCTTACTCCTCGTTTCCGTCAAGTTCAAGTTTCATGAAAATATTGTATGTGAAACAAACTATATATATACATTTTGTTTTCTCGACTTAATTTCTTTTAAACATGAGTTTTCGATTCGATATTACGAGCCGACTAATCCAATGACGACTACTTTTTTGGATAGCCCGGAGTAGACGCAGGTGAACCTCCGTGGCCAATAAAAGATTAATTTTCTCTCCAGGGTTTAACCCCAAGACTTCTAAGCACTTTCTACTTAAGAGCCTAAGCCTTTATCACTAAGACATCCCCTTGGTTTTTCTCGACTTAATTATCATCAAGATTACATATTTTATATAAGACGACATGTTGGTCCGAGTGTTTTTTACCATGTGGCCATCTTTTCGCTCAATTAATGAAAGTTGAGTACAACACATAAACCTGGAAAGCTATAGATCGAGTGGAGTTACCTAGCTATCAAGGAATAACATGAAAGGTCGTTTTCGACAGAGCAAGCTAGGAAGACACCAAATCACAAACAATTTCGAGAAACATACTTATTAAAGTTTGAAATAAACAACTTTGAGACAAATATCACCACAGTCGTTAATCATGTTATGTTTTTTTCTTTTATTCCTATACGTCTTATCACTAAAAGAGTTACAAACACAACATAATGAAACAACAATAATTATACAATGTCGTTATACGAAAAAGATGCCTCCAACATGCATTTATTAAATATGAAAAAGCATGAGATAAATGAAACATGGTGATAGGAATATATATAGAAAAATAGTGGAGTACTAGAAAGGTTAAATTGGTAAAATAATAAAGGATGAAATGGACCCCGTTTAGTGCTTTTACATGTGCCGTTTGCAGGTCAGCAGGCTTTGTAGGAGATGGGTGCCATTTTCTTCCCGCTATAAATCTTTCAAAGTCAAGTCAGATACTAAGATTTTGTCGTTTTCTGCTCATTTACATATTTACCCCTTTAGTTGTCTAATTATGTTTTTAGATATAAGAAAAGAAAGGATAAATATCGAATCAAATTCGTTTTTTAATCAGATTTTATTACGTCATCCACGAGTACGAGTGGTAGTACATGATCCCAAATGCTTGGATGACATGGATATGTTACTACTATTTGCTTATCTAACACAAGCTTGGTTAAGTAATTTACTAATTTAGGCTAAAATTATCCAACGGATCTATATAGCATTTTAGTGTAAGTTTTCAATTATATGTTATTTTTCAACTCATAGCTAAGCCATTCTTTTTATTGTTGAAAACTTGCAATAGATTAAGATTATTGAGACACAAATAATCAACATATGGCAATCACACAAAAAAATTTGATAGAGTTGTAGACTTAAAAATACGTGGCATCATCTTGATGTGTTGTAAAATAAGTGGGTCCATATCTGCAGCCATCAAGATGACGCCACGTGATTTTAAGCATACAATTAGGCGTACAATTAGGTCCCTCTATCATTTCTCCACAAAAAAAAACTTATTAATGTTAAGCATACCCGTTACAAGTTTGCTAAGCTTAAACACTCGATTAAGTAGTTCACACAATTTCAAACACAAAAGCTCTATCTTAAACTACTCTCATGAGCACTTGTCTAGCTATACATTATCAAAACTACTCTCACGAGCACTTGTCTAGCTATAAATTATCAAACCTGAAGTGGTAACGTGACCTTTCAAAAAGAGTTTTCCAAGAGGTTTGAGTTTGTGTAGCAATAACAACCTCTAAGATGACCTAATGTTAATGAGTCACCAAGTCTTTGAAGAGACCAATGTTCAAACCTCGATGGGTGAGCATCTTAAAATTATCGAGGAAAACTCCGAGTACGAATACTAAAGAAAAAAAGTTCGATTGCCATGGTATTCGTATTCGGACTATTATCCTTTCACTTTTTACTCGTTTACCTAGTCGGCTGTGTCTGGCGGAGAGCATTTAAGAGCGGTGAGCATTGAGCATTGTGATTTTTAATGCTCGTTTGACAAGCATCAAATAACATTAATTATTTTTTCGGAATGCTCATTTTTCAACGCTCCATAAAGTAGCATTTAAGAGCGTTGAATATTTAAAGCCGTTTTACATTACATCTACAACTATGTTACTAAACATTTTTATATTAAAAATTCTTTATCGCTTTCATCAACATAATTATCATTGCCAACACTCTTTAGTCTTGAGTGTGCTCAAACTTTACAAGGAAAAACCATAATTTAAAAAATCTAAAAAGAAAGAGAAGAGATAATGGCATATTGGTAAATAAGAAAGAAAAGCAATGGCAAGAAAAGAATATCCAATTACTTAAACCCCATAACGCTCGCACCTCTTCCGTTATATCATCAATCACACCACCACCCAAAACGGAATACTATAACACACACATAAAATTCTCCCAACAAAACAATATCTCCGTCGCGATGGGTTCAACACCAAAAAGAATATTAAAAAACATCCCAACAAGAAAACAACAACAACAACACAGTAACAAAAGATCAGCAAGGAAACATCATCAGACGAGCAACAGCAAACAAACAACAACCACCTCGTCATCAGTTTCAGAGAAGCTGGAAGCACTGAAGAACCTCGTACCAGCTCAAGAAATAGACACAGCCGCCACCACCACAGCCGCCGACCAGCTCTTTAAGGAAACAGCAGATTACATTCTTCTCCTACGAACACAAGTATCCATTTTACAAAAACTAGTCGATTTTTACGCCTCTCCTTCTGTACAGCAGCAGTAACTATTTATTACTACTAATTACTATAAATAATTTTTTTTACTTGGATTATTAGAGATAACTAAAGAGAGAAATATCTCATTATTATTATTTAATTTCTTTTTGTAACTTCCTTCCTTTGGTATTTATTATTAGTTAGATTATTTTGAATGCCTGGTAGCGGTTAGTAATTTATTTTTTGCATGTTACGTTTTGTTTAAGGTTTCATTTCAACTTAACTGTATGGGTATATTTATATTGGTTGTTACACTGAGTGATTGTAAATCTCTGTGTAATTAACTGCAAATAAACTCATGATCCATTCATAACTGTTAAGTTTCAGCTGTTTTCAGGCCTAGTGAGAGACCTTTTTTTTTTTTTTTTTAGTAAACTTTACCGGTCATGTTCATATGAACTTGAGCATCTCAATCCAATTCTATATAACTTTAAAAGTGCGGGCGTAATTTTGTGAGATTTTTTGGTTTGGATATCATCTGTAGTAAGATAAATGGAAGGACTAAAATAAACAAGGGTACTTGTCATTTGAATATTGTCAAGTATCCGGACCAAAAGTTTTTCACAAACATTATGTCTGCACTTTCCAAGTTTTAAAGATTGCTCTTGCAATTTGAAGAACCAAAAGTGCGGTTTTTGCAATTTGCTCAACTTTGTTTCTAGATCTGTTTTAGAATTTGTGGCATGATATATTAATGTAGTGTAAGAAATAATGTTCTTATGTGTTTTTACTTTTTAGTTTTTACCATACCATGCATGTATGATAATAATTGATCATCTAACAAATTCATTACTCCATTTGATGAAGCTTACTCAGTTTCATCTTGACAAACACTAGCTCATGATGTAATACCAAACACCCCCACTAGTTCAAAACGCAATACCAAACACCTTTTAGTCCTTTACAATTTTGGATTTTGAAGGAAAACAAGCAAACAGTAATATGATTCGAGAAAAGAGTAACGGTGCAAACTTAAACACGAAAGGAAATACAAATCAAAGTCTTTATATATGTCGATGCCCCCAACCTTATTCCGAGTCACTTTCTTTCTCATCAATCCATTCAATAAAATCGGTCAAGTTCTTCTTCGAGCTTCCACCTTTTTTGATACTACTCGTAACCTTTTCTTTGAGAGCCAACGCCTTCACTTTAAACGTTGTGTTGCTAAGCAGCACGTTCACTTTGTTTTCAATCTCATCTCGTGTTATAATCCCTTCATTGTTCTTATTAAACGCCACTCCGTTCTTCCATATGTCACAGATGTAACTTTCATTATGAAACTGATCAGCAAAATAAGGCCAACACATAAAAGGCACTCCATTATTAACACCTTCTAGTGTCGAGTTCCAACCACAATGGCTCAAGAAACAAGCCACTGAAGGGTGAGCCAACACCTTCTGTTGAGGGGCCCAGTTCACAATTTTGCCTCGAGATTGAATCCTGTCCATGAACCCATCTGGAGTGCGCTGTAGTCTCCTTGGTTATACCTGGCCTGACCACCCATAAGAATGGTCTGTTGGTTAGTTCAAGACCGATCGCTAACTCTTTGAACTGTGTCTGGTCAAAGATAGTGAAGCTTCCAAATGCTATATAGATGACTGAGCCTGGTGCTTGAGTGTCTAACCATGTTAAGCAGGTCGAGTCTTCTTTCCAGAAGTGGCCTGCTTGTTCGGCTAGACGGTTGCTAGCTAACAATGGACCAATTGGCGACAACTGTGGAAAATGGGTCAAGGCAGGCTCAAGATGATCACTTGAGTTGCATAATATCCATTCTGCCATGGTGGCTGCCTTGGCAGCTTCTGTAGTGACTTCAAAGATGATTTTTGTAGTGGCTAAGTCACCGATACATGCCCATGAGAGGTTTGATGGTTTTATGGGTGGCATGGATGGTGATAGGTGAATCATTTTATCGTTTAAAGGAACGCCTGAAACAATATCAAAGATAAATTAGTTTTTTATTAGGGTGTTTGGGATTGCTTGTTAAATAAACAGTTACCAACCAGCTTATTATTTAAGATAAAAACACTTTCAGTCAAATCTATAAGCTGTTTTATCCAAACACTCAATTGTTTATATGCTTTAAATAAGCAATCCCACGGACTATCTTGTTATATAGAGGGGTATTTGAGATGGCTTAGTAAAGCTGCATATCTACTCATTGCATATCTGTAAAATGGATAGTCTTGAGGGTGTGGGCATTGCTTAACAAAACTGCTTATCAGATTATCTTTGAGTAACATAAGATGTTTTGCATCACCCAGATAAGCTGTTTATAAAGCAATCCTAAACACGCCCTTGGATACATGAATGAAATATGAAAATGGTCACAGTCATCTTACCACAATCGTCTATAATTTCGTCATCGATTAGCTTCTGAAAGCTCAAAAGGGAAGCCAAAGTAGCTACTGAGGCAGGCCAAAAGGTTGCTCGTCGAATTCCCATTTTTTCAGCTACATGCATGGACCAACCCATGCAAATATCAGCAAGAACACAAGTGACTTTGCTATCATCTTCTTTGTTAATTTTGTTTATAAGCTCTTCTAGCTTTCCAGGCATGGTTTGAACTATTGATTCCGTCACCTTGCCCAGGTCACTCCTGTCCTCCCATGGTTCAAGGCCATCTGGGATCGAAATCATTTGCATCAGACCCTTTTCTGACCAAGTGGTAGTGACCAGTTTGTGAATCACTTCTGTGTTTATAAATGTGACTTTGACACCATTTTTAACCAATTGTTGAGCAAGTTCCATTAGCGGAATCACATGTCCTTGTGCTGGATAAGGTATGACTATAACATGAGTAGTACTAGTATGTTTCATATCTTCCATATCTTTGTGTTGGTAGTTACATGATAATATTATTGTGTCTTTTATAGACAGGCATGGTTGAGATACCAAAGATGTAACTCTTGTTCGTTTTTGTCTGTTTTGTGCATTTATTTTTCTAGTTTTGATGCATCAAAGTATAACATATCTTTGCTTTAGGAATCTTAAACTTAGCTTGAGTTTCATAAACTTTTTGTTGCTTCTCTTGTGTTGTTAACCATGCTGTTTGTAGCATAATGACAAAAATAGGCTTTGTTGCCTGCTTAGTTCTTTCACAAGGAAATTACAATATTCAGATTAAAGAACTAGTCTATGTCACTACTTAAATACTATGTCAATCTCTGTGACAGTAAGAATTGTTAAAAGTATTTTCATTTTTTCTCATAGATAATGTATGGTTCTATAACTTGGTAAAAACTTGGTGGTGACTCCTACTCTCATACAGTTTAGTAATATATGATTTTGGAGTTGCCGTCTTGTTAGATTCCTTGTTTAACATTTTATGGTAACAAAGTTTTTGTCATTGTCTTAAGTTAAAATTTCTCTATGTTCTCTGTTCTCACCATGCATCCATTGGGCCTTATTGAAGAGGGCCATGTCTCTAAATTGGACATGATCAAACCTTCCAAAAGCCACTACAGGCAGGCTATTGATTGAGCCATATGGCCTTATATAAACAAGAGGGTTTCTAGGCCCTCAAATATAAAAAGGCAGCCCCCAAATAAACCATTTCCAGCTGACATGGCAAAGTGATGACAAGGTTTGTTTCTCCAATCCTATGTTCATATAAAATCCAAAGCTTTTGCCCCACAAGCCCACAAATGAGCACACTTCTATTATATACACATTTTGGAACCAACTTGATTACTAATAATAGTATTGTCCCCAAGTTGAGGCACTCAATGGTTAAGACAACTAGTTATTTTACATTTTAGTAGTACAATGACAATGTGTTTCCATCTGGACCACCTGACAAGTTACTGCCCTTTTTGAACCAATTCTGGTATACAAAATTCTTAGACATGCATACATGCAAACAAAAACTTCTTTTGTTTCTTTTAGCAATTTACATTTTTCACAAAAACTACACAGTTTATGTACCAATGCTATAAGGCTGGGTGTAATAGCACAGGAACGGCATGTGCTCCACAAAAACGACGTCTCGTTAATAAACCACCCCACCTGACACCCACGCGTCTTGGACCAATTTTATCACAAGTCGGTCGTCTGCAAGACCGACTTGTGGAGAGAGTTGTGTGTGATGTGGCTTTTGTGGGGTATATTTGGGTATAAGTGGGGTATTTTGGGTAGTGAAGTTGGTGATCTTATAACACCTGGTTGGTGATGGAGTGAAAATGTGATGTGATCCTGAGTTGGCGGTGGTGATGTTAGTCAACATTACACCCAACCTAATTGAATAACAAGCTATGGTGGTAGTATGAACTATCAATACCATACCTTATAAGCTTCTGAGACATCCCACTCCCGCTCAGCACCGCTGAAGGATATCGTTGTCAAAATTTAGGTACACTTAAGGGTCAATTAACTATTTCTCTGGTAAACAGGATCTTTAGTTACTGAATTTTAGCTATATTTACCGTTACCCATTACACACTTCATATTATGAAGCCTTAAATAACCTTCACTCACTTCTTATGCTGCGGTAAAGGTTCAAATGTACGAAATTTTCTCTTCGTTCTTTGATTTTGAAACAACCATAGTTTGGTTAGTCACATCTAATTTCTGAAAATCAATGGAAGAAGATTGCGCAAGAGCAGCCTTATCAATGGTGATTGACCAGTGCAAGCCATCTGAAGTCTGAACCAAAGAACAATACCAACCGTGCATCATACTCGGTTTTTAAGGCCTTGTGATTCTTTAACGATGTTGAGATGAGATGGAAAAGTTAATGTAATGCTCACAAGATCCCATGCCAGAAAATTTTTGTTTCACAGGTACATCCACCCATGTATTCGTTAAATTTTTAATGCCTGTTTTATGGTACCTCCACATTAGTTAGTTTATAAATTTGCTTGTATGTTACATTTTGTGTTTAACTTATTAAGGTTTCATTTGATGTTGTTAAGTAGATAGCAAAAACCGTCACTGTGGTTTGTCCAACTCGCAGGTGCAATCACTAAAACTTCAAAAGTGCAGGCGCATCGAAGTTTTAGGGAATAATGTTCTTATGTGTTTTTACTAGTTGCCATACCAAGTCTGATAATAATTGCTCATCTAGCAAATGAACTATTTGACGAATCTTAGGTAATTATAATCAGTTTCATCTTGACAAACACTAGCTCGAAACGCAATACCAAACACCCCAATAGTTCAAAATGCAATACCAAACACCCTTTACATTTTGGAAATTCAAGAAAAACAAGCTAGAAAATTGTATGATTCAAGAAAAGTATTACGAAATTTAACCTTGGAATGTAACTTTAAACACGAAATGAAATACAATCAAAGTCTTTGTATATGTCGAAGCCCCTAGCCTTATTCCGAATCACTTTCTTTCTCATAAATCCATTCAATGAAAGCAGTCAAGTTCTTTTTCGAGCTTCCACCTTTTCTGATACTACTCGTAACCTTTTCCTTTAGAGCCAGTGCCTTCTCTTTAAACGTCCCGTCGCTAAGCAGCATATTCACTTTGTTTTCAATTTCACCTTGTGTAATAATTCCTTCTTTGTTCTTATTAAACGCCAACCCATTCTTCCATATGTCGCAAATGTAGCTTTCATTATGAAACTGGTCAGCAAAATAAGGCCAACACATAAAAGGGACTCCATTATTAACTCCTTCAAGAGTCGAGTTCCAACCACAATGACTCAAGAAGCAAGCAACTGAAGGGTGAGCCAACACCTTTTGTTGTGGGTTCAAAACCAAAAAGATTATCAAAAAACATCCCAACAAGAAAACAACATTCATCACACAGTAACAAAAGATCAGCAAGGAAACATCATCATACGAGCAACAACAACAAACCAACAACATCATCAGTTTCAGAGAAGCTGGAAGCACTGAAGAACCTCGTACCAGCTCAAGAAATAGACACAGCCGCCACCACCACAGCCGCCGACCAGCTCTTTAAGGAAACAGCAGATTACATTCTTCTCCTACGAACACAAGTATCCATTTTACAAAAACTAGTCGATTTTTACGCCTCTCCTTCTGTACAGCAGCAGTAACTATTTATTACTACTAATTACTATAAATAATTTTTTTACTTGGATTATTAGAGATAACTAAAGAGAGAAATATCTCATTATTATTATTTAATTTCTTTTTGTAACTTCCTTCCTTTGGTATTTATTATTAGTTAGATTATTTTGAATGCCTGGTAGCGGTTAGTAATTTATTTTTGCATGTTACGTTTTGTTTAAGGTTTCATTTCAACTTAACTGTATGGGTATATTTATATTGGTTGTTACACTGAGTGATTGTAAATCTCTGTGTAATTAACTGCAAATAAACTCATGATCCATTCATAACTGTTAAGTTTCAGCTGTTTTCAGGCCTAGTGAGAGACCTTTTTTTTTTTCTTTTTTTTTTAGTAAACTTTACCGGTCATGTTCATATGAACTTGAGAGCATCTCAATCCAATTCTATATAACTTTAAAAGTGCGGGCGTAATTTTGTGAGATTTTTTTGGTTTGGATATCATCTGTAGTAAGATAAATGGAAGGACTAAAATAAACAAGGGTACTTGTCATTTGAATATTGTCAAGTATCCGGACCAAAAGTTTTTCACAAACATTATGTCTGCACTTTCCAAGTTTTAAAGATTGCTCTTGCAATTTGAAGAACCAAAAGTGCGGTTTTTGCAATTTACTCAACTTTGTTTCTAGATCTGTTTTAGAATTTGTGGTGTGATAAATGTAGTGTTATAAGAAATAATGTTCTTATGCGTTTTTACTTTTTACCATACCATGTGTGATAATAATTGATCATCTAAGAAATTAATTACTCCATTTGATGAAAACTTAATCAGTTTCATCTTGACAAACACTAGATCGTGATGTAATTTCCAAACACCCCCACTAGTTAAAAATGCAATACCAAACACCCTTTAGTCCTTTACGTTTTTGGATTTGAAGGAAAACAAGCAGACAGTAATATGATTTGAGAAAAGAGTAACGGAGCAAACTTAAACACGAAATGAAATACAAGTCAAAGTCTTTATATATGTCGAAGCCCCCAACCTTATTCCGAGTCACTTTCTTTCTCATGAATCCATTCAATAAAATCGCTCAAGTTCTTCTTCGAGCTTCCACCTTTTTTGATACTACTCGTAACCTTTTCTTTGAGAGCCAACGCCTTCGCTTTAAATGTTGTGTTGCTTAGCAGCACGTTAACTTTGTTTTCAATCTCATCTCGTGTTATAATCCCTTCATTGTTCTTATTAAACGCCACTCCATTCTTCCATATGTCACAGATGTAACTTTCATTATGAAACTGATCAGCAAAATAAGGCCAACACATAAAAGGCACTCCATTATTAACACCTTCTAGAGTCGAGTTCCAACCACAATGGCTCAAGAAACAAGCCACAGAAGGGTGAGCCAACACCTTCTGTTGAGGGGCCCAGTTCACAATTTTGCCTCGAGATTGAATCCTGTCCATGAACCCATCTGGGTACGTGGCTGTAGTCTCCTTGGTTATACCTGGCCTGACCACCCATAAGAATGGTCTGTTGGTTAGTTCTAGACCAAGTGCTAACTCTTCGAATTGTGTCTGGTCAATGATAGTGAAGCTTCCAAATGCTATATAGATGACTGAGCCTGGTGCTTGAGTGTCTAACCATGCTAAGCAGGTCGAGTCTTCTTGCCAGAAGTGGCCTGCTTGTTCGGCTAGACGGTTGCAAGCTAATAGTGGACCAATTGGCGACAACTGTGGAAATTGGGTGAAGGCAGGCTCAAGATGATCACTTGAGTTGCATAATATCCATTCTGCCATGGTGGCTGCCTTGGCAGCTTCTGTAGTGACTTCAAAGATGATTTTTGTAGTGGCTAAGTCACCGATACATGCCCATGCGAGGTTTGATGGTTTTATGAGTGGCATGGATGGTGATAGGTGAATCATTTTATCGTTTAAAGGAACGCCTGAAACAATATCAAGGATAAATTAGTTTTTTATTAGGGTGTTTGGGATTGCTTTTAAATAAGCAGTTACCAACCAGCTTATTATTTAAGATCTAAAAAACTTTCAGTCAAAGCTATAAGCTGTTTATCCAAACACTCAATTGTTTGTATGCTTTAAATAAGCATATAAGCATTAAATAGGCAATCCCACAGACTATCTTGTTATTTTGAGGGGTGTTTGAGATGGCTTAGTAAAGCTGCATATCTACTCATTGCAAAGTTGTAAAAATGGATAGTCTTGACTCTTGAGGGTGTGGGCATTGCTTAACAAAACTGATTATCTGATTATTTTGAGTAACATAAGATGCTTTGCATCACCAGATAAGCTGTTTATAAAGCAATCCCAAACACGCACTTAGATACATGAACGAAATAGAAAAAAGGTCACAGTCATCTTACCACAATCGTCTATAATTTTGTCATCGATTAGCTTCTAAAAGCTCAAAACGGAAGCCAAAGTAGCTACTGAGGCAGGCCAAAAGGTTGCTCGTCGAATTCCCATTTTTTCAGCTACATGCATGGACCAACCCATGCAAATATCAGCAAGAACACAAGTGACTTTGCTATCATCTTTGTTAATCTTGTTTATAAGCTCTTCTAGCTTTCCAGGCATGGTTTGAACTATTGATTCCGCTAGCTTAGCAAGGTCACTCCTGTCTTCCCATGGTTCAAGCCCATCTGGGATCGAAACCATTTGCATCAGACCCTTTTCTATCAAGGTAGCTGTGACGAGTTTGTGATTCACTTCTGTGTTTATAAAGGTAACTTTGACACCATTCTTAACCAACTGTTGAGCAAGTTCCATCAGAGGAATGACATGGCCTTGTGCTGGATAAGGTATGACTACAACATGAGCAGTATGTTCCATATCTTGGTGTTGGTGGTTAGTACTTGATAATATTTTTGTGTCTTTTATAGACTGGCCTGGTTGAGATACCAAAGATGTAACTCTTGTTTGTTTTTGTCTGTTTTGTGCATTTATTTTTCTAGTTTTGATGCATCAAAGCATAACATATCTTTGCTTTAGGAATCTTAAACTTAGCTTGAGTTTCATAAACTTTTTGTTGCTTCTCTTGTGTTGTTAACCATGCTGTTTGTAGCATAATGACAAAAATCAGGCTTTGTTGCCTGCTTAGTTCTTTCACAAGGAAATTACAATACTCAGATTAAAGAACTAGTCTACGTCATTACTGTTAATACAATTCTGGGCGCTCCCTGATGAAGATTAGTGTATGCTAACTTCCCGGGAAATAGATCTTGTATTAAGTATGATTCTTGGTTTAAAGCTGCTAAGAAAGCAAACACCGTTAGTCTCACCGCGGAATGGGGTTTCGCGGTCAACCTCCGGCGTGAGAGTAAGTAATGGTTTTTTAGAGAGATAAAGTTAGTTCTAGAGAGAGAGTGAATATGTGTTACCGTTTGAATAGTGGCGAGGCCTCTATTTATATGGTTAACCTTTCTGTCGTGTTCTCAAGGTCACGGGCCATGATAGCGACAGTTTGTAAGTGGGGAGTGACGTAGGTCAACTCCAGAGCTTGTCCCATTGCTGTGACAGCGATGCTTTTAGGCGGGAGTTGTCCCGCTTTCCCTTTTTGGGGACTGCATGCTGTAGTACTCTAAGCCTGTGCGAGATTCCCTACCTTTTATGTGGAACGCGGTTATGGCCATCCTCGGACGTGTCTCTTGTCCGTGGATTGGTCCTTTCTTGGTGTCCGAGCCGCGCGCCCCTTGGCAATGGTTAAGTGGCCTTCGGCGGGTTATGTTTGATCCGCGCCTAACCCGTACGGGTGCCGGGGGACTATACGCGATCAAGTCCCCCCAGTCTAGTATGCTTGTTGGTTCAGGACAAGCGTTCTAGACTAAGTTCTTTCGTCTATCCGCGGATTGGTGTCCTGCGTGTGCCCCTAGCCATTGCTGACTGTGCTTCCCACTTATACCATGGATAAGCGTTATACCGTCTTTGGGAATCGCGACGCTTCTTGATCGCGTTTTCGATCGATGTGACGTTTTGGCTGCTTCAATCTCGTCCGTTGATCTAAGCAGATCTGGGCCGTAGAATAAAGGCTGGAAACGTGGCGACTTTTCGGCCCCACGATTAGCCTGTTGGTTTTACTTTTAGGAGAGTATAAATACCCCTCCTTTTTTACCTTCTCGGCTACTGTTGCCATTTCTTCTTCGCGTGTAAAAAAGAAAAAAGCCTACCAAGCCTTTTGTGTGCGTCCTTACTTTCTCAGGTTAGGTTTTTCTTCCCTTATTATAGTACAATGGCTAAAAAACTCCTAGGCGATTTTACCTGTAAGCTATCACAGAAAGATCTTAGTGATTTTTGCTCCAAATACCATATCCCCTCTACTGTTCATCATCTTCTCCCTGGTCCTGATGATACCATAAGGGATGCCCTCAGGGTAAGATAGGCGTATACACTAGGTTTTTTGAGTTCTGCAATTTTAGGATTCCCCTTTCCGCGTTCCTGTGTAGGGTTTTGGAATATTTTCAAATTCATTTGTCGCAATTGTCCGTATTAGCTGCTGCTAGGATTAGTCATTTTGATTTAGGAAGTTTTATTATTCTGGGATGAAGGATGGGTGGATGACCCTAGAGAAGCGTAAGGGTCCTAAGTCGTTGGTTGTGCCGGTTTGTCATACCGCTCCCTTGGATTCTGTAAAGAATTGGAAGGAGTATTTCTTTTGGGTTGACGCGACCGTTTTTCCTTTGTCCATCCCGTGGAATGATAAGGTCTCGGTTGACCGTGATCCACCCCTACCGATGACGATGTTGACCGAGTTAACGCGCCTCGACACCCATCGTGCTCCTTTTAAGAAGTTTCCGGAGCCTTTCCTTTGCATGATTGGCCTTAGCCGTGCTTGGGATGATGCTACGGCGCGGCCCACTTTTATGGCTTCGGATACTGAGGGTGGGTTCTTCTTTTAGGGTTTGTCGCGTCTTATTGTCTTCTTTCCCCTTTGTTTTTGTTATTAACACCTGTTCTCTTTTGTTTGCAGAGATGTCTCTCTTCGCTTTCATCAACCAGCCGGATCCCTTCGAAGTGACATCTGGTGAAAGAACGTTGCAAGAGGGCGAGAAGACGTTGCAGGATGAAACTGCTGGGCGCGTTATAGAGCCCTCTGAGAACCTGATCACGCTGGTCCAAGAGACCATCGTGGAGAATGTGGAGGCAGCCAAGGCCAGCAAGGCTACTGGGAAAAAGAGGGTCACGCTTGATGTTCCTTCCAAACAGCCGGAGAAGAAGAGAATTACTCCTGTGCCGGAGCAGGGTTCCGGATCCGCTGCTGGTAAGGCATCTACTGTTTTTTTTTTTTATTATTACTTCTCTTTTTGGGTGGAGAGAGCTTAAACGTTTTTGGTTATGCAGGAGATGCGACTGCGGGGCCTATTCCTGTTATGGAGCTCCGCGACGAGTCCGATTCCGGACCTCGGCCGCTGGAGGTAACCGTTGTTTCTTCTGAGGCTACCCCGGATCCTCAGACGGATCCGGATGCCACTTCCAAGACATCCACCAGTGCTCACCAAGAGAACTTGGATACTGAGATGTCTGGTCCATCCCAGCCACCGCCTTTGCAGAAGGAAAGTGCCTTCGGAGTTGAATCTCCGCCGCAGGACCAATCTGTTCACCGTTATGCGGCCTCTGATGATGACTTTTACGAGTCCCTGTCCGTGGATACAGCGGAGGCAAAAAATGTCTATGTCCCTAAATGGCTACCCACCAATGATTTTCGCATGAACGATGCTTGGGTTTGTCAGAGCATGCTGGATAATCTTGCAACTCCCGGCTATTTGTCCACGCTGCGCAACATGCCGCATACAAATTTACTTGAGCAGTATAACATCATGACTCTGCAACAAACTTGTATGTCTTCTGAGGTGCGCCTACGGCTGGAGTTTGAGCTAAACCAGACTAATAAGTTGAATAAGAGGCTCGAGAGGAGGGATAAGAGGATTGAGGCTCTGAAGGGGAAGGTTCAGGAGTTGGTGACTGAAGCTGCAGAGGCAAGGGGTCTCCGCGAGCGTGTTGGGTTGCTTGAGTCCGGATCGGAGGAGGTTAAGAGGTTGCGCGAGCGTGTGGCGCAGTTGGAGGGCATGATTGCGCCCAAAGATGAACAATTAGCCAACTTAACTGTTGAGAATGCGGAGTTGAAGGGTAAAGTTTCCGGGTTGACTGTTGTTTGTGATGAGTTGAAGACACAGGTTAAGGATGCAGGTTTGCTGGAGGAGAAGTTGAAAGAGTGTGAAGAGAAAGTCCGCAGTGAATATGACGGTCAACTTGCTCAGCTAGATCAGAGGTTGGCGGAGCTGAACCGCGATTTTGATGAGGAGTTATTCCCTAGCACTCTTCTTGCCATTGAAGGTAAGCGGTGGGTAATTGGTCATGGCTTTCGCAGAGCATGGATGGCCTTCAAGCAGTCTGATGAGTTGCAGATGCGATTAGGGGATTGTATAAGTAAGGCCATTCTTTGAAGGCTAAGGCGGGGTCTAGAGGCGGGATTGTGCACGGGCTAAGGGTTTGAAGTTGGAACAGACAAGGCTTACAATCCATGGGCGAAAGAGGTTTATCATGAGGTCATTGTTCGCTTTAGCGATGTTCCTTTCCCTTCTAGATTCCTTGAGGCGTGCAAGGATTCTTCCCTGGAGTTCCTTATGTCTCAGTTGGTGTTGCAGGAGGAGCGACCCAGCGGCTCGGGGGACTTTGTGTTTAACGCCCCGGCGGAGGAGGAGGTTGCGCTTCCCAGTTCTTTATTGCAAACCATTACCAGGCGTCCGCGTGCTATTACCGCATATAAAGAGAGGAAAAATCGGATGTACGGTAAGAAGTTTGATTTTTGGAACCCTGAGCTGATTGTCTTCGAGGTTGTGCACCAGGTTACTTCCACCGGGGAGCCTTCCATGGTTATAGTTCCCTCTGGTCCGACTCCTTCTGCTGCGGTCACTGGTCCTACCGGGGAGGATGAGAAAGAGGAGGAGGAAAAGTCTACCCATGATGACATGTTCGATACGAGCATACTTGATCGTGTCGGGGATGCTTGAGGTATCTTTCCACGGGCGGCATTTAGACTATGCCGCCTCTCCAGTTTATGTGAAGCTTAACAACTTTATCTGTTTGGTTAGGACCGTGGTTGCCGCGGTTCCTTTATTTTGTAATCCGGGGGTATGCCCCTGTGTATTTGTAAAAAATCCTTTGTGGACTTAATGGAAATACTTTTGGCTTGATTACGTACATGCTTTTTCTGTTTGTCGGGGTTAGTTGTTCCGGGCTTTGGTTTGTACCCGTGGTCGTACTTTAGCAGTCCGGGGGTAACATGGGATGGTCAATGGGTTTGCAATACCACTTATATGCCTGAGTCAATTTTGAGGTTGCTCGTCCTTTATGTGCGACCTTGTTTGTCACAGATGTGAAAGATATGAGAGATATGCGAAAATAAAAGATGTAAATAAATCTTTGTTTTTGGAAAATTTGTAGAGCGGGCCAGGCTTCTACTTTTCATTAATAACTAGGAAATATTACAATAAAACGAAAGGGATGAGAATTTTAAAGCGGTTCCCCCTGTTGTCCGGACCTGATCCGTGATCAACTTACAAGAGGTGGGGGAAAGCCTACCTATACTTACACATAACATTTTTTCAAATTGCGGATGTTCCATGTCCTTGGGAGTAGTTCCCCATCCGTGCCTCTGAGCCTATACGCTCCGCATCCTAGTGCTTCCACAACTTCGTACGGTCCTTCCCATTTTGGACCAAGCTTTCCTGTGTCCTCTGCTCGGCTGGCTTCATTACTGCGGTAGACGAATTCTCCAGGCCTGAACGCCGTGCTTCGTACCTTGGCGTTGTAGTACTTTTCCATCCTTGCCTTGCTGCGCGCTTCTTCAATGGCAGCGGCTTCCTTATTTCTTCGTGATGTCTAAGTTTAGGCGGAGGTTCGTTATTGGAGACTTGGTTTACTACGCATCGGAGACTTGGCATTCGATCTCAACCGATAACCGCTTCGGTCAGACGTAGTGGAAAATGGGGTTTCCCATTGCTTGTTTTGATCATGGTTCTGTGCGCCTGAGCACATGTGGCACTTCTTATATCCAATCTTTGCTTCCTTTCTCCAACCGTGCTTTAATGCCTTCTCCCAAACTCTTGTTCGCGCTTTCACCAACCCGCTCACTCATGGATGCTTGATCGAGGCTAATTTTGCTTTATGTTGAGCTTCGCACCGCCTTTAAATGGGTTGTCGCGGAACTGTTTTCCATTATCTGACACTATTTCTCCTGGTTAGCCGAATCTACAGACTATGTTGTCCCAGACGAACTTCTTCACTTGTCTTCCTGTGATGGAAGCTAAAGGTTTAGCTTCGATCCATTTGGTGAAGTAATCTATCCCCACAATCATAAACTTTACTTTGCCGGGTCCCTCTGGGAAGGGTCCGCAGATGTCCAGGCCCCACTTGTAGAAGGGCCAGGGAGAAGTGATTGGGGTCAGATTTTGCTGCGGATTCTTTGGCACTGGGCGGTGAACCTGGCAATCTTCGCACTTCAGACAGCTCACGAGCGTCCCTTGCGCATTGTTGGCGGCAGTATCTCGACCGGATTGCCTTAGCCACCACCGCCTTGCCCCGAGTGCATGCTACACGATCCTTCGTGAATCTCTCGCAAAGACATAGTTGGCTTGGATGGGGCCTACACACCGGAGCCACGGTTCTAGGAAAGATTTCTGGAATAGGATTCCATCTCTCAATGCGTATTGCCTTGCCTTGATCCGCAGTTTTCTCCGCAGGCAATGTTTCATCCCTTAGGTATTCGATCAGGGGTGTCATCCATGTGTCCCCGTCTTCCTCCACGATTGCCCATACCTCCTTTTCTTCGATGGATTTTTCCTTCAAGACTTCCACGAGCACATGTTTTGTTAAATGAGCAAAGCTAGTAGATGCAATCTTGCTCGGTACAGATCCGCTTGCTTGTTCGCCCGGTAACTGTTTGATGGAGAACGTCCGGAATCCTTCGATCAGTGCTTTAGCTTTTGCCAGGTAGCGTGCCATACTCTCCTCCTTAGCCTCATATGCTCTGTTTATTTGATTTGCCACGAGGCGGGAATCAACGTTTGCTGATAGGTCTTTTACCTGCATCTGTTCCGCGATCCTCAATCCTGCGATCAGTGCCTCATATTCGGCCTCATTGTTGGATGCCTCGAATTCAAAACGCAGGGCGTATGTGAATTCTTTTCCATCAGGATTTGTTAGGATCAGGCCTGCTCCGGAACCCTCCTGACATGAAGAGCCGTCCGTGAATAAATTCCACGGCTCTGAGTATGGTTGCTTCTTTTCTTTGTTGTCTGGGGTTCCTTCCTCTGGGATCTCTGCAATGAAGTCCGCTAGCACTTGCCCTTTGATGGCTGTCCGAGGTCGGAAACTAATGTCATGCTCGTCAAGCTCTATTGCCCATCCGGCCATTCTTCCACTCTTCTCCGTTTTTGTCAGGACTTGTTTTAGTGGTTGATCCGTGATTACCACCACAGGGTGTGCTTGGAAGTATCGCCGCAGTCTGCGGGACGCATACACCAATGCAAGGGCAAGCTTTTCCATTGGGGGGTAATTCACCTCTGGGCCCTTTAGGGCGCGGCTGACAAAATACACTGGCTGTTGCCGCGATTCCCTTTGTGCCAATAAAACCGCACTTACAGCTTCCCGGACGCGCTAGGTACATGATCGGTTCTTCTTTCGGGTGCGATGACCATTGGTAGGTTGGCAATGTGTCGCTTCATCTCTTTGAATGCCTGCTCGCTTGGTACGTCGAAAGGAAATCGCTCTCTTGATGCACTTCTTCGGTGTCTTGAAGAATGGGAGCGATTTTACCGATTCGGACATGAAACGGCTCAAACCGGCTAGCTTTCCATTTAAAGATTGCACCTCCTTCGTTGTTGGGGATCCGAAGCGGTCACGACCTTGGACTTATCCGGCAGCTCGATCCCTCCTTGCTTATCACATGTCCTAGGAACATTCCTTGTTCTGCCCCAAATGTGCATTTCTTGGGGTTTAGTTTCATGTTGATATTCCGTAAGGTTCTGAAAGTTTCCTTTATGTCTCTGAGTACTTCTTCTTCTGAGTGGCTCTTGATGACTAGATCGTCAACGTACACCTCCAAATTTCTTCCAATCTGTTTCTCAAACGCTCTGTCCACGAGCCTTTGGTATGTGGCGCTAGCATTCTTTAGACCGAAAGGCATTTTGGTGTAGCAGAAGATGCCTTGGTTTGTGTGGAATGCTGTTTTCTCTTCATCCCCGGCTGCCATCTGTATCTGGTGATACCCTTTATACGCGTCAAGGAAGCATTTAAATGGGTATCCACAGAGGGATTCGACTTTCCAGTCGATCTCCGGCAAGGGATAACAATCCTTCGGACAGGCTTTGTTCAGATCTTTGAAGTCCACACACATTCTCTAGCTTCCGTCGCTCTTTTTGACGAGAACGGGGTTAGACAACCAGTCGTGGTAGTGTACTTCTTTCATGATTCCCGCTGCAACTAACTTGGTAACATCTTCATTGATGGCTTTGTTTCTTTCTGGGGCCTGCCCTCTCTTCTTTTGCCGTACGGGGTTGTAACCATCTCTGACATTCAGCTTGTGTTCCGCGATTGTCCGCGGAATTCCGGTCATGTCAGAGGGTTCCCAAGCAAAGATGTCCAATTTATTCTTGAGCAGATCGCAGAGGCTCTTTTTCCCTTTTTCACTTAACCCCCCCCCCCAATGGTGACCGTTTGGTCGGGGAATCTGGGGTTGATCGCGACTGCGACTCCTTCCTTCACCTCTGCCTCTGTGGTTGTATGATAGGGTTCTGGTTCCGCGACCATTCTGCATTCAACCGGGACTACCTTGTCACTGTGCAAAGTCACGACTCCGTCACAGGTAGGAAATTTCAACATCCCGTGCGCCGTGGATGGCACTATTCTCAACAGCCTAATCCCCGGCCGTCCGATTATTCCATTGTAAGGAGAAGGAGATCGTACCACCATGAAGTTCATCCAAGCACTAGCTGACTTCTCCTCGTCTCCCAATGTCACCTCCAAGAGAATCTGCCCTAATGGCCACGAAAGCTCTCCACTGAAACCTAGTAATGGCGATGAAGCGGGGATCGGTCTTTGGATGTCCCGCTTAGCTTGTTGAAGCAATGCTCGATAGAACTTCAAGCGCTTGCTATCCACGTACATCTTGTGGATTGTGCACCCCTCAACATCTGCCTTGATCACTAGCGGGTGGTCGTCCCAATCATCCCCGGATATGGGGGGAAAGGATATTTCCATGTTCAGGACCGCGTCTGCACCCAGTTTGGGTTTGACCGACCGCTGCCAAGTGTGGACCATGTATATGGCGTGAGCTTTGTCCTTGGCCGTGGTGTCCTTTTTTCCACCTTTGGGACCACCATTCTTTCGGACTCCATTCTTGATTTCTTTTACCAGATGTGTGAGTCGTCTGACTGATCGCTTTTCTATCTGTTTTTCAACCGATAGCATTCGTCCGTGTTGCGCCTTTTTCTCTCGTGGAAGTCACAAGATTGCCTTTATTCCTAGACTCGACCGGCCGGACATCATGAGGGTCGTGAACTTGACCGTATCCATGGCCAAGATTTCCTTCGGCGTCTTTGTGAGGGGAGTGAACCTGTCCCCCCTCTTCCTTTCCGGCCTCAAGCGGGTCTTGAACTCCCCCTTTCTTTCGAAGATCTGGATGTTTTTCTGTCCTTCATCATGGTTCTTCCACTGGGAGTGCTTCTTCTTTGTCTGGTTGGACGCGGCCAACTCACCTCTGAGGAATGCTTTTACTACCTTCCACATTTCATCCTGCGTCTGGGGAATGTTGTCATTGAGCCTTCTGATTAGTTCCGGGTTTGTTATCCCATGCATGAAGCCTGACACTCTCATGCACTCTGGGGCTCCTTTCACATGCATGCTCTGCTTTGAAGCGCTCCACAAACGCTTCCATGGATTCCCTTCCATTGCTTTTATGTGGTGTAACTCAGCAGGTCTTCGTATACTTCTTCTCAAGGAAGCGAGAGAAACTTGATCTTAACTCTTCAAAGTCATCAATGCTCTCCTGACGCACTCATCAAACCGAGACGCGGCGCCCTATTAGCGTGGAGTTGAACATGTGGCACCATGTGGGCATGGCCCATCTTTCCACTTTGGCCGCGGTCCGAAAATCTTCGATGATCTTCCTGATCTCCGTCCCGTCGTATGTTCTGATGTGAGCTGGCATTCTCGTTCTTTTTGGGAATTCAAAATTCCATTATACTGGCGCGGTGAAGGGTCCGTGTCGACCACGCCATACGGGGAATAGAGTTCATCGGATTCCCTTCCTTCTTTGCTCTTCGGGGTGGACTTCCAATGCCCTCCCGTGCTTTCTTCGCTTTCTGGAGGAGACACTTCTCTAGTTCTGCTGCGACATGAGTGATATGTTTCCCTACCGGACTTGAGTAAGTTAATCGTCGCTGGTCATGCTCCGGCCGTTGGTGTCTATCGACCGAATCCTTTTCACCGTGTCCGCTTTTTCTTGATGGACCTTTTCGCCGTTGCGGCAAGATCGATGGTAGTGCCTTTTCGCGAGAACTCCTTTATTGACGCGTGCAGCCAAGCATTGTGGCGGTATTGTTCTGCGTCTTGCACTTTTTCTTTCCCACCGTGTTTACGACCGTGACGGCTCGTGAGACGGGGAAGGGTTTTCTGCCAGGTTACTCATTAGAGTTTTTTGGAAACGCAGTTATGTTACTGGTCCCACGGATGACGCCAACTTGTGAATACACTTAAGGCGCTCCCCTGATGAAGATTAGTGTATGCTAACTTCCCGGGAAATAGATCTTGTATTAAGTATGATTCTTGGTTTAAAGCTGCTAAGAAAGCAAACACCGTTAGTCTCACCACGGAATGGGGTTCCACGGTCAACCTCCCATGAGAGTAAGTAATGGTTTTAGAGATAAAGTTAGTTCTAGAGAGTGAATCGTGTTACCGTTTGAATAGTGGCGAGGCCTCTATTTATATGGTTGATCTTTCTGTCGTGTTCTCAAGGTCACGGGCCATGAGAGCGACAGTTTGTAAGTGGGGAGTGACGTAGGTCAACTCCAGAGCTTGCCCATTGCTGTGACAGCGATGCTTTTAGGCGGGAGTTGTCCCGCTTTCCCTTTTTGGGGACTGCAGGCTGTAGTACTCTAAGCCTGTGCGAGATTCCCTATCTTTTATGTGGAACGCGGCTATGGCCTTCCTCGGACGTGTCTCTTGTCCGTGGATTGGTCCTTTCTTGGTGTCCGAGCCGCGCGCCCCTTGGCAATGGTTAAGTGGCCTTCGGCGGGTTATGTTTGATCCGCGCCTAACCCGTACGGGTGCCGGGGGACTATACGCGATCAATTACTATATACTAGTAACTATGTCAATCTCTGTGACAGTAAGAATTGTTAAAAGTATTTTCATTTTTTCTCATAGATAATGTATGGTTCGATAACTTGGTAAAAACTTGGTGGTGACTCCTACTCTCACATAGTTTAGTAATATAAATGATTTCGGAGCTGCCGTATTGTTAGATTCCTTGTTTAACATCCTATTGGTAACAAAGTTTTTGTCTTTGAGAAGTCATTGTCTTAAGTTAAAATTTCTCTATGTTCTCTGTTCTCACCATGCATCCATTGGGCCTTATTGAAGAGGGTCATGTCTCTAAATTGGACATGATCAAACCTTCCAAAAGCCACTACAGGCCGGCTATTGATTGAGCCATATATAAACTAGAGGGTTTCTAGGCCCTCAAATATAAAAAGGCTGCCCCCAAATAAACCATTTCCAGCTGACATGGCAAAGTGATGACAAGGTTTGTTTCTCCAATCCTATGTTCATATAAAATCCAAAGCTTTTGCCCCACAAGCCCACAAATGAGAACACTTCTATTATGTACACATTTTGGAACCAACTTGATTACTAATAATAGTATTGTCCCCAAGTTGAGGCACTCAATGGTTACGACAAGGCTTGAAAACATAGCTAGTTATTTTACATTTTAGTAGTACAATGACCATGTGTTTCCATCTGGACCACCTGACAAGTTACTGCCCTTTTTGAACCAATTCTGGTATACAAAATTCTTATAGACATGCATAACATGCAAACAAAAACTTGTTTGTTTCTTTTAAATTTAAGCATAAGCGCGACAACCTAATGGGTTGTCGAGGTTGGCTGGCGGCCGTTCTTGTTGTGGCTTCGCCGTCGAAGGTTGTCGGTCATGGTTTTGGGTATGAGGTCGCCCAGACAACCTGCGTCATGTATTGTTTGTTTGTGTGGTTTAATAATTAAATGATTTTGTGGATGTTTTTAAAATGTAAATTGACTTATTGTGTCTAAAAGGTTGTCTATAGGTTGCATGAGAGAGAAAACTGATGTGGCATGAAAAGTGAGGGTTGTTAGACTATGTTTATCAATGGGTTGACAACCCAACCGGTTGTATATATTATACACAAATTATAATATTTTAATTAAAATTCTCAAATCCTCCCATGACAAAGGTCACATGGCAACCTAGATTGCCAACTTCCAATCTGCCACATGTCGGCTATTGAATGGCTATTTGCTTTATTTTTCTTTTTTTTTAAATAATAGATTGGTTGTATGTATAGGTTGGGTTGGGTTGTTGGTAAAAGGTATAGATTGGTTGTGTAGGTGAAGAAAAGAAAAAATAATATTTTAGTAGAGATTGGGTCGTGATAGATTGTTGATAAACATAGTCTTATTGTCTTATTAGGGGTAGCCTTAGCAATTCACATTTTTCACAAGAACTACACAATTTATGTACCACTGCTATAAGGCTGGGTGTAATAGCACAAGAACGACGTGTGCTCCACCCAAAACGACGCGTCGTTGTTAATAAACCACCCCCACCCGATAACCAAGCTTCTTGGACCAATTTTTATCACAAGTCGGTCGTCTGAAAGATCGACTTGTGGAGAGAGTTGTGTGTGTGATGTGGGTTTTGTGGGGTATATTTGTGTATAAGTGGGGTATTTTTGGGTAGTGAAGTTGGTGATCTTATAACACCTGGTTGGTGATGGAGTGAAAATGTGATGTGATGCTGAGTTGGCGGTGGTGATGTTGGTCAATATTACACCCAGCCGAATTAAATAACAAGCTATGGTGGTAGTATTCAACACCATACCTTATAAGCTTCTGATCCCACTCCCGCTCAGCAGCGCTGCAGGATATCGTTGTCAAAGTTTAGGTGCACTTAAGGGTCAATTAACTATTTCTCTGGTAAACAGGATCTTTAGTTACTGAATTTTAGCTATATTTACTGTTACCCATTACACACTTCATATTATGAAGCCTTAAATAACCTTCAGTCACTTCTTTATGCTATAGACCTGTAGTAAAGGTTTCTCTTCGTTCTTTGATTTTGAAACAACCATAGTTTGGTTAGTCACGTCTAATTTCTACAAATCAATGGAAGAAGATTGCACAAGAGCAGCCTTATCAATGGTGATTGACCAGTGCAAGCCATCTGATGAACCAAAGAAGTATACCAACCGCACATCATACTCTGTTTTAGAGGCCTTGTGATTCTTTAACGATGTTGAGATGAGATGGAAAGTTAATGTAACAAGATCCCATGCCATAACATTTTTGTTTCACAGGTACATCCACCCATGTATTCGTTAAATTTTTAATGCCTGTTTTATGGTACCTCCACATTAGTTAGTTTATAAATTTGCTTGTATGTTACATTTTGTGTTAACTTATTAAGGTTTCATTTGGTGTTGTTAAGTAGATAGCAAAAACCGTGACTGTGGTTTGTCCAACTCGCAGGTGCAATCACTAAAACTTCAAAACTGCAGGCGCATCGAAGTTTTAGGGAATAATGTTCTTATGTGTTTTTACTAGTTACCATACCAAGTCTGATAATAATTGCTCATCTAGCAAATGAATTATTTGACGAACCTTAGGTAATTATATCAGTTTCATCTTGACAAACACTAGCTCGAAACGCAATATCAAACACCCCAATAGTTCAAAATGCAATACCAAACACCCTTAACATTTTGGAAATTCAAGAAAAACAAGCTAAGAAATTATATGATTCGAGAAAAGTATAACGGAATTTTAACCTCGGAATGTAACGTTAAACACGAAATGAAATACAATCAAAGTCTTTGTATATGTCGAATCCCCTAGCCTTATTCTGAATCACTTTCTTTCTCATAAATCCATTCAATGAAAGCGGTCAAGTTCTTTTTCGAGCTTCCACCTTTTCTGATACTACTCGTAACCTTTTCTTTTAGAGCCAGTGCCTTCTCTTTAAACGTCCCGTCGCTAAGCAGCATATTCACTTTGTTTTCGATTTCACCTTGTGTTATAATTCCTTCTTTGTTCTTATTAAACGCCAACCCGTTCTTCCATATGTCACAAATGTAGCTTTCATTATGAAACTGATCAGCAAAATAAGGCCAACACATAAAAGGGACTCCATTATTAACTCCTTCAAGAGTCGAGTTCCAACCACAATGACTCAAGAAACAAGCAACTGAAGGGTGAGCCAACACCTTCTGTTGAGGGGCCCAGTTCACAATTTTGCCTCGAGATTGAATCCTGTCCATTAACCCATCTGGGTACTTGGCTGTAGTCTCCTTGGTTATACCTGGCCTGACCACCCATAAGAATGGTCTGTTGGTTAGTTCTAGACCAAGTGCTAACTCTTCGAATTGTGTCTGGTCAATGATAGTGAAGCTTCCAAATGCTATATAGATGACTGAGCCTGGTGCTTGAGTGTCTAACCATGTTAAGCAGGTCGAGTCTTCTTGCCAGAAGTGGCCTGCTTGTTCTGCTAAACGGTTGCTAGCTAATAACGGGCCAATTGGTGCCAACTGTGGAAAATGGGTGAAGGCTGCAGGCTCAAGATGATCACATGAGTTGCATAATATCCATTCTGCCACTGTGACTGCCTTGACTACTTCTATCGTGGCATCGAATATGATTTTTTTTGTGGCCACGTCACCAATACATGCCCATGCGAGGTTTGATGGTTTTACGGGTGGCATGGATGGTGATAGGTGAATCATATTATCGTTTAAAGGAATCCCTGAAACAATATTGAAAGATAAGTTAGACTAATATTAGGGGGTGTTTTTGTGTTTTGGATATTGCATATTAGATAAGCAGTTACCAAACTGCTTATTTATTAAGGGCTAAAAAACTCTAAAATAAGCATTAGAACTCATAAGTTGTTCTATCCAAACAGTGTTTATATGCTTAAACATGCTGATAATCACATAAATAAGCAATCCCAAAGACTATCTTGTCATTTAGAGGAGCCTTTGAGATGGCTTAGTAAAACTGTTTATCTAATTATTGCATTTTTATACAAAGGATAGTCTTAAGGGTGTTTGGCATTGCTTATCCAGGCTGCTTATATGATTATCTTTGAGTAACATAACATGTATTGAATAAGCACAAAAGCAGTTTGTATGAAGCAATCCCCAACACACCATTAGAATCATACTTTAATGAAATAGGAAAAAGAGTCACAACCATCTCACCGCAATCGTCTATAATTCCGTCATTAATTAGCTTCTGTAAGCTCAAAATGTAAGCCAATGTAGCAGTTGAGGCAGGCCAAAAAGTAGCCCTGCGAATTCCCATTTTTTCAGCTACATGCATGGACCAACCCATGCAATTATCAGCAAGGACACAAGTGACTTTGTTATCGTCTTCTTTGTTAATCTTGTTTATAAGCTCTTCTAGCTTTCCAGGCATAGTTTGGACTATTGATTCCGCTAGCTTAGCAAGGTCACTCCTGTCTTCCCATGGTTCAAGCCCATCTGGGATCGAAACCATTTGCATCAGACCCTTTTCTGACCAGGTAGCTGTGACGAGTTTGTGATTCACTTCTGTGTTTATAAAGGTAACTTTGACACCATTCTGAACCAGCTGCTGAGCAAGTTCCATCAGAGGAATGACATGGCCTTGTGCTGGATAAGGTAGGACTATAACATGAGTAGTATGTTCCATATCTTTGTGTTGGTAGTTACTTGATGATATTTTTGTGTCTTTTATAGACAGGCATGGCTGAGCCACCAAAGATGTAACTATCGCTGGTTTTTGTCTGTTTTGTGCTATTAATATTTCTAGTTTTGATGCTTGAAGGTATATCATAGCTTTGATTCGATAATCTTTAACTGAGCTTTGTTTCTTTTTTATTTAGGAATAAGTGGAAATAAAGGCAAGTGGGACCCAAATCTCTTGTTGCATCTGATTGGGGACTAGTGGGTTTAATTGCCTTGGTCATACAGACCATTTAACATAAAAAAGTGGGGTCCAACTAAAAAGAAACACAAATTTATATGATATGGAACCAAATCTCTTGGCTAAGGGATGAATAAGTCAAAAATAAACGCCCCCTTAAGTCTCATAAATTTTTTGTTGCTCCTTTTGTGTGTTGTAAGGCATGATGTTTGTAGCATAATGACAAAAAAAAGGTGACAAATACCAGGCTTTGTTTCCTGCATAGTTCTTTCACAAGGGATATACCATACTTAGATTATATAGCGAGTCTACATCAATACTAAAACACTCTTTCGTTCTCTGTGATAGTAAGAATAGTTGAAGTATTTTTCTCATAAATAAAATAATCATGATATGACATATCTTCAATGCTGATGTCTCATGTGATATATCGCTCAGTAGCATAGACAGTGTGATCATCCAAATTCCCTAACAAGTAACAAGTTTATGTTACATTCTTAAGAAATATAAGCAATATGGAACAAATTGGTGGGAGTTGTAAAAGCAAAGGACCACTGTTCTTGTTTTCCCCCTAAAATTGCTTGTTCTTCGAAGAGTTAATATTCTTTTTCAATATAATAGAGAAGCCAAAAAGCTTTTGTAACATTTGGCAAACTGATAAGTTCTATAACTTGGAAACTAGATAGCGACTCCTACTCTTCTAGTTTTGTAATATACATATGATTTCGGAGCTGCCGTATTGTTAGATTCCTTGTTTAACATCCTATTGGTAACAAAGTTTTTGTCTTTGAGAAGTCATTGTCTTAAGTTAAAATTACTCTATGTTCTCTGTTCTCACCATGCATCCATTGGGGCTTATTGAAGAGGGCCATATCTCTAAATTGGACATGATCAAACCTTCCAAAAGTCACAACAGGCCGGCTATTGATTGAGCCATATGAGCATAAACAAGATGGTTTCTAGGCCCACAAATAGAAAAGTTGGGCCCCAGATAGACTATTCCAGCTGACATGGCAAACAGCAGTGATGACAAGGTTTGTTTCTTCAATCCTATGTCAGCAAATTTTTCTTCCATGTTCATATTAAAGCCAAAGCTTTTGCCCCACAAGCCCACAAATGAGAGCACTTCTATTATATACACATCCTTTTCCATCCAACTTTGTTACTAATTATAGTATTGTCCCCAAGTTGAGGCACTCAATGGTTAAGGAAGGCAAGCTACTAAACTTTTGTATTACAATGACCATATCCCCATGTGGACCACCTGACAAGTTATATTGCCCTTCTTGAATCAATTCTGGTATAGAAAATCTCAAGGACATGCATAGCATGCAACAAATCCTTCTTTTGTGTTATTTAGCAATTTACATTATTCATAAGAACTACATAATCAATGTACCACTTTCTATAAATAACAAGCTATAGCAGTAGTATATATTAACACCAAATGTCATAAGCTTCTGAGATATCCCAAATTCATTCTCACTCTGCCCCGCAATATCAAGAAACCAAAGATGGTGGATGGACTGGAGGGAAAAAAAAAGGTTTGCAAGATAAGAACTTTGTTTCTGCTTTCTTGAAGAAAGGGGTTAGAAATATATAATCTTTTTGGAATTCTAGCAGCTTTCTTGAAATTACAGGGTCTTATCAAGATGCCAGCTCAAAAGGGAAAGAAGCTGAAATACCTAAACTTTTTAAGCATGTATAAAAAGATTCAGCAACTACCAAAATTTCTCTAGCATCTCATTATTATGCACAAAAACCATTATATACAGGGTCAAAGTTGGTTTAGTTCAAATGATAAGCTAGAGTATAGTTAGACTAATATTTTGACTAGGATGGAGGATACATAAGGGTAGAGAACTAAGTGTATACGATTCATAGAGAAAGACAATTTTGCCCGACTGGTATCGTCTTGGGCATCTTACTAGTTTTAACATATTTCTGAGGATGTAGTTTTGGCATAGCAGTAGCAACACCAGATGATGTATCAGTAATCACTGGCCCTCTAATATGGCGTTTTGCAAAACGGTTGACCATTGAAAACTTCTCCAAGTCTTGGAAATCCATGCTTACTCCCAGAATCGACAACTCTCCTTTCTCAAACCTTGATAACTCGTCTTCTAGACTCTTTTTCCTATTAATGAACTGTTGTAGAGTTTTAGAAAGACCCTGGTCATGGCTGCTTTCAGAAGTCATGTTTTACCTGATGCTCTGGAAGTAAAGTCCAAATAAAAATTGTAAAATTTAAAATGAATATTGATGCCCTGATAAATAATACACAGATAAAATGAAGTTAGGAAGAGTAGTTCTTACGAGCATAAGCTACATGCATCACCAAGTGATAATTTAGCAGCATAGAATATCACGGTGTCACAATGTGCAGTAGCATCTTCCGAGAGAACTACGGCTGGGGCAGGACGAAATAATAGTTGCATTAGCTGCGTGGTTAAGCTAAGTCTTCTTTTCCGGCGAATTGTCCAAAGTAAGCCTGCTACTTCTTCAGCCTCTTCTTTCAACTACAAATAACATTATAGGAGTGAAACGTTAAGGTCAACTATTCAAATACCTGCATCATTATATTTGTTGAAATAATTACAATTATATATGCAAACTACCCAACAATAACACACCATTTCAGATAGCCGCCCCAAAGAACGTGCCCACTCCCATTCAGTACAGCTGCAAGATATAGTTGTCGAATATTAGGTACACTTAAGGATCAATTAACTCTTTCTATAATAAACAGGATCTCTAGTTACTGAATTTAAGCTATATTTACTATACTCTGTTACACACCTTATTATATTATGAAGCCTTGAGTAACCTTTGGTCACTTCTCTGTGCCATGGTAAGCATTCAAAATACCAAATTTTCTCTTCTTTGATTTTAAAACAGCCTTATTTTGGTTAGTCACATTGAATTTCGTGAATAAATGGAAGATGAAAGCGCAAGAACCCCTTATCAGTCTTAGTAATTGGGCCAACACTCCCAGATTGACCAGTGCTAGCCACTTGCACCAAAGAACTATTTCCGACTGTTGCATCATACTCGGTTTTTGAGGCCTTGTGATTCTTTAACGAGGAGGGAGCTTTATCTTGACAAGGTTGAGATGAGATGGAAAAGTTTATATAATTTCCATGAGCAGGTTTCAGATGGGAAAGTGATGTTCCTTGAGAGATCTTATTATCGTAATTTACACTTCGATTCTTTATTGATGCCCTTATACTAGGCTCACAAGAACCCATGCCAGAAAAGTTTAGCTGCGCAGGTACATCCGCCCATGTATTCGGTAAATGCGTTGAAGAAGCAGCCTGTTGTGTCACCCCTGAGGTCATAACAATGCGGCTTAGCCTCAGAAGTTGAAAATTGTTGACCAACTACTTTCTCCACTGAAACTATCGGAGATTGTGAACCAAAGTATGGTGAACTAGCTGAGTCAAAACTATTCACATGTGGTCTTTCACTTGAAAGGGAAAACCTCAAACCATAGTATGGTAAAGAAGAATTACTACTTGAAGCTTCTGCAGCAGCCGAATGTGTAAGAGCACTTAAACTTCCACTCTGAAGAGAAGGTAATTCACTCGATTTATCTGTTTTCTTAAAGCTTATGGTTCCCCGACTGTTACCTTCCGTACTGAACAAAATCTTATGTTTCAGTGGATCCAAAGTAACAGCATCCTGACTGGAAGAAGCTTTGAATTGACCATCATTAAAAGATTTACTAAAGGTCCCTACTTGTTGACTTTCGCCCTTAGTCAACAAACTTGCAGATGCAAGACCCACCGACCGCAGAACCTGATTTTGACCCTGAACCAAATCCATACCACCAAACTTAAACATTTGGGATGGGTCACGAACTGTTATACCATTATTTAGAAGTCCAGGTTGAGCCCCAGAAGACGACTTATTACGCTAAAGATATTTGATCAATAATTTTTGTTTGCCATCGTTTAATTCTTGCAGTCTCTTTTTCCTCTGCAGTTCTTGCAACTGCTTGAACATAATTTGTCGCTCCAACATCTCAATCTCCTTAAACAGAATTATACCTTTCTGGAACAAAGTTCATTTACCGCTCACTCGCCTATAATGTAGTTTGCAAGAAACCTGTAAACCGACAATCATCCAATAAGAGACAAGACGTAACATCTCATTAAAGTCATTGACTTTTCAAAACAAACGGCAGTTCTTGTAAACAAGCAAAAATATAAATAGAAATTACACTTTGCGAGAATGACCAAATTTGACAATTGTGCTCGTGATTGCATATTTGCAATCTACATTTCTTTACATACTTTTTCCTAAACAAGGGATGGTTATTAGCAATTAAAGGTCACATACGACGGCTTAAACAGTCAATAACTCCTTTGATATAATGTGACACATCAAAAAGATGTTGGATTTGGGAGTGTTGGATCAAGTTAGCTAAAACGATTGTTCACTCCGCACCTCCCAACTCGTCTTTAAGCTAAACTTGAATAAGCCATTTGATCTCAAGTAAATCACAATCACATAAAATATGACACAAAAATCACTAACAAAACAGAACTGAAACACTCACTATTACGCATTTTCCAACATTAAAGACATATAAAGGCTTATCTTATCCTAATTCAGATTATATTATAATAACCAATTTATTTATAACTATATTCTAAAAAAAAACACTTTCACAATATGATCAAACACATGCAAACAAGATGTGGGTCAAATTTACACCTCACCCCCAAGAAAACATCTGCATGCAAACAATCTTGAATATTTTACCATAAATGGAAAGAAAAACTAATAGTAATGTCTAATAACTAATCCAAGAAAGAGCTACAGCATAGTAACTGAACTAAAGCTACCAACACAAATGAAGCCAATATGTGCCAAGAAAGTCAGCCCCATCTTTAAGATAATACTTACAAGTGTTTTGTAAACATTGTGATCATTGATCAAGATGCTCTTTTAAGGGGCTGTTAAGATTATTACTATACTAAATACATAAAAACTTACCTCAGTTAATCTTCATTCTTGTTAACACACACATTTACATGTAAATGGTTCTTTAATTTTCTGTCACTCCTTTAAAGTCTTTAACACACTTTTTTCTTACTAAATATGATTACCGATAAGATGGGTTGTTTTTTTCTGTAGACAAAGCTGATCAACATTGAGAAATGCTTTTTTAACCTTTTTAGTAGGTTTAGGTTCGGTTCCGAGGCTGAGATAAGTGTCCATGTGTTTCCACTTTTATAGTCTTGTAGCCGTTGATTTAGATATTGGGTGATAAATGGACGGTTGATATTCAATAGAGTGTGTGTTGGTACTTGGCAGTGTGTGTTAAGTTACATGCAAACTAGAATCACAATGTAGCTAGTGCCTAGTGGTACACAAAATAAAAAACATACATATTCGAATCTTGTGTCTCATACTTTTGTTTAAATATTCTTATCGATATGAGATGAAGTCATTTAGACAATTTATTAATTTGTTATTGAGCTTTGCATATATTATATTATGTTATGTTTATGAAATGAGAGATTATGTTATGTTATGAAATAAGAGATTATTGCACACATTATGTTTTGATTTGCATATATTTATGTGTACAACTGATTAAGACAATGTATACATACAGTATAACAGTTTAATGCATATAATTAAATGTTACAATAAAAAAATATATATATACAAATTATTTCCCTATAAAAATGGGTACTTTGGGCATAGTCGATATGAACGTAGACCAGCAAACTGTAGACAGAACTACATAATGGCTTGTATTTTTACTTATGATCTCTCTAATTATGTTTCATGTCCCGGAACATTGAGAACACATGGTATGTATTAGTTGCGGTGTGGTGAGGCGTGGTTAATTGGTTACCGTCAACATAAACTTGGGTCGGGGGTGGTTTGGCGTGCGCATGGGTGGGAGGGGTTGGCATCCCCACACATTTCTAGATTTTATATTTTTTAAGGATGTCTACGCGTAGATTTGGGTTGATAGTAAAGTGGTTAGTGTGACGCTAGAACTATGACAAAAAAAATATAGGAAAATGATTAAAAAAAAAAAAAAAAAAAAAAGTCAGCCACCTTTTCCTTTTCCTGATCGAATTTTTTTTTCCTATAAGAAGACTAAACTTGCATAATTTCCTTTTGTAGCCTCTAATCGAAATTAATTACATAAATTTACATAAATCATCCATGCTATTCTAAACAATTACAATTCGTCATTGTGTAGAACTTTATATCATAAAATCTATCTTCTACTCTTTCTCACATCCCTTTTATCGCCTCTCCTCTCCCTCTCTCTAGCACCACCACACCGACACCACAGCCACCTCCACCGCCTTGCCACGCCACCATCATCAAAAAGATGCAAGTTAGATCATTTTTATCTTAAAGTCCATAACTTTAGCTCTCACTCCCTAATATTTGTGCTTTAATTTCCCTCATCATTAGTCACTGCTTTCTCGACTACTCCGCCCACAATATTACTCTCAAGTCTCAACGTTGTGTATGTTGCCATCGCAGGTATACTTGGCTTCTCCGTTTGATCGTTTTCTATTCGCTTGTTGAGTTATCTACTAAGTTTCTTGTTACCCTTTTTACTTGGTAATTATATTGGTTAATACCTTTACTTTTTTCCACATTTGCTTTGAAGTTCAAGGTGCAATATCTTATTAACTGTTACAAAAACCGAGTTACCTCTTTTTATTGATTTCCGTCTATGAATCTGATATTTTTGGGTCTATCTAAACATTTTTCCTTAATCTGATATATTAATCAATATGATTTGATCTTTTGCCCTTATCTCTCAAATCTATATCTAACCAGTTTTATTTGGTTCATTAACAATGTTTTGTGCACTATGCAATTTAGTTAGCCAAATGAGCTGTTGTAATTTCTACGATGCAATCTAGTAAGCGCCTTTATCAAATAGGATAAAACTATAAAGCAATCATTAGAAAGGGTGTTTAATACATGTCTTACACTTCACCCCCATCAATGGGAGTGAAGTGTGAGTTTGGATAAAAAGTGTTGTATATTTCTGTTTTTGTTACCATTAAGGCTCATCACTTGAATTGTTCTAAGATTTTGTAATGTAATATAACTTAGAGGATTTGAAGTCAGGTGTTTAAAATTGTATTTTCGATATGTTTAGTGCATTTATATGCTTGTCCAAAGGTTTACAACTTGTGTCTCTTGTGTGAATTTGCATTAACCAATAAATTTTAATTTTCATGGGTAGTGACGTCTAAAACGAGAGCATGACAAGAAGCGAGTCATGATGCATCCGCGCAAGAAGCTCAATGCTTATCACAACAATGCCTCTGCAGCACGGGCAAATCTTAATCAAGATCCGCTCCTTTTAATTGTGCCGCAGCTTGAGTTGTTGATTTTTTTCATTCAAAAGAGTTTGTAAATCATGGAGAAAACTCGATTCGATCATAATGACATGTTTATGGGGTCTAGACAACCCATGTCAATATCTTTCTCATCGGTGCAAAGAAAGAGTGCTACTTAGAGAACTTTGAGGAAGAAAGTTCAAGACCATCCTTCCTCATTCTATTGGCGACATGTGTTGGAATAACGTGTGGTTATGTTATCTTGTTTGGGAGGAAAACACGAGATTTACGGCTTGTGAATCCTATTACAAGGCATGAATTTCACTTCCTAGTTACCCATTTTATGTAAGTACGGACACAACAAGCATCGTATGATCCTTGTCAATGTACCTTCAATGTCCGGGTGGGTGTTTGTGATCACACACGATTCTCGAGTGTAATATCATTCTCTTTAGTTGGTAACCAACCCTCCCGAATTCTCTTAACTCCAAATTCCCATCCATGATTTACATTCTTTCAAGGGAAAGATATATACGATTGATAGCGAATGTCATTTATATGAACCGAGACTTAATCCAGAGCCCGCATTAAGACTACTTGCTATGCGAATATTCCGAGCCAATTCTCTTGCGCCGAGTTTGTAAATTCGATCAAAATCTCGTCATAGATTGCATTTTAAAAGATGTATACGAGTCTCATGAAGTAGATTTTGACGAAATGAAATGGGTCTCAACGGATAAGACCATAAGGGAAGATGCATTCTTTGTCGCTGACTTGAAAAGTGGTGTCACATTAATCCGTAGACTTGGGTCGACCTCGACACAATATGAAGGATTCCATTCTCGATTCATATCATGCAGGTGTTGTGATTAAAGATTTTGTATCCAGAGCCATTATTTCAAGTTTGTTTTTGAACGGTGTAATTGTTTAGAGCCATTATTTCAAGTTTATAGCTACAAGGACGAAATGTGTAAATTATTAGTGCCACAGGGACCTTTTATGTAATTGACTCAAGGATGAACGGTGTAATTGTTTAGAGCCACAGGGATGATTTATGTAAATTTACGTAATTAATTTCTGATTAGAGGCTACAAAAGGAAAATTATGCAAGTTTAGTGCTACTATAAGAAAGAAAAAAAAGTTCGATGCCTAGAAAAGGAAAAGGTGGCAACTTCGATGCCTTTTTTTATCATTTTCCCAAAAATATATATAATGATATGATAGTAATCTGTGAGTAAAATGTAATGCAAGTATGTGACATTAATGTTTTCTTTGATGTATTAATGTGACTATTACCGATGCCGGACAATAGTGGTATATGCGCACCTAATGCTTCCGGACATTATCGTATATGCATGCTTCTCAGATAAATATATGTGCATATTGCATTTTATCTTAAAAAATATCACATTCTATATTTAGTTGTCCGTATGAACAATGTTTTTCTGAAAATTTGCAATTGATGCATTTGTCTCTTAACATATATGTGGTTAGCTTTTATATATGTTTATTGACTGTTGTAGATTGTTGAAGTAGTTCTTTGCGATGTGATAACATGTTTCAAATATATTCCGGTCTTGGTGCGACTAAGCCCTTTGGATACATGTATGAATGTAACAAACGCGTTAGCTTTGTTTCGGGTGTGACCTCATGACCAAGCTCTAGCGTGAGAGTAAGTATGAGTTTTACCAAAAGGTATAAGTAGTAAATGTGAGTGTGAGAGCAGTAAATGCTATCTCTGACACTGCTCCTGCCATTGTCGCTGACATTGTATTTGACACTTAAGAGGATAACAGGACAAGCTACTCCTAGACTAGGTGTCAGACGGGTTATCAAGTCAATGATCCATCAGAAAAATAGGCCTTTCAGTGTTGGGCCTTTTAGCCATTGGGCCTTTCGGTTATTGGGTCGTTCGGCCATATACATCATGTCCCCACAATATTATATTATTAGTCAAATATTAATGATATGATAATTATCTGTTGTCCTAGTCCCATCGTCCACTTTTCTTTTTATTTATCTATTATCGTTACTATTTGTTCTTATTTTATTTTGGAAAGGTTCACTCGTCTTATTGGGCTGGGTGATCGTCAGAAGGCCCAAGCCCACTAAAGAGAATATGTTAAAAGAGGTAAATTATCGAGATTCGTGGGATTGTGGCATCACGTATGCTTTGCAACGGTCCAGATGTAACCGCGTAGTCGTCTAACACGACGCGACGTTTCGGGTGCCCCACAAAATGCCTATATAAGTTTTGAAGCTATTCGGGAGATAACTAACTTAAGGGGGTCTTTAGGAGTGCGTTATGAAGCTGCTTATTTGATTATTGAGATTTGAAAACGCAAGAAGTTACTGTAGTAGATAGTGTTTGGATAGGAAGCTGAGATAATCGATTTTCTACACTTTATCACTTTTAAAACGCAGTTTTGTGGCAGCAAGTCCACCTCGCTTTTTCAAAACGCAATTATAACCCCTTTAACAAATTACCGAAACACCTTCAAATATCCTCGGGATATTTTCTCACAAAGACCCCTTATTTGGTGGTGGCTTCCATGTTTATAAGTTTTATACACTTGGGTTTTGTTTCGTATTTGCGGTACTAAAAAAATCGATTTTCTAAGATCGTTTTTTTATTTAAAGGGTGGTCCACTTTAGATAGGATGGGAGAAACCAAAAATGTCTTAATAGTACTTAGTGTTCTAAAAGGCGCGCCAAGACAATGCAAAAGCGTCGCCAAGGCGCAAGGCGTAGCCTCGTCGCCGCGAAATGAACCTTGGTGTCGGCTTAAGGCATAGCGTGGGACGTGGGTTAAGGTGTGCAAAGGAACGCCTTTTGGTAAGGCGTGGCGCCATTTTTTGAACCAGGTTTTATTTTTTTTTAATTTTTTTATAACTATTTTGAACCAGTATTTGGAATTTGTGCTATTTGGGATTTAGGCCTAATAATTATATAGTAAGTAGTAGTCTAAATGTCTAATATAGTACGATTAATATGATCTAAATTTACTATCTATAGCTCGTGGGTCCAACATGTTTCTTATGGCTATGATTGCTTTGTGAAATACATATATTTGTGATGCAGGTGGTCTTTATTTAATGTTGCATCCTAGATTTGTTTTTCTTAGTTGTATTTGTCTTATGTCAATGTCTAATTTTATTTTGTATGTTTTCTTTCCTTGGTTCATTATTTTTAACCATCTTGGTTATATAGTGGATGCCTTTGTTTGTATTTGTTTTGTTTGTTGGAAATAAATTGCCATTAAAAAATTATATAAAATTATAAATACATAAATCTATAAATATTTTTTTGCCGCTTTAAGCACGCCTTAAGAAACGCAAAGCTTTGCAAAGGATTCTCGTGCTTGAGGCGCTGCCTTCTCGCCACGCCTCACGCTATTTAGAACACTAATGCAACACTTGTGAGTTTAATCAGTATTCATTAAGAGAAAAAAAGTCGTATGGGTTTTAAACGAAAATATAAAAGTTTGAGGATTAAACAATATTTAAACTATTAATTTAGTGATGTATGTTGCTACCATTTTTAATCAAGGGTATTTTAAAATTTTCCATTTAAACCGAATTAGTTATACTGATTAAATTTGTTTAATCAAGTGATGGATGTTGTTACCATTTTTAATTAAGGGTATTTGGGAATCGACTTTACCCACTTTTAAGAGATTTTAAGTTTTCAAGAATAGGCAAATTTGTTTTGCTTGACGAATACCCGCGCAAGACAACGGTGTATAATGGAAAATAAATATAATTGCGAAATTGGGATTTTAGTTTGACCTTTGACGTAAAACTTACGAGTTCAATATTTATTAGACTAGCCTTTAACTCCTTTAACTTATTTTGAAAACGTGTTTTAGAATTAAAAAGTTAACTTGCCATTTTTATTATTAAAGCAAAGTAAAATAGTACGATATTATTGAGTTTTTCATTTATAAGTGGTATTATAAGAAGGTATTAGAATTAAAAGACCAACTTAATTATGTAAAGTCAAACCATGTTTATAGCAAGGAACAAGGGATAGAATAGGTATATGTTGTTTCCCGTTCACTATCGTTGAAAACAGTTTAAGAATATAAAACAAGTTAATAGTGAACAATGACTGAAATTAATATAAGTAAAACACACTAGATAATTTTCAACATCATATTCTTATTAGAAATGAATCACAAAGAATACGTTACCCAAGTACTTGCGGAATAGTACTTGGGATTGAAATGACAAAGTTTGGTGACTCCTCTCTAAGCTCAGGCTAAGTCTGAGCACAACTCTTAGAGCCCACTGAGCTATCTCAGGAACTAAGTTGTATTTGGAGGAGTGAAAAGATGGCTCATGTGTATGTGTGTTTTACAATTCACAAGCTTGACCTTTTCACTCCATCTCTTATGCTATTTATACATGTATGATTTTGACTCTTTCCTAAGTGACAACCGACATCATACGTAAGACAAAATCTTGATGTATTTTTGTCTCTGCTTTACAAAGACTATTCTAGGTAAGAGACAAGACTACTTTCCTAAGTTCGGTGATGACACCGAGCACGATCTTTGCCATTCGGGGAAAGTTGACTTTGGTTGATAAGGACTTGCCTTATCCGATTCAAACTTATCTCGCCTTGTCCCGCTCTTTCTTGATCTTTACATCCTTGATCTTCTACTTGGTTTGTCTTGATGTAAGTAGTTGGAGAGAGTCTTAGGGATTCAAATGAGTTATTGTCATCACCACCGAATCCATCATCTTTTCTTGACTCGGTCTTCACCCTTTAAGTTCCGCCTTCTTGAGTGGAGAGACTTCTTCTTGCCTCGTCTCGAGTATCATGAAGATGACTCACCGAGAGACTATGCACTCGGTGACTGTTAGTGTTTAATGAACTAAACACTTGGGCTATTTTCATTCAAATCCTAGATTAAGGGTTTGGGTATTCTCAACCCAACAGCCTCCCCTATTTGGATATACAAATAGCCTAAGTGTTTGATCGATGTAAGTGAGCAAATGGCTTCTTCTTACATCGATCGTATTAATGAATACAATAGGAACACCGAAAGTTTTAACAAAACATACATCGCTTATTAATCAAAATTACAAGGTTCCTATCACTAGTACAAAAGATAATTCAAAATGATGTCGGTCCAAATGGATTCCCAATGCTTCAAGCTTGACTTTCTTGGTGATGAGTGTTTATTTGTCGGGATGGTCTCTTATCTTGGCATTTAAGTCGACACTGAACACGGCATTTGCAGGAGTCTGAATTTGAGAGGCCACCGGAATATAGTGAGCATTGTAGCCACTCGCGCTCGATCGATATCACTCCACCTTTGAAATCTTGGGTTTCCATAGACATCAATAAATAATAGCTCTCTTCGTGCTTTTCAATCACTAAGCGCTTCACGAACTTGACACCTTCCGCGGTTCCGTGTTGCATTCGAGTCCGTGCACTTTATCTCAGTGGAACTCAACCCTTTCCTTTGCCGTGGATGATTGTGGTTGAGATCCTTGAGGTGCGATTAAGGCATCTTTGAATTCCCACCGTCTTGGTGCTTCCCGATCTTTCATATCTTTTATCGAGCATCTTCATCGCTCCTTAACCACCGCGTTTTGCTTCTTTTCAATTATTGGATCGAGTTCATCGAGTTCGATGATCCCAAACTCGGTGAATTTTGGGGATCATGAACTTGAAATGTCTTTGTCAACCCCTCAGACGCTCATTGCGGTGGTTTGGATCGGGGATGATTTTGACATCGATGATCTTTTCGTGTAGCCTTGACTTGTCATCGTCCGGTTGTAATGCTCAATTACGCTTTGCACGAGGGCTTGACTTTCTTCTTCTTTTCTTCCAACTGCTTTTTCATTTCACCATTTTCTTTGCTGAGCATCCTTGAACCTTTGTCCCGCTGACCCTTTTTGAGCTTCTTTGGATTAATTCTCATATTCTCGACTTCTTGGCAATCACTTTAACCATGCTTCGATAAGGTTTTAAATGCACCTTTTGAGGGTCGTTTAAGCCCTTATTTGATCACTTTTGTATCCGTTATTACCTAATATCGTTCCTTTTCACTTTTAGGTATCTTGAAGGCAAAATACTGGAATGACACTTATTCGGACGAAAAGGCGCGAATATCAAGAAAATGGCCAAAGTCAAGAATCGAGACACTCAGTCATTGGAATTGAAAGGGACGGCGTCGGTGTTAATCGCGACGCCGTCGCATCACTTTTGACGACTCGAAGAGCAAATTGCTTATTTACAAGTGACGGTGTCGTCGCTTTAAAAGAGTAGGTCATCGCAACTCGTACGGCCTAGATTTGATCTAGACGGCGTCGAGAGCGAAGGGACGGCGTCACAAGCATAAGGTGACGCCGTCAAGTCGCAACCTCTTGTGAAGTAGGCGATACTATTTTGGCCATAACTTTTGCATACGAACTCGGATTTAGGTGATTCAAAAGCCCACGCGACCGAACGAGAAAATCTACAGTTTGGTGAAAAGTGGTCGTGACACTTATCATTCTTTAGGTGTGACGCCATCACTCTTTGCCGACGTAAAACCGCCTATAAATATAACATTATTACTTCACTTTTGTAAGCCCAAAACCCTAAGTCCGATTCGGGGTTTAGGTAGGTGTTTTTCCAAAGACTTAAAGGTTTCAAACACTCTATAAACATCGTGTAATGGTTTGTTTGTTAATCCAATCCTATAGTATGTCTTCAATTATGATTGTTGCTTGCTCTTCATTAATTATGCTTGGCTAATTCACCTAGTGTTTGCTTATGATTGTATGAAACTTGTATGTAATTAATTAGATCTTATTGATTTCTTCGTGATGCTTGTGTCTATCTTCATCATTAGGGGTGTGACAATTTCAATGAGTCTAATTGGTTTAGTTTATAATTCTTTCATCCTACCGTCTCTTGTTTGATTGGTTGTCTCTTATCTTAATTGTAATTGGCTTAGGAGTGCGACTAGGCTATCGTTGTGTTTAATACTTGACAAATCTTTGATAGTTTATGAATGACTTAGTGGATTTCGTTTACTAAACCCAAAGATAACCTCAAAGTTAGTTTATGAATGACTTAGTGGATTTCGTTTACTACACTTAAAGGTGACTTCAAAGAGTTAGGGAATGCACACCTTACGACCTTAGAAAACACAACGCGTTAAGAATAAGGACGTGACAATTCAGTAGGTAGAATTGGATAGCTAGCAAGGAGTAATACATCATAAGTAGATACGCTTCACGTTCCTGGTAGACCCATAATTTAGTCAGTATCTTTTGGGATAGTTGACTAGCAACTAATTCCACCCTCCCCTCCAAAACCGAGATTCATAAAATATAAAAATACAAAATAATCATCCTCACCTTTAGACTTAAATCGACATACACTTCACCTAACGACACTATTCCCAGAGAGCGATATCAATGCCCGTGGCTTACCCTAATACTACACTACAACGATTAGGTTTATCGCCTGGGGTGTTGAAAAACTTGCTCGACGAAAAAGAAGTTCCTTTGACCCTGAACGATGCGTGTAGCATTATCAAGTTTGTGGCGCCGCTACCGGGGAATAGTTATTGCTTAGGCTTGATTTATATCTCTTTTAGGTCTACTCACAAGATTCCTATCAAGTGAGATTTTTTCTTTTTATTAGCTTCCTCGTAGTCTATCCCCCTTCTTTGTGCCTTTGTTCGTAAAACTTGTCCATTGACTCTTCCGTTTACCATTATGGAGAACGCGAATCCACTATATCCGCGATTAGGTTATTTCATGAAAAAATATGATATTACTAAAGCGGATTATTCAAGATGGTGGGAAGAAAGTAACCAAGTCCATAAACCTTTTGAGGGTTTCACCATTCCATCAAACCCACAAAACACCTCATCTAGTGAAACCTATGCTTCGTATGAGCCTTCACCTAGGATAGACTTTCGTGAACAACCTCCATGTTTAGAAACTATCGTTAGTGAGGCCCTTAGGAGAACTGACCAAATATGTGAAAATATTATGGTAAGCAACCAAGCATTAAACCATAAGTTGGATCAATTACTAAGTTTGGTTTCATCACGACCTAAGGAAATAGCACATGATGAGCATATAGATGATGTAGATGTTATTGAGGATAAGGTGAAAAGTCTAGACCCACAAGGTATCCCACAAGTCCCACCATCATTTAAGGCATACACACCGCACGTGACTTACCCGGAAGTAGTAGAAGAGACTTTAGGAATCCCGATGGAGGTAGAACATTTGAACCAAACGCAACTAGAGAATATAGGTTTGAATACTTGTAGTCTTAGTTTTACTAATAGTTCTGGGGGATTTCCTAGTGTTGATGAACCGGAACCTCAATCTTTACATCTAGGAGACAAAGCAGAACCGACCCACCCATCAACCAATTTAGTCCGGGTAGTTTTAGGATGAAGGAAGCCATTCACACCCCCTTCACCTCACGTGGAAAATTGCCACCCTAAAGGTGTGTATCGCTACTATTACCCGCACTTAAACTTAAGTGTATGGAAAACCTCCCTTTATCCGTTAAATAAGAGTAGAGTCGGGCTCGTGACTCGAACAAAAACAAGCGCTTCTTGGGAGGCAACCCATGTGTATTTGTTTTTCATTTTATTTGTGTGTCGATATCTTTTATTGATTGTTTATTCTCATGTTTGAATTTGTAAAATACTTTATTTTGTCTTTAACCTCGTCTTAATTACATATAAAGGTATTTTACATAAGGGATAAGTGTAGGGAGGATTACACACGTTTTCAAAAGAAACGTGAACATGAGAATTACAATTATTTAAAAGATATACATGTGTGTTTGTTCGAAATCGAATGCTTGTATCGAGTCATAATGGATGTTTTGCAGAAACTTTTCCGAGTTTTAAAGATAAAATTTTCCGTAATTTTTTCGAAAATCGAGACCGGTTCTGTCATGATAACTGACGGCCGGGAGGAGTAGAAACAACTTCTAAATTTTTCTCGTTTTACGTGCTACTTATAAAATTTTGGAATTTTCTAGGTCTTAATTTTCCAAAAAATCTGCAAACATCCATTTCACAAGCATTATATCTTATTTAAGTCTGGAATTACATCTTGTTGAGATTTTTGTTTGTTCGGTTTGATGCGTTGGGTTTTATGTTTTCTTAAAGTGTGCAGGTTTTATTTATCAAGAAGAAGATACATAAGATTAGATGGAGCTTTTTACGCATACATTCTTCTTGGAAAGGATTTAACCACTACTTCATACACGGATCCTATCGAGCTAATCGTGGGAGTATTAGTTTCTTTCGTTTTAATTACCTCTTATTATCATAACTTTGATACTTCGGGGAACATTGGGGACAATGTTCGGTTTAAGTGTGGGGAAAATAAAGCGGAACTTTGAAACTATGCTTATCCTTGACTATTTGCTTTGTCGAATTGCATTTGTGTAATAAACCATGAGAAAATGGTTAGGGTAATTTTGGCACCAAATTTTAAAAATTTCATGACATATAGGAGTGGGCCATTAGTCTTAATAAAGCGTCTCATGGATAGGAAGTTATATGACTAGCACAAAACCCTTTACCACTTAAATTCCACCCAAATGTGAGGATCGCCTTAGATTAGTAGGAATTAAAGCATTCATCTTTAATACTTAGTGTGTGAACCGGTAGTACAATAGATTCTAGAACTTGTTTTGTGATGCATTCCGAGATTGCTAGTAAGACTACACTTGTGTAGTTAGGAATAACTAAATGATAAGAGGCATTAGGATAACCCTTGTTTGATACCCGTAATATAATTACTTCTTCCACATCGGTTGAGTAATTCCCCCACACCTTTGCGTTGTACTCATCTTTAGTACACGATACCCCTAGTTAACCCCTCAGAGCCTATCCTTTTTGCAGTTCTCGTGATGTTTCGATTTCCCGGAATATCAATGAAAAGCATTGTTTACACCCCACCCCCAAATGTATACCCAAATCGCCTTAGCCTACCTTGTATGCACTTACTTTTAGTGCATTATTGTTATCACCCTAAAAAAAACCCTTAGTTCAATTATCTAGTTGCTTGCATAAGTTACTAAGTCGAGTCATATCCTTTGTACACAGTTTTGGGACGATTGAGACTCATGGGAAAAGTTAAAGTTTATGAAATGACGGGAAGGGAACGTTAATTTCAAATTCCCTTTATTTGCGTAATAATGTACTCCAAGTGTTTTGATCTCTTCAATTCGGGTCATATTAGTGTTAGAGTAATAAAACTTAAGTGTAGGGATGTGCCTATAAATCCTATCATTTTATGTTATCGTAGAGGATGGTAGAGTAAAAGTGTATGGAAAAAAAATTGAAAAAAAATATAAAAGAGAAAAAAAAATAGAGTGTTGAAAAAAAAAAAAAAAAAACATACGGGCTACCATCCTACATGTATCTTTAATTTATGTTTGTTTGTTTCGCTTATCTAGAGTCTAGAGTGTCGAGTCTTGGCTTAGCAACGCCATTCTGCTCGATCGATATCACTCCACCTTTGAAATCTTTGGGTTTCCATAGACATCAATAAAGAATAGCCCTCTTCGGGCTTTTCAATCACTAAGCGGTTCATGAACTTGACACCTTCTCGCGCTTCCTGTTGCATTCGAGTCCGTGCACTTTTATCTCAGCCGAACTCAACCCTTTCCTTTGCCGCTGGATGATTGTGGTTGAGATCCTTGAGGTGCAGCTTAAGGCATCTTGAATTCCAGTTTGTCTTTGTGCTTCCTCGATCTTTCATATCTTTTCTCGAGCATCTTCATCGCCTCCTTAACCACCGCGTTTTGCTTCTTTTCAATTATTGGACGAGTTCATCGAGTTCATGATCCCAAACTCGGTGAATTTTAGGGGATCATGAACTTGAAATGTCTTTGTCAACCCCCAGAGACGCTCATTGCCGATGGTTTGGATCCGGGATGATTTTGACATCGATGATCTTTTCGTAGCCTTCGCTTGTCATCGTCCGATTGTAATGCTCGATTACGCTTTGCACGAGGGCTTCACTTTTTCTTCTTTTCTTCCAACTGTTTTTTCATTTCACCATTTTCTTTTTCGAGCATCCTTGAACCTTTGTCTGCTGACCTTTTTCGAGCTTCTTTGGATCAATTACCACATTCTCGACTTTCTAAGAATCACTTTAACCAAGGCTTCCGATAAGGTTTTAAATGTACCTTTTGATGGGTCGTTTAAGCCCTTATTTGATCACTTTTGTATCCATTATTACCTAATATCGTTCCTTTTCACTTTTAGGTATCTTGAAGGCAAAATCTTGGAATGACACTTATTCGGACGAAAAGGCGCAAATATATGAATAAAATGGCCAAAGTCAAGAATCGAGACACTCAGTTCTTGAACCGAAGGGACGGCGTCAGTGTTAATCGCGACGCCGTCGCATCACTTTTGTGACTACCAAGAGCTAAATTGCTTATTTACAAGTGACGGTGTCGGACTTTAAAGAGTAGGTCGTCGCCTTCGGATGGCCTAGATTTGATCTAGACAGCGTCGAGATCAAGGGACGGCGTCACAAGCATAAGGTGACGCCGTCACAAGATGCAACTCGCTTGCCAAGTAGCCGATCTTGTTTTGGCCATAACTTTTGCATACGAACTCGGTTTAGGTGATTCAAAACCCACGCTACGAGCGAGAAAATCTACGCTTGGTGAAAAAGTGGTCGTGACGCCGTCAATCTTTAGGTGTGACGTCACTCTTTGCCTACGTAAAAAGCGCCTATAAATATAACATTATTACTTCACTTTTGTAAGCCCAAAACTCTAAGTCCGATTACGTGGTTTAGGTAGGTGTTTTCCAAAGAACTTAAAGGTTTCAAACACTCTATAAACATCGTGTAATGGTTTGTTTGTTAATCCAATCCTATGGTATGTCTTCAATTATGATTGTTGCTTGCTCTTCATTAATTATGCTTGGCTAATTCACCTAGTGTTTGCTTATGATTGTATGAAACTTGTATGTAATTAATTAGATCTTATTGATTTCTTAGTGATGCTTGTGTCTATCTTCATCATTAGGGTGTGACAATTTCAATGAGTCTAATTGGTTTAGTTTATAATTCTTGCATCCTACTGTCTCTTGTTTGATTGGTTGTCTCTTATCTTAATTGTAATTGGCTTAGGAGTGCGACTAGGCTATCGTTGTGTTTAATACTTGACAAATATTTGATAGTTTATGAATGACTTAGTGGATTTCGTTTACTAAACCCAAAGATAACCTCAAAGTTAGTTTATGAATGACTTAGTGGATTTCGTTTACTACACTTAAAGGTGACTTCAAAGAGTTAGGGAATGCACACCTTACGACCTTAGAAAACACAACGCGTTAAGAATAAGGGCGTGACAATTCAACCATCAATAGGATGTGATAATTCAAGAGGTAGAATTGGATAGCTAGCAAGGAGTAATACATCATAAGTAGATACGCTTCACGCCCTGGTAGACCCATAATTTAGTCAAGATCTTTTGGGATAGTTGACTAGCAACTAATTCCACCTCTCCTCCAAAACCGAGATTCATAAAATATAAAATACAAAATAATCATCCTCACCTTTAGACTTAAATCGACATACACTTGACCTAATGATACTATTCCCTAGAGAACGATATCAATACCCATGGCTTACCCTAATACTACACTACAACGATTAGGTTCAACGCTGGGGTGTTGACAAACTTGCTCGATGAAAAGGAAGTTCCTTTGACCTCGAACGACGCGTGTAGCGTTATCAGCTTCCTTACTCTTCTTATCTTCCTCAGCTTGTTTCAATCTCCTTTCTTCTTTAGCAAGATATTTACTTAGTTGTTGAGGTGTGAGAAGGTATTCAGTGTCACCGATTTTATAGGAAATCTTCTCGGGCTCAGTAGTTGTCATTATGCCTTTGACTTTGTCCTGGCATGAGGAAGATGATGCAACCAATGGTGGTGTTGTTGTCATGATTGGTGTTGTGACTGTCAGTGTTGTTGTTGTTGTTGTTGATGTTTGTGGTGGAAGTGATGAGATGGGTATTCTTGAGGCTGGTGGTGTTGGCTCCCCTCGGTGTGAAGAGGAGTTTCTTCACAATATTCTCCCCAACCGCTGTTCGGAGCGTCGGTGAGGGCAAGAGGTGGTGTTGGTCTTGAGGGGTCGAGCTGCTTGACCTTGAAAGCCCGATAGATTTCGGTGATCATGGCCTTGATTTACAAGTATCTGTTTGAATGCCGATGACCTTAGCTTCCAAATTAGCCCGAGACACTTCCAAAGCAACATGCGTGGCCCAAGATTCCGTGCCAAGGAAGTAGATGCAGAGCCAACGTAGCCATCCGAGCGCTCACATAGCTCAATGTAGTTTGAAGGGACAGATTGATGAATTGATAACGCCACACGCGCGTCGTTCGGGGTCAAGGAAACTTCCTTTTCTTGAGCAAGTTTTATAACACCCTAGCGATGAACCTAATCGTTGTAGTGTAGTAATTAGGGTAAGCCACGGTATTGATATCGTTCTCTGGGAATAGGAATGCTAGTGAGAAGTTACTACGCTAAGGTTGAGGTTGAGGAAGATTATTTTTATCTTTTATATTTTTTAGAAAATGGAAAAGGTACGAATCTCGGTATTGGATTTGGGGGTTGGTATTGCTACCGATTACTCTACTATTATCTAATTATCTAAACTAAGGTTGTGATAGTCTATGTCTAATTTGGTGTGTACTGTATGATAGTTTAAAAATGTGTTTACTTAGGTTTTACTACTCCTTAATTATCTCCTATTGATGGTTGATTTGTCACGTCCTTATTCCTAGTTGCGTTGTGATTCTAAGGCTATAGGGCGTGCTTGTTTCCCTAACTCTTTGAAACTACCAAAGGGTCTTGTTTACAAATCCTCTAGTGATTTATAGACGCCTACTCTACGGTTGTCCTTGAATACTTTATCCTACAATTACCTAGATAATTATATTCTAAAGTTCACAAAGAAATTTCAAGCATTAAGTACACAACGAATAATCTAGCGCACTCTAGATCATTAGTCAACTAAGATAAGTATCAACCAATCAATATTCAATAATTAAGTTTCATATTCCCTAAGCAAACACACAAATAAATTAGCCGGACATGGAGAACATGCAAGCATACACACAAATAATCAAAGACATAATTAAATTAATGAAGTAAATACTTAGCTTGATGTATAATAGGTTTAGAACCCTAAAATACCGCACAAGAAAGCCTTGGTTCGGTTTTAGGTTTTACTCCAAAAGACTACCCACAAAACCGAAAAATTCGGATTCTATATATAAGATTACATCTGCGACGGCGTCACCTTATGATTCGTGGCCGTGTGTCGCCGCCATTAGGGTTTCGTCTTGGCCACGTAAACCTTTCGACGGCGTCACCTTATGACCGTGACGCCGTCCCTTGACTCGGCGCCGTCTTGGCGCATCTAGGCCGTCCCGAGTAACGACGGCCTACTCCTTTAGAACCCGACGTCGTCCGCGAAAACATGTAATTTTTCCTCCGAGCCGTCATAAAATTCCTTCCCGACGGCGCGCAGATATGCGATGGCGCCGTCGCCTTATGTTTCAATGACTTTGAGTGTCTCGAATTTGACTTTGGCCATTTTCTTCGTATATTCGCCTTTTCGTCCAAATAAGCATCATTCCAAAGATTTTGCCTTCAAGAGACCTAAAAGTGAAAAGGAACGATATTAAGCAATAACGGATACAAAAGTGATCGAATAAGGGCTTAAATGACCCTCAAAAAGGTACCTTTAAAACCTTATCAAATATCCCTACACTTGGTATTTGCTTGTCCTCAAGCAAATGTGCTTTTAGCCAATTAATTTATAAGTTAGGGTCATGAAGCATCCATTCAAAACGGTCCACAACACATATAAGCCCATAAAAGTCATAACAAGCACGAATTACATACTAGCACCTCACATGGGTGTTTGGATACTCACATCTCTCTCGGTGTATATATGAAATATAACAAATCGAAATGGAAGATAAACACTCATTAACCGGTCCTAGTACATAGATTACCATAGGCTTGAGAATAGATCAAACCTCCGTCGCTTTGGCGTAAGCACCTAGGAAAGACTATCAAAGAGGTCTTTTAAAGGGTTGTAATGTTAGGCTTACTGGTAAGGAAATGAAGGGTTTGGTGGGATAGGCTATTTAGTGGTGGATAGTCAAAAATCTCTATGTTGCAAGTATCTGAAGAATGGCGTTGCTAAGCCAAGACTCGACACTCTAAAACTCTAGGCAACGAAAATAAACAAACACAATTTAAAAGATAGATGTAGGATGGTAGCCCGTATGGTTTTTTTTTTTTTTTTTTTTCTCTTTTTTTTTTTTTTTTCTTTTTTTTTTTTTTTTTTTTTTTTTTTTTTTTTCATACACTTTTACTCTACCATCCTCTACGGTACATCAAAATGATAGGGATTTATAGACACATCCCTACACTTGAGTTTTATTACTCTAACACTAATTTGACCCGAATTGAAAAGATCAAAACACTTGGAGTACATTATTATGCAAACAAAGGGAATTTGAGTTTAATGTTCTCTTTCCTATGTTTCATAAACTTTAACTTTTCCCATGAATCCCAATCATCCCAAAATCGTATACAAAAGATATGACTCGACTTAGCAACTCATGCAAGCAACGGATGATTGAACTAAGGGTTTGGGTGATAACATAAATTTGCACTAAAGTGAGTGCAATAAAGGTAGGCTAAAGCGATTTGGGTGTATATTTGGGGTGGGGTGTAAACAATGCTTTCATTGATATTCCGAAAACCAAAACATCACGAGAACCGCGAAAAGGATAGGCTCGAGGGTTAACTAGGGTATCGTGTACTAAAGATGAGTACAACGCAAAGGGTGTGGGGGAATTACTCAACCGAGGTGGAAGAAGTAATTATATTACAGGTATTAAACAAGGGTTATCCTAATGCCTCTTATCATTTAGTTATTCCTAACTACACAAGTGTAGTCTCACTAGCGATCTCGGAATGCATCACAAAACAAGTTCTAGAATCTAATATACTACCGGTTCACACTCTAAGCATTAAAGATGAATGCTTTAATTCCTACTAATCTAAGGGCGATCCTCACATTTTGGGTGGAATTTAGGTGGTAAGGGTTTTGTGCTAGTCATGCAACTTCCTATCCATGAGGCGCTTTTGTTAAGACTAATGGCCCACTCTTATCGTCATGAAAAAATTTTAAATTTGGCTAAAATTACCCTAACCTACATTTTCTCATGGTTTATTACACAAATACTCTTGGACAAAGCAAATAGTCAAGGATAAGCATAGTTTCAAAGTTCCGCTTTATTTTCCTCCCTACATTTAAACCGAACATTGTCCCCAATGTTCCCGAAAGTATCAAAGTTATGATAATAGAAGGTAATTAAAACGAAAGAAACTAATACTCCCCGATTAGCTCGGTAGGATCCGTAAAAGTGGTGGTTAAATCCTTTTCAAGAAGAATTTATGCGTGAAAAGCTCCTTCCAATCTTATGTAACTCCTTCTTGATAAATTAAACCCGCACACTTGAAGAAAACAAACAACCCAACGCATCAAATCGAACAAAGAAAATCACAACAAGATGTAATTCGCACTTAAATAAGATATAATGCTTGTGGAATGGATGTTTGCGATTTTCTAGAAAATTAAGACACGAAAATTCCAAAATTTATAAGTAGCACGTAAAACGAGAAAAGTTAGAAGTTTTAGTTGCTCCTCCCGACGCCGTCAGTTGAGATCTGGACGTCGGGTTATCTTGACGACAGAACCGGTGCGATTTTCGGAAAAAATTTTGAAACATTTTATCTTTAAAACTGGAAAATTTCCTACAAAACATCCATTATGACTCGATACAAGCATTTGACTCGAACAAACACACATGTATATCTTTTAAATAATTGTAATTCTCATGTTCACGTTTCCTTTGAAAACGTGTGTAATCCTCCCTACACTTATCCCTTATGTAAAATACTTTTATATGTAATTAAAGACAAAATAAAGCATTTTTACAAATTCAAACATGAGAATAAGCAATTAATAAAAGATATACGACACACAAATGAAAATAAAATCAAATACACATGGGTTGCCTCCCAAGAAGCGCTTGTTTTGTTCGAGTCACGAGCCCCGACTCTACCCTTATTTAACAGATAAAGGGAAGTTTTCCCTACACTTAAGTTTAAGTGCGGGTGATAGTAGCGATACACACCCTAGGGTGGAAATTTGCTACGTGAGGAGAGGGTGATGGGTGATTTATATGCTCAAAGGAGTGTGCTCCATTCATTATAATCTTACCTAAGTCTATTGGTGTAGCGGGTGAATCAAATCTCCCTCCTAAAAATGGATCATCTTCTATCAACTTCAAAAGATTCTTAGTTAAGGATCCATCTTGACCTAATAAACCCGGTTTAAACCCATAGTGTTTCTTGTTATCAACCATGAATGGGTGATATAAGTGTGTAAGGTCATGGGTTACTCCTATTTTAGCTTCCACTCTACATGGCCTAGAATTTTCCACCTTTATCAAGCAACTACCCGACTATCTATTTTGATGGGTGGATTGGGGCCTAATTCAATTCAAGATTCACATCTAAAGACGGAACATTGGGTAAGGTTTTTGGTTGAGGCTCCGGTTCATCAATATTAGGAACTTCCCTAGGACTAAGAGAGGTCATGACAACAAGCATCTAAACCTACATTCTCTAGTGGCGTTTGGTCCAAAGGTTCTCTATCAATCGGGCTCCTATAGTCTCTTCTACTTCTTCCCGCAAGTTATAGGTGATGTGTATTCCTCAAGTGATGGTAGGGCTTGTGGGTTTGGAGTTTCCACCTTTTTCTCCATTATATCTAGATCTACCAAATGTTCATGTGTTTTAGTATGATCGACCAAAATACACCCTAAGCATCTCAAATCCTTCTTTAGCCATTTCAAATTCTTGGTCCGATTCATAAGAATTATTCTCAAAATTTGATCATTATGTTCTATTTTCCTAAAGGATTCCTCACGCGTGTCATATGCTTTGAAATCTATCCCACGCATGCAACTAGGCGCTTCAACTATAACCATCTCACAATCTTGTTCGGGCTTAGGTTCCATGTTCTTAAAAACTAGGTCTTTTTGATCATGGTGCCTAAGATCATTCAATTGATGGTTTATGCATAGGAGGCTTTTAGAAAAATTCTCCGGATGGTGTCACTAAAAGGAGTTGATCCCGATAATGATTGTTGAATAGAAGCCACACAAGTACAAAATGTATCAAATCCATCCAACCTTACACCCATCTCCTTTTGGATATCTCTAAGTTCACTCACAAATTCATTAGAACAATTAAAACCAAACCAATCTGCGAAATTCAAGCTGTTCCTCATTTGTTAATGATGCAAATGCAATTTCACTTGCCATAGCGACAAATGAAAAGGGTTTTACTGAACACAAACACGAAGAAGGGGATAGACTACAAGGAAGCTAATAAAGAAAAAAAAAAAAAAAAAAAAAAAAAATCTCACTTGATAGGAATCTTGTGAGTAGACCTAAACGAGATAGAAATCAAGCCTAAACAATAACTATTCCCAAGTGCGCCTAAAACTTGATAACGCTACACGCGTCGTTCGGGGTCAAGGAAACTTCCTTTCTTCGAGCAAGTTTTATAACACCTAGGCGGTGAACCTAATCGTTGTAGTGTAGTAATTAGGGTAAGCCACGGTATTGATATCGTTCTCTGGGGAATAGGAATGCTAGTGAGAAGTTACTACGCTAAGGTTGAGGTTGAGGAAGATTATTTTTATCTTTTATATTTTTAGAAAATGGAAAAGGTACGAATCTCGGTATTGGATTTGGGGGTTGGTATTGCTACCGATTACTCTACTATTATCTAATTATCTAAACTAAGGTTGTGATAGTCTATGTCTAATTTGGTGTGTACTCGTATGATAGTTTAAAATGTGTTTACTTAGGTTTTACTACTCCTTAATTATCTCCTATTGATGGTTGATTTGTCACGTCCTTATTCCTAGTTGCGTTGTGATTCTAAGGCTATAGGGCGTGCTTGTTTCCCTAACTCTTTGAAACTACCAAAGGGTCTTGTTTACAAATCCTCTAGTGATTTATGACGCCTACTCTACGGTTGTCCTTGAATACTTTATCCTACAATTACCTAGATAATTATATTCTAAAGTTCACAAAGAAATTTCAAGCATTAAGTACACAACGAATAATCTAGCGCACTCTAGATCATTAGTCAACTAAGATAAGTATCAACCAATCAATATTCAATAATTAAGTTTCATATTCCTAAGCAAACACACAAATAAATTAGCTTGACATGGAGAACATGCAAGCATACACACAAATAATCAAAGACATAATTAAATTAATGAAGTAAATACTTAGCTTGATGTATAATAGGGTTTAGAACCTAAAATCTTGCACAAGAAAGCCTTGGTTCGGTTTTAGGTTTTTACTCCAAAAGACTACCCACAAACCGAAAAATTGGATTCTATATATAAGATTACATCTGCGACGGCGTCACCTTATGATTCGTGACGCCGTCGTGTCGCCGTCATTAGGGTTTCGTCTTGGCCACGTAAACCTTCGACGGCGTCACCTTATGACCGTGACGTCCCTTCACTCGACGCCGTCTTTCTGCGCATCTAGGCCGTCGAGTAACGACGGCCTACTCCTTTAGAACCCGACGTCGTCCGCGAAAACATGTAATTTTTCCTCCGAGCCGTCATAAAATTCCTTCCGACGGCGTCGCAGATATCTTGATGGCGCCGTCGCCTTATGTTTCAAAGACTTTGAGTGTCTCGAATTTGACTTTGGCCATTTTCTTCGTATATTCGCCTTTTCGTCCAAATAAGCATCATTCCAAAGATTTTGCCTTCAAGAGACCTAAAAGTGAAAAGGAACGATATTAAGCAATAACGGATACAAAGTGATCGAATAAGGGCTTAAATGACCCTCAAAAGGTACCTTTTAAAACCTTATCATGAATGAAGACCACGAACATTTCTTTGAGTTGAGCATTTCGATCGATTCGGTGAGGTTGGAGGATTGTTTCAAATGCGCCTCTATAGCCTCCGGCCTTTAGAGTTGAGTCTTGAGTCGTCTTTGATGATTCCCCGATTTCATCTACCTTTGTGCCTACACCTCAAGGTGTCTCGAGGAATTTAGCAAAATTTTCATCGATCTGTGAATGTTGTCATACATCAAATCCACATGCTCATGAACGTTTTCATCAAAGGCTTGGACCTCGACCTTGGATCAACATAACTTGCACCGACTTGATATGTTGTTCCCACAATGTTTCATGACCCCAGTATAATTTCCTTGAAGCTTTGGTGATCCACTGAACGAGTACCTTCGATGAAGTGGGAGAACATTATCAAATTTTGCAAATTCATCGGTGGAGAAAAGGTCATCATTTTCAGTGGAAGGGTGATTCGGTTGCTCCTTTGGATCGGTGAGGCTCTTATTCGATTGAACCTCGGCGTCCACTTCTTCCCTGCCGATAGAATTTCATCATCGATGTCGCAAGCTCATCTTGAGAACATGTTATTCCAATAACATCGACAGCGGTTAACAAGGGGTTGGTGATGGGTTCCATATCGGTGGTGGTATTAATCCTCCGAGTCTTTGTCCCCTTGACCCCTTAGACACTTTGGTGGGAGTTTCCAGTGCCTTCTCTAGAGTCGAGGATTGGTTTTGGGTTCCATATCGGTGGGTTGTTTCTTTCCTCAGTCTTTGTCCCCAGTGACCCCGAGACAACGGTGGGTGTTTCCAGTGCCTTTAGGCGGAGTCGATGATAGTTGTATCCCTATCGGTGGGTTTTTGGTTCCTACGAGTCTTTAGGATCGATCGGTGTGCCCTCGGACAAAGGCTTGATTTGCTAATGTCATCCTTGGGCGTAGTGGGCGCTCCCTACCGGTAGGTTGTTTGTTTCCTACGGATCTTGGGGAGTAGTAGTTGGGACCAAGGAACCGATTATGATTTATCGGTGTCCTTCGTTGTCACACGGGTGGATGTTGCTTGGTCTCCAACGGGTGTCAAATCGGTCTTGGGCTTTCTTTGCCTTTTAGGTCAGTTCTCAAGCCTCGGGGCCTGAGACTTGGGTTTGGTTTTAGTCCCATCGAGACTTCCCTTTCTCTTTTAGGAGCGGGGTTAGGAGACATTGAATCCCTCACAGTTGTTCTGACAACCATATGGGCCGTCAATTCAATGTTAGAGACTTGGGATGGGTCCTTTTGAAAATTAGATTGACTCGGGGTACTAGGTAAAGCAAGTATGTATGTACTCACGAGGATAATTACAACCAAGAACCTTGCAAGCACATGAGACAAACCTAGGGTAAGAAACGTATTTAGCCCTAGTTTTGCTCAATAGCTTGGTTACGAGATCACTGTAAATGATCTCTCCCATGTCGACAGTGACCCCATTCATCAAGCAGTAAGCCATCATCAACTGAATAGAATTAACTTGTTCAGTGGACGAATGGTTCCCGTTGAGGACCTGAATCACAAAAGTGAACAGGATCCTCCAAGCCACAGGAAATGAATTTTTGGTGACTGGGGTTCTGTCCAAAAAGTTTGGATCTAAGGCAATTTGTTTTAACCCATCCTTAACCGTTGAGGGTTTAGGATGGGCAACATAGACTCCATTGTTGTAATCTAACCCTGTTGAAGTGCAAAAAGTTTTATAATTCAGGGTTAGTGACGGTTCCCCATTGAAAAGACTGAACTTAATGAGATACTCCCTGAGAGGTCGTAGGTCAGTCTCATTAGTTGAGGGTGTCGAGTCATAGGCCGTGGCTGTAGCCCAAAACTCCCTGAGGAGGTTTTGGTACAGAATTGAGGGACATTTCACAAAGGCCGTTTTAAGTGGGCAGTTGAACAAAAAATTCTTAATGTCTTTATAGGCTGGGACATTTTCAGGGTATTCAAAATTGCCTATGACATTATTTGTTTTAAACTCAACGTTTGTAAGATCCCCTACCCACTGAGAAGCAAACTGGAGAGATTGTGTTCTAGCCATTTCCATTAAAAATATTTAGGTTTTTTTTGAAAAAAATATTTTAACTAGAACAATCAATGAGTTTTTAGATCTCTCAAGTTTATTATGAAAAACTTTTGTAAATGTTTACAAGGAGGGTTTTTCAAAAGAAGGTTTGAAGAGTTTTGAGAACACACAAATTTTACGGGTTTGAGAAAGGATTTTGTGAGTTTTGTTGCGAAAATAATTTGTGTGTGTGTGTGTGTTTGGTTTAGAAGAGGTATTTATAGAGTGGTGAGAGGGTGGTTTTGCATAAGCGTGGATATGTAAAGACGGTTTTGAAAACGTGTGAAATTCCACATTTAAGGCCACCCACCACTACCCGATAAAATCCGTATTTCGAGGAGCAGTTGCGATTACGGTAAAGTGCACTTTGCGATAATAAAATATCCATTGGATATTTTATGTGAGAAGAGACATTTAATGCCAAGTGGGGATGAGGTAAGTTTGTGAGGACCTTTGATGTGGTTGTGATAAGACAAAGAGACATATATTCCTATATTAAATTGGCATAGTTACCAACCTAGGACATTTAAGTAGCGATACTTGGATCATTTAGTTACTCATTCAATGCTCAATATTAGCTGTCGGGGTCCCCGAATGAGTCTTACTCATTCGGTGAGGGGTTGTTTTGGATGTTCGGGGATGATGAACCATTTCATAGAACTTCTTGAGATTGGTTTCGGATACGACTTTCAATGTCAAGCATTCCCAATTCACTTCGGTCTCACGAAGGTAGGTTCATCCAAGGGTTTGGTGAAGATATCGGCCGATTGATATTGATAGGGATGAAATGAAGTTCTATGTCTCCTTTTATTATGTGATCCCTAATGAAGTGATATCGATATCAATGTATTTGGTTCTTTGGTGGAGGATCTGGTTGTTGGAGATTGCAATGGCAATTTGGTGTTATCACGAAAGATGGGTACCATTTTGTAATGGATGTCGTAGTCATTGAGTTGACTTTTCATCCATAAAACATTGGCACAACATCCTGCGGCGACCACATACTCGACTTCATGAAGACATAACCACCGATTGTTGCTTTTAGCACTCCAACAAACCGTTTTCCTCCAAGAAATTGACGGGACCACGAGGTCCTTTTACATCCATGTTGCGGCCGGCATAATCGAATCGAGTAACCTTTGAGATCAAACCACGAGCATTTTGGATAATAGAGTCCAAGGCTTGGTGTTCCCTCTGTGCACTGAGTATTCTTTTGGGCTGCGGTGAGGTGAGATTCTTTGGGATTGGTGATATCTTGCTATTAGGCGGGGAGAATTGTATATGCAGTGCAGGCGATTAGATACATCGATGAGCCAACAATCCCTACGAAATGGGTTTGATTCTTGATTTGCTAGTGAGATCGGGTCCAAGGTTATTAGGTGGGACCATTGGAGTCTTCACCGAGGCACGATCATATATCTCATATTTCTTCAAGAGATTTCTTGTGTACTTCTCTTGGTGATGGAGATTCCTTTCTCGGTTTTCACGATTTATAGTCCAAGGAAGTATGTGAGTTCACCCATCATGCTCATTTCAAACTTCTTTGTCATCGGTTTTCAAGCTGTTTGCAAAGTTGTAGTTTGTTGAGCCAAAGATGATGTCATCAACATATACTTGGACGATATCACATCTGTTGTGTTCTATAGACAAGCGATGTGTTGTCTATCTTTCCTCGACAAACTTGTTTTGTATCGGGAAGGCGAGAGTGTTTCATACCATTCCACAGGAGCTTGTTTAAGTCCATAAAGGGCTTTGTCAAGCTTCGAGACATAGTCGAGAATTCAATACTCTCAAGCCGGAAGGTCTTGAACATACACATCTTCCTTAAGATCACCATTTAGGAATGCACTTTTAACATCCATTTGGTAGACCACGAAGTTCATGTATGTTGCATATGCAAGGAAGATCTGATGGCTTCCATTCTTGCAACATGAGCAAATGTCTCATCATATTCAATGCCTTCTTATTGACTGTAACCTTTGGCTACAAGTGCGGCTTTGTTTTTAGTGCGATGCCATTTTCATCGGTTTTGTTTACGAAAACCCACTTCATTCCTATGACTACAACATCCCGAGGACATTTGATCAAGGTCATGACCTTGTTTTTATCAAATTGTTGCAGTTCTTCTTGCATGCTTTGAACCCGACTTGGGTGCTTTAGAGCTTGATAACACTTTTGGGTTCTATATCGATAGGTAATCGGCATATAGACATTCATTGGTGAAGTCTGCGGTTAACTTAGCGACCATGCTTCTAGTGAGCATGCCCTCGTGGGTTCACCAATGATGTTTACAAGTTCAATGTCACGAGATCTTGTCCACTTACTTTGTGGTCTAGGATCGAGCTTGAGGATGTCATTGAAGAATCAGGAGTGATTTTAGGTGTATGAGCCACAGAATCATTAGGAACATCTGTTGAGATGTTTTGTTCGAGTTGGGTTTCATGAATCACGGGTTCTTGATCATTTGGATCGATGTTACCTATCCAGCGAGGGTGGATCGATTATCAATGAATTCACCGATAGTTGGTTGTGACGGTTGTGAGGCAAGACATAATATGAGATGTCGGCATTAGCTTGGTATGAGAATTGATTTGATGTTATACTCATCGGAGGATATCTTGATGAGTTATCAATTCTATTTCCTCCACCGAGGTGTTGGTGAACACGATGCTTTCTACACTTTCATCAAAGGTGACATGAAAGGTTTCCTCAACTTGTTGTCTCCTTGTGTTAAATACCACGAAGGCTTTGGAGATCGGTGAGTGACCTAGAAAGTATCCATCATCGACTTTAGCATCGAACTTGCCTAGATGATCTTTGTGGTTATGAATAAACACAGACATCCAAACACATGAAAGTAGGCGATGTCGAAGTCTACCTTTGAATATCTCATATGGGGTTTTATTATGTCTTTTGACAATGATTGACTGTTTGAGTGTAACAGTTGTTTTGATCGCTTGATCCGAGAAATGCTTTGAGAGAGTGAACCATTTAACATAGTTCTTGCGACCTCAATGAGGTTCTGTTTTTCCTTCACTACCCATTTTGTTCGGGGTGTTGGGAGATGAGAATTTTTGGGAAATTCCTTTTCATCACGAAACTCTCAAGCTCATCATTTCGAACTCGGTACCATTGTCGATCTGATTTGTTTCTGATAATGTCATTACGGTTTTCAATGTTCCGATGAATGACATTATAGTATCATTACTGACTCTTTTGGAAAGGAAGTATATCTTGAGAATTCATCAACAATGACAAGAGTATACTTCTCATCTTTGGATTGATCTAGGATGGATGGTCCAAAGAGATCCATATCAGGAGGTGAAAGCGACTTTGATTGAGAAATTTTGTTTTGTTTTAAAAGATGCTCTTTGATGTTTGCCTTTCTCACAGTGAGCATGGTTTATCTTTTGCAAAAACCAGTGATGGTAAGCCAAGGACCTTGTTTTGTTTTGCCAGGTTTTTGATGTTTTTGAAGTTTAAGTGAGAGAGTCTCTTGTGCCATAGCCAGTTGATAGTTTCGGTGGCTTTGGCAAAGAGACAGGTTCCATCTTGAGAAAGAGTAGACATGTCTAAGACATAAACATCATCTCTTCTAGGAGCTATCAAAACAACTTCTTTATTGGCATTGAAAATGGTACCTTGTTTGTCATTGAATTGCACAATGTACTTAGCATCACATAGTTGGTGACAGCGATGAGATTGTATTTGAGACCATTGACATAAGCTATTCTAGAAAACTATTCCATTGCGCCATTGAACCATAACCTTGATGGGACATGATGAGTTGTCACCAAATACTACTTTGGGTCTGGTTCCTTTACATACTTGTGCGATATTCCTTCACACGGTCATGCTTCTTGAGCATCCACCGTCTAGATGCCAAATAGGCTCCTGGCGTGTCTGCACAAGTAGTAAAGCTGAATTAGTTTCTCTTAGTGACCCACTTACTAGTGGGATTGAATCTCAATGTCTCTTTGAATTTGGCAATCGACTCATGGTCGGTGGTTGAGTGCATTGTGCTACCATAGGTTTTGCATTTAGAGGCGAGGACGACTCGGTGATTTTGGGTTGCTTGGAACTTCTCCTTGCATGGATGACCTTTGTCATCTTTGGGATGTCATATGAGTTGTGTTACCACAAATATCACGACATGTGTTCATAAGACAATCATCGGGATGATGATCATTAAAGCCACAATGTGGGCAAGGAGGAAAAGGTTTTGCTCTAAACTTTTGAGCGAGCTTGGATGTAGAAACATCTTGATGAACAACTTTGGTGTAGTTTGCTTTCTTGAGAGAACTTACATATTGTAAGTGATCGGCGATTCTGTGATCATCCTTTTGCAGATCATACAAAAGGATTCTATAACGATTGTCGATGGTATGGCGGTATAGTGGCATATATCACACTTCGCTTGTTTTGGTGGTGGCTTTTGACTTTGAGGTACTAGAGGAGGCGACTTTGTTTCCTTGGTGATTCGGGGACCTTTTCGATGGATTCCATCTTGTCGGTTAGCTTCCTCACGAGTTCGATCGATTCTTTGAATTTGGTCGACTTCGATGGGGATAGAGGATGTGGAAGTTTCGGTGGGGATACACTCTTGTTGAGTTGGTTTTGATGGTCTTTTGAGGATAGTTCTACCAAGTCCGGACCTTTATTTTGGTGAGTGTGGATTGTATTGTAATGGAGTAAGCTCGGTGGGGCGACACCACGAAAGAGGTTCGAGGTGGAAGTGGTGCTTGAGATTGACTTGAGACTCGAGATGTGTTCGGTACTCTTTGGGCACATCGAGAGTCAAGCATGCTCTTTAGAGCTTGACTTTCGAGCTCTAGAATTCTTCCGAATCAAAGTTTGGAAGCTTACTCGGGATTAACCCGTTCAATCCAATCACTGGGCTTGGGACTATTCAACATCTTGGTAATCATGCCACTAGACACAAATGGCTTGGGACCACGGTCTTTGTTGAGAGAGTCGGGAAGATGATCTTCACTAAGACTCTCTTCTTACTCTGGGGATCCCACATAAAGACCACAGGATTCTTAGCGGTCCAACTATCAAGAATATCTTGAACCTTTTGAGTTTGTCTTGAAGAGCACGATTTCTTTTAACTTGTTCGGTGTTTTGAATTTTCAAAGTGACGACCTCAAGCTTGGCTTGTTTAAAATAAGTAGTTCATCCTACACTTGTTTAATTCAAAACTTAGCTTGTTGTATTTTGAAAAAGATTCGATCTTTGCTCTTCCACGAACTTAAGGTCAACATTAAGATAATTCATGTAAGGCGCCAATCGAGTCATCATCCATAGAAAGTAAAATATTTACCTTCTTCATTGTGATATTGACCCATTCTCCATTCTGGCATGATTCTTTCCAACGCCTAGCTTGTCCTCTTTGAGAGGGCCATCGATTACTGTGACATGCACCATTTCATCATCGATGACACGCTCTTCATCCTAGTCGAAGGTTTCAACAACGAGGCCCTTGTTTTACCTTGCAGTTTGAACACTTTTGTTGTTTACGAGGGTGGCCTCAAGCAATGCAAGCTTAGCTTTTGCTTTCTTATACTTAGCTTCATAATCAATGGTTTTGTTATTATCATATTTGTTTTGAAAATGTTGATGAGGCGATACATTTTGGTTGAAATTTGCTAAAGCACGAGGACGATTTGACCACGATGGTTTATAAGAGGTTCTAAATTATTTTTGAAAAGCAGTCTTTTGCAAAATGACCCTTTTTGTGACACTTAAAGCATTCAGTGTCCTCATTTGCTTTAACATTTGAAAAACATTTGTTTCTTTTTATAAACCTTCGAGAGTTAGCAAGGAGTGCCCTTTTTTGAAATTCGACGTTCAGGTCATTTAGGTATTCCTCACTTGATCTCTCATCAAGTTCATCATCAGATTTTTCTTGAAAATCTTGAACCACATTGTTAGAGAAGAAAGCGGTTGATATGGGTCTTTGAAGTGGTGGTCGAATTCTTGACTTCACGAGACTTCTTTAAGTCGGTATCGTCATTAATGAGGTTTTCCTCATAGACAAATTTCCATAAATTTCGGAAGTTCAAGATTACGGATATGATTAGCATTCCTAAGTCCACGAGAGAAATTCAACCACTTCTCGGGAGACTATTGACAAAACCAACATTGATTTCATGTTTGGACAACTTAACACCATCATTAGAAAGTTTATTTAAAGAGTTTTGTACGGGTGTAAGTTTGAGAAAGAGTTTATGAGTCCTTAGCCACGAAGGTGTTGTACTCAAGTTTCGGGTCCATTATCCTGTTTTCCTTGGTACGGATGGACCTTCATGGCTATGAACAAGGTCATCCCAGTTTGTTTAGGCTGTACTACATACTTATAAGCGACTCCATAATATCATCGGTGACATGATATGATGATACTTTTGAGTCTTTGGTCTGGTTGACCACTCTCCTTTCATCCCGAGTCCATCGAGCTTGAGTTTAGGCAAACCTTCACGATCTTTGGGATAAATGGACCTTCATTTATACACTTGATATAATAAGGTTCCATCGATCAAATAGCAAAGCATCGCTTTTTCCATTTGTTGAATTTACCAACTTCAAGTCTAGGGAACAATTTGAATAAGCTCCACCCTTTTATCGACTAGTTGGGGTACATCAATTTCACCATTTAGGATCCTAATTTAAAACTTTTAGGCGGCCTAAAAGCAGTTTTATAATTAGCCAAGCTCGATACCACTTGTTGTTCCCGTTCACTATCGTTGAAAGCAGTTTAAGAATATAAAACAAGTTAATAGTGAATAATGGTAAAATTAATATAAGTAAAACACACTAGATAATTTTCAACATCATATTCTTATTAGAAATGAATCACAAAGAATATGATACCCAGTACTTGCGAATAGTACTTGGGATTGAAATGACAAAGTTTGGTGACTCTCTCTAGCTCATGCTAAGTCCGAGCACAACTCTTAGAGTCCATTGAGCTATCTCGGGAACTAAGTTGTATTTGGAGGAGTGAAAAGATGGCTTGCGTGTATGTGTGTTTTACAATTCACAAGCTTGACCTTTTCACTCAATCTCTTATGCTATTTATACATGTATGATTTTGACTCTTTCCTAAGTGACAATGACATCATCTGAAGACAAAATCTTGATGTATTTTGTCTCTGCTTACAAAGACTATTCTAGGTAAGAGACAAGACTACTTTCCTAAGTTCGGTGATGACACCGAGCACGATCTTTTGCCATTCGGGAAAGTTGACTTTGGTTGATAAGGACTTCGTCTTATCCGATTCAAACTTATCCCTTGTCCCGCTCTTTCTTGATCTTACATCCTTGATCTTCTACTTGGTTTGTCTTGATGTAAGTAGTTGGAGAGGAGTCTTAGGGATTCAGTGAGTTATTGTCATCACTCATTTGAATCCATCATCTTCTTCTTGACTCGATCTTCACCCTTTAAGTTCCGCCTGCGGGTGGAGACTTCTTCTTTGCCTCGTCTTGAGTATCATGAAGATGACTCACCGAGAGACTATGCACTCGGTGACTGTTAGTGTTTAATGAACTAAACACTTGGGCTATTTTATATTCAAATCCTAGATTAAGGGGTTTGGGTATTTACTGAACCCAACATTTTAGAACATTACTTAAAAATTAAGAAGTTTAAAAGATTAAGAGATTTTATGCATGCTTTACAAGTAGTTAAGATAAGATATAAGAAAAGTGTTTCTAATTATTCATTGTAAAAACGCATAATCTATTTTCAATAAGCAATCCCAAACACCCCTAAATCTTCATAATAGTAGATACCTAAATCTTCATAATAGTGGATAAATGTACTCATTATAACTCAAACTTTGTAACGTGCATCACTTCCCATGATCATGGAACGATATGTTTTGTAGAGAATCACAACAAACATAGAGTACAAAGGCTTCCCAGTTTTGGAATGAATGATCTACTTTACCAAATTGTCCTTCAAAATATATCTTCACTTTAGACTTCTTTTTGTAGTTTTCTTGTTTAGCGTCATTTCGTGGAGTCATTTTTCAAATGAAACAAATAAGATATTTAAGTCGATCAAGAATAGCAAGTGTTTAAACAAATAAGTTATTCATTGTCTATCCAAGAACTTTAAACGTAGTGCAAAGCTTTTATTCGTATCACTTTACTATTACAGGTCACTCAATTGTTAACTGAAATGTATATAGATTGAATACGTATCAATTGGGGATGTAGCTCAAATGGTAGAGCGCTCGCTTTGCATGCGAGAGGTACAGGGTTCGATCCCCTGCATCTCCATTAATAAATTGTTTTAGCTTCTTAGTTTAAAAATGGTTGGTCCTTTTTTTTTCTCCAAAAATAGTTTATGCATTTTGTAAACAAAAACCAGTTTCAACTAATGTGATATTTTGATCCTCAATTACGAAGATTCACACAAAACCGAGCTCGGATGGAACTTAACAATATTTGACGAACGGGTCAAATTTTTATTGATAAAGCAATACTAATGGCATGCTCAAGGTCGCAGCTAGGTAATGCTCCCAGCATAAAACTCTTCCGAGAACTAATATTGCATTTATAGCATTGTTGTCCACGACGAGATATTTATAATTTTCAAAATGTCGCGTTAACACTTCACTACTTAATACAACATCTTTTAACTTTAGTACTTATACAACTACATACAACCTTTTCGACACAAGTAACCAATACAATCATATGTGACTTGATATGATATCCGAGTTTGTAAACGGTTCTTTGATCGTAATATTCTTCATCGAAAAGACATGTTTAACAACTATAGATTGTATAAAGGTAAACCAAATCCAAATACTTCAATAAAAAATATCCTGGAAGTTAAGATTCACAATATCCGGTAGAACCCAAACATATTTATATGTTATATAATTAGCTCCATATAAAACTATAAAGCCATGTTAAATAATTTATATATAAATTTCATTATACCTCAAGTCCAATAAACAATTACACAAGCCGAAATTGAACAGGCTAAAACAATGAGAAATAGGAAAATATATGTGAAAAATCAAGGTATTTAGCGATCGACCAAATGTGAGAAAAGTGAGATATGAACATGCTAAAAAAGGAAATCAACCAAATTAGAGATGAAAGTAAGGAAATCAAAGACAAAATAGACAAGCAAGGTCATGTTACAAAACTCAGGGGGTTAATAGAGTTCAAGTTACAAAAGTTAGGGGGTTCAAATGAACACATTTGTGCTAAAAGTCATGAAATTTACACATGAATTTCTTATAACAACGATTGCTACGATGCCGCCGCGTTGCGGCGGGGCATTTTATATTTATCGATATAGCTGGTCAGCGTTAAATTGTAGGATAACATGATTTACCTCTTTCGGAAGGTCGTCAGTTGAATGTTGGGACAACTTAACCATTGGCTCGATATTCATGACCCTGTCATTATGGAATGACCATATAATTATCTTTGTATCTCGACCATTTGTTTCGTAATAAACCTGTTCCATTGCAATCAACATAAAAGTCATAACGTCAAGATGCATGACTCATAAGTTATTTTTGATGTTGTATATGGGTTTTGATATATTTATGAAACTTATCAGTTCTTATACAAATTGATTCCAATGGAATCCGGACCAGGCTAAACAAATTGATGTTCGATCAACTTCACTAAACAAAAATTAGATAATACTCAAATTGTTCGAACTAATAATGCTCACATTATTACTACGCTGGCGGAAGTAACCATTTTCATACACCAAATGTGACACTTGCTTCTGCAGTCGTTCATTTTCTTCCATCAGGAGCTTGTTCCCTTTCAAATGAAAGAGGTGTAAAAAGCATGAACCGAAACACGTGAAGACTAAATGGCAACACAAAATAGAATGCAAAAGACCAATTAGCCTAAGCGACCGTGGCTGCGAAGAACACATAGAAAACAACAACAAGACTAACCGCGAGAGAAAGCAGCCGGCGTAACATGACAGGTGCCTGTAGTAGCAGACGGCAAAACTGCAGCAACAGCAAAACAAATCAGCAGCTGAACTACTAACAGGAAAAAAAAATCCAGCGACACAAATCAGAAAAGAAAATGAGACCGAAGAGATTCATATAAGCGCACAGAAACGAACCATCATTTGCCGGAGAAATAATGCAAGGGGCAGCTGAGGTACCAATTCCAGCTACAACAACAACAACAACAAAAAGAACCTGAGAACGACAAAAAACAAAGGAACATACATGTAAAAACAGGAAAAGACGTAGCATATGAAACATACAATGATCCGAAGGGGCTAAAACACGCGACCAGCAACCTCGGGAGCTACCGAGGATGCAGAAACGGAGGTGCCCACATCACCCGCAGCTGAAAATAACATATAAAAAACAAATATAACAAATATAAAAACGCAACGAAAACAAAGTACCAAAAAATAGGAGTAGCTTACCATGGTCAGTGGGTGGCGATAGATCATCCACTTTCCTCTTTCCTTTCCCAACATAATCCACAGGGCCCGAAATCCGGTGGGAGCGTGCGACAGCAGAAATAGGACACGAATCAGGTTCATTAATGGTTATCCCTCCCGAGACTCTGACAGGCAAGTCAACGACACCGCAAGGAGCAGGATCACAGCCCAAAGACATACGCATGACGAGATGCCGAAACCCACCCCCTAACAACAACGTCATCCGAAACACCATCCTCCTTTAACAAAAGAGAAACACCAGGAACAAAATCCTCTAACACCGGAATAGGTGAGCAGCCATCATTGACAGCAACATCACCAGTAACACACACATCATCCTGCAACCCATACCCACAACTATTCCTACGCACAGCCCTACTTTTAGTTTTCATTTCCTATGAGACACCCTATAATCATAAGTCACCAATCTCCTAATAATCTAACATGAACTAAATACCAGAGGCAAACACAGCAAGCAACAAAGATACAAACAGTAACACAAAGAGAAACCATAGATATGCAACAGTAATACCACCGGCAAAGACAGCAGGCAACAAAAATACAAAGACAAACACAAAAACAAAGTATAGGTACGCAACAGTGAACATCCAAGAATGAAAAAAACGATCACCTAATACGAATCCTGCAAACAACTAACGGCGGCTGGTGAAGGCGACGAAGCAGAGAAGATATGGATGAGTGATTACCGAAAATGAAGAAACCCAGTATAGCGCCACGTATGATGAAAAGAAACACGTATAGAGCCAGTAAGAGAGGCGCTAAAAGGGCCGAGGGAAAAACAACGGGCCTAGTAAGCAGGCTGAAGAAAACCCTCAAGAGCCCAAACGACAACTTTTGGTGCCGTTTTGTATCCTCACGCTATAATACTTATAATAATACAAGGAAAATAATTTTGAGACGACTAAAAATTTTATTAAAATTTGTGCGTAAATTAATATGATAATGATTTATTGGTTTGTGAAAAAATAGTCACTCTGTTTGTCAATCAGTACTCTGATACAAAAAAGTTTGGTTGCACTCACTCACACGAGTGGCTCCAACGCTGGAACATGCTCAACTTATAATTGGTTATACGCTTATACTTGAATTGTTAAAAAAAAAAAAAAAAAAAAAAAAAATCTCAAATTGAAGATACAATTTGACTCAAGTTGGATGATTATGAGACATTGAATTTGATTAAATAATTTAAACCAAAATAAGTTTTTTGATTTAAATCAGGTATTCATAATCACCAACTTAAGTCAAGTTATATCTCTTAACTTGAGAGAATCCTATAAAAAATAACCTCAAAGTATATATCAAATAAAATGTATACGTTGTATCACAGCTAACCAAGTCTTATAATAGTCGAGTTATTAATAAATGATTGATGTAGATGCAAGTCAACAAATTGGGGATGTAGCTCAAATGGTAGAGCGCTCGCTTTGCATGCGAGAGGCACGGGTTCGATCCCCGCATTTCCACTTTTCTTCTACTTTTAGAAACAGCGGCAACTTTTTTTATGTTGTTTAGGACCCTTTTTGGGGTATCTTAAAATTGTTTAGCATCTCACTACATGTTTTTGGCAATATTTAGTTTTAAGTTTTCGTCCTAAAAACTGGTAGTAATTAAAGATATAGCGATTAGACATACAATCTCTATGCTGCTTAATAATAATATTGACAAGAAATACATATAAACAATTACTCGGTACAAAAACTTCAAGAATATTGTGTAGTTTGCATAAAATGTACATATCGCTTGACGATGTACATAAAGATTCAGCATATGTTAAAAATCGAATGCCATTCTTATTGAAATACGACGGCAAATGTACTTGTTCACATTATTTCGATATATCTCTTTGTTTAGTTATTACCTATAACTTCTTACAACACTATGTTACATAATTTCATGGAATATCGTTATATTGTAATATAACAGGACTACATTCTCAACCACAACCGGTAGTCTGACCCTTTATCAACAAACTTTTGCCAATTTCCATCCAGATTGATTTCTTTTGACGGGTTCCAATCAAAATGACCAAGCTTCATTACCAATGTATCTCCTATCTGGGCTACATAACCGTCATTATTGGCATGGTAAATCTTTACAGGACTTCGACAGTGGATCCCAGCTCGTTTGCGAGCCTCTATTAGTTCGTTATCACATCATGCAGCCGAAATCATAGAAATGGTCATAAAATACCACAGGCTGCGATATAGAAGAGATTTTGCAAGAATTAGCTATTTAGAAGAGATTATGGAGATATAAACACATAAAGATAGTCCTTATTCTTGGTTGCAACTTACAGTTCCGGGATGGGTTAAGATATATGCATATCCTTGCATAAGCTTATCTCGTGGAAATGGCCAGTGACCCTGTAAAAATATATTCATAATAAACTTCTTCAACCAATGTTTACACAATTTAACCCATGAATTTTATAAGGTAAGACCCCAATAAATAAGTTAAGAGTGGACCTGTGTTGATCCGGTATCATGGTTTTCTATGAATGTGACAGCACGTGAGGGCCACCATCCCATCACTCCTGTTGGTTTCCCCTTAGGATCTATCAGTCTCCAATACTGGTTATGCAGTGCTGAATGAAGTATTCCCTGCAGAGTAAACAAAAAACCAACTGCAGCCTTACATATAGTCTATTTTTTGTTGAAAACACATGTTTTAGATAGGTGCATGCGTATTTACCTTTGTTGTGACATCAAATGCAGATGAGGTACCACCAGTGGCGTTGATCCAGTTAATAACACGTTGACGATGTGCATCTGAACAGATAATCAAAATCACAGATTAAGGGGTCAGTTGATGCTGAATAAATATGAAGTCAAACTACTAACTTATATATTTTTCTGTATCTGTTTTTAGTGTCACGCCTATAAGTATTATTTTGGGAAATGTATCTGCAAGTTACCTTGGTTGTAGCATAGATCACCACCTTCATAGGCCAGACTATCCCAATATTCTCCAATGGCAAATGCTGGATTTGAAGCTTCAATGTATTCTTTTACGTGTTCACCTGAGAACCCCCTGTGACCAACATAAAAATGAGTAAGCAAGCAGTGCATCAATGGACATGTATGAAGAAAAGTATTAATGATCTCGAAAATATCCCTGAACAAGAATACTACTAATTAATAGAATATAGCTGTAAAGAAACCACTGTCGAATTAATTTATCGTGAGTAAGCACGGTGACTATGCGTGAATTGCATAGTAATATCGTGAAAAAAACTACAGCAATACATTCTCTATAGCTAGGTTCAACTTTCGTCAACTAAGGATCACAAGCTAGTGCTAACATACACGCCATTTTAAAATAGTTCATTTTCACAATAACATACTGTAGATATTGACTGGTATGCATCATTTGGTGTAAAGAATAAAGAGGTAGTCACTACGGTCAAACACATTACACAAAAATGTTCAACTGAAAAGAACATCTCTTTGCAGTGCAAGAACTTTCTAGATACTAATAGCTATATCGGCTTCCAATGTTGTAAGCTGTAACAAATGAACACAGATATCTTGTATCATGACCAAAATAGACTTCACCTCACAAAGTCAAGGCGCCACCCATCATAACCAATATTGTTCCGGAGCCAGTTTAGCCACTCTTTTACATCGTTTCTTACAAAATCTTGGGAATGATCAACGTTCGGTGCTGCATGAAATATGTCACCTGCAATTCAAAAACATGAACATATAAGCCAGAAGATTTTCCATCCATTAGATGCCCACTAGATGGTTATTCATAGCATAACATGAATATATAGCGAGTTCCCTTACATATCAGATTCAATACTAATTCATGGTAACCTACAAGCATAGCCTAGTATAAATGATGCAATTAGAATTGCATATTAGTAATCATTTATCTTATACAAGTATATCCATACCGCTTGAAGGACCTCCACGGCCCTGAAAATTAGGATCATCACAAACAATTGCTTCAGGCCCCCATGCAAGCTTGCCACCAAAAATATTCCACACTCCATTTTCACTCTGTCACCAGTATGGACCGAAGACATCAATATCATGTGGAAGATTATTATACATTGAGACGATACGTCTAGAGAACCTAACTGAATACAACGGAAACATAGTTCACCTGTTTATGAGCACATCGATGATTTAGTACAACATCTCCTAAGGCCTGCAAGAGATGAAGCATGTTCCTTAACTAATTTCTTTATCAGGGAAAAACTAAATAAATAAATAAATAAATAAGACATAAACAAAAACCTGTACTAGCGTTGAGTAATTAATGAACTAGTAAAAACAGTTTTGGCATATGCAGTATAAGACTTTTTTCTAACAGTCTACTAGCTGTAAATTATTTACAAAATTATACCAAAAGATGTTGATTATGCAACTCCTCTATGCAATATTTCAGATCATCTTGGGTGCCATACGCAGAGTTCAAGTTGTAGAGATCAGATGGCATATATCCTGTAATCATTCCATAATGTTTACCCATATTATTACCATGTCATGTATCTTTAAATTATTTAAAGTAATTTAAGTCAGACAGACCTTGTGGAGCGACTGATTCAGTTGGCGGAGGTAACCACACTGCTGTTATACCACATCGTGATAAATCTGCAGCTTTGAGCCAGATCCTGGTACCACTTTTTTCTACAGCTTTCCCAGTTAAAACCTTGAAACTTGATTAACGGAATAACAACTTCATTAGAGATTAAACAACAAGAGCAACATAATAACAAATTTACAATAAATTACTAACCACAATCTCACGTCCTGTGCCAGTTCCTGGCTCTGTGCGAGATATATAACAAGTCAAATAAACATAATCACATGACTAAATAAACAAAAAAAATTCAAATTCAAATTTTCAAGATAAGTACCTAGTTTTATCTCTTCTGGAGTCTTCTGTGTTGGGATGGTCTTTCGTTGCAGAGCACGCTCTAAAGCTTTTCGTTTCTTTTCAATTAACTCTTTGTCAATTAATGTGTCATCATCTTTTGGCTTAGCTTGTGCAATTGACCATACTTCCGCAGGATTAGGCAATTCCAAAGATTTATATTTCGTTGTATTGGCTTCAGAAATGTCAATCTTTCTAGGAGGAAATTTAGTACGAACAGAATCTATTCTTCGAGCCATCCAAACTGGTATCTCTCTACGAGGACCTTCACTAAGCAATTTTAATTTATATGACTCGTCATCAATTACAAGAGCTAATCGTCCACCATTGACAACTGTTGCATCTTTATTCATTTCGTTTAGCACTTTTTCCTTCTGGAAAACAGATTCTGTATGTGACGATTTCTTCTCATGCATTAGCATGGTCAAAAGTTCCTGTTGCTTATGCTTAGTAGTAGACAACTCTTTAAGTAACTGATCTCGTTCTTTTTCTAAGGCTTGTTGTTTGGATTGTGCCTCATAAAGTGCTCTTCTAGCTGCCTTAAAGTCATCTTCATTGATTTCTAGTTCAGTACTGTCTTCGTTACCAGCAATATCTACTGAAGGCTCACCAGTATCACCCTGCAAGAAAAATAGACACACAGTGACATGGGATATTAGTTCGGTTAAATTGGTAACAAAAAGTGTTCAGTACAATGTTGTATGACAACTTATAAACGAGTAAAGGAGTATAACATACCATACTACAGCGCACCACTGCCCTTGTTTTGAACAGGCTGTCACTTTTATATAAGAATTTTCTGCAAAAAAAAAAACAGATTTTTCAAGATTAAGGGTGTGAACTGAATTAAGAAATGTGAAATAGACCTTTTACTCTTGGAGGGGATTCTACAGTTGAGTGAATATATTTTGGCATGGGCATAGGAATTTGACCCACCGATGCCTGTGGAAACGAACAAGTGGTGTGGGAGGGTCCTAAAGGCAACATCTGCTAGCGAGATTGAAACCATTTATTCCTGTCACCAGAATCAATAATTATAAATTTATAACCAAGCTAAAGTTAAAACTACATATGTAGGTGTGAGTACCACATTAAGTACATGATCAAACTTTGTAGTAAGCAAACAACTCATCAAAAAGTAAAATGTAAGTCATAAACGAGTGACCATGTAAAGACAAACCAAACACGTTGCAAATCTCATGTAAAACAACCTAATCGAGTGACCATGTAAATGGTGGACATACTAAAGCCACTATTCTCTCAATCTTTGGCATATAAAGATAATACAATAACCGAAGGCTTAAAACCAACATAAAGATTTAGCAGGCTCATTATGTCACACCGCCAGTTTAGTTTCATCCGAGCAAATGCAACAAGCCAATAATCAGATAATCAACTCCAAGACCCAATTCCAATTTAACTGGCGACCTAGGACTAATAGTTATGAGGTGCATTTAATTGAACCTAAGAAGATTTATAACAATGGTTTTGAACAAGGTGCATTTTACTAAACCCCACTCGCAAATATTAGATGAGATTATTATGTTTGTGGGCTTAAGTTTTATAGTTGCTCATTGGTTTTCATTAAACACCCTCTAATAGCAAAATGATCCGTTAACATGCATAAACATTTGCATAAAAAGGCCGAAATTTATATGAGCATCTAATAAAAAGAACATAATTACCTGAAAATTGGGAATCCAGCAGCAGAAGCATCTATGGATTCAATTCAAGAGTATTATTATGTTATGTTCAGTTGGCAGGTGCAACAGTCATTAATAAATACAGTATGATCATCATCATCATTAATCAAAGTAGTATTTAAATGGCGCGTGGAGAAACAAAGTAGAGTGACTTTTGAGGCGGGTGCCACTCACGGATCTCGCCATAAAGTAAGCACAACTTCTCCTTTTACTCAACCTCTTTTCTTCTCACTTTAAATTCATTTTTCTTCTTTTCTTAATTCTTATTCTTTAACAACAAACATGGATGGTATCATGTTTGGCGTCATCAACGTCATTGGCGCGTGATCGCGTGATTTTCACGTCATGAAATAAATCTGAGCGTCCGCATTTGGTGTGATATTGGATGAGACGTGAAACAACGTGAAGCGTAGCATCTTTTTAAGACGTTTTAAAATCGGTTAGAATGTTATGAAGACCACGTATATGGGCGGGTAATTGCGATTTAAGCGTCCTCTTGAAACAAATGGAAAAGATTATGTGCAAGGATAGTTTCTAACTTTATTCCTTATGTATAACATTTTTTAGATTCGATATATGAAATATGATATAAATATATAAATTTATAAATATTTTGTCATAACTTTAAATCACATTTTATTAAAACGTCATAACTTTGTCAAAAAATGACTTCTTAAGACATATAATTAGGGTGGCAGGATAAACTTTAACCCAAGTTAAACAGTCGTCAGTTTGGATCATCGCCCCGCGTTATTTATAACTTTAAATAATATACTTTGGTTAATAGACACAAAAAGTATTGCAGTTCTAGTCCTTCTTCATTTAATTCACCATATAATACTACCTTTTTAGTTTTTTTAGCTCACTATAATCTAGAAAACGTCCAATCTCATTCTACTATTGGAAATAGCAAATACTCTTATTTAGAAGTTAATGCTGAAAAATATAGTAAAAATAATCTATGTGGCAATGTGCAAGACAAATTAAAAATGAAATCTTATATTTTAAGGATGAAATATATATAAAAATATATAAAGAAGAAAATTTAATAAAAGAAATATAAGAAAAGTACAAGCCAAAAATTTTTGAAGTCTCTTTGTGGTTTTTTAACCCAACGTCCAAATGGTGACATGATGTAACTCATTTCATGAAACTACCAAAATCGCCACGTGTCCAAATGAAAGTACACTTTTGTACTTTTTATTATTATTGTTTACTTTCATTTGGACACGTGGCGAATTTTGGGTGGGTATGAGTCAGTAATTCTGTGATGGCAATTTTAAGGTGGGCTGGTCGAGTAGTTCTTGCATGTACCATTTTGGACATTGAAGTTAAAAGTGATCATGAGGGGACTTCAAAAGATTTTATTATTTTATACTTTTCTCAAAAATATATGTTAATAAATAACTTACAAAATCAGTTAGAAGTAACATGTTGGATGACATAACACGTGATTTAGATACTTTTGATAGAGTAACCAGTTGATATCAGGCACTTTGTTACCGAAATGATCTAAAATTTTCTTTGATAAAGCTACATAGATAGTTCGACAACTCAAGTAAATAAAAAAGCAAAGTAAATTGACTTAATTAACACACTTTGATAGTATAATAATTTTATTCGCAAGTTTTGATAGTACATTGACTCAAGAAACCATAAAAGTAATAAAATTACTTAATTAAACAAGAACACAAAATACAATAACTTTTGTGTGTATTAAACTATTAACCCTAATATATTTCCATATTTAAGTCAACAATCATGTTGCAAATGATTTAACAAAACCACGGTTTTTTAAACCGAACCAAACATCGAACTAGTTTTTCCCGTTGAACCTCGTTTTTTTCAGATTTTATAGTTTAACCGGTCGAACTGGCTGGTTTGATTTTGGTTTATCCGAAAAATACTATACCTCATCATTTCAATATAGTTACCTAAAGACTAACATGAGTTTTGTAACAACCATAGTTGTAGTTTTTGTTGTTATCTAACTACTCCGTAATTCATTTCTTAAAGCACAAAAACATCAAAAATATAACGTGTAATTCGGGTGTAAAAACCGACCGACTCGAACCCGACCCAAACCCGATTAAGCTTGTTTGGGTCGAGTTACTCAGTCAATAATTTTATTAACTTATTCTGTCAACCTCAAGAACCGAATACTAAATTGGGTGAGATATCGGGTTGAAAATGTTTTCTAACTCGGGTTTGGGTCGGCCGAATTGACCCTAATAAGGTTCATTTTTTAGCTAAAAGTCTTCATCTTATGTCCAATTTCAATTAAAGTCTATTCTTTTTTTTCTCAATTTAAGGTCCCACTTTTTTGGTATTTAGGTTTTTCTAACTTCCGTTAACTATTTAGTTAGTAAATTACATGTTTGGTCCTTGAGTTTGTATAGGCCTTACATGTTTGGTCCTTCATCCGTTTTGCACATTTTCAAAAATATTTTTCGAAATAAAATTTTTTCAAAAAAATTTTCAAATATTTTTTTTCCAAATTTTTTTCAAAAAAACTAGTACAAATCGGCAATTTTATTACATTTTACTCATGTTCGGGTTGACCTAAACCCGAAAGGACCCGAGTGGACCAAACCCGATTGACCCGAATTCAAATAGGCTCGGGTTCGGGTAAGTTATTTTTAGCCTTTGACCCGACCCCAGGTGATTCGAACTCAACCAATCCAAACCCGACCCGATTAAGACCCCTCGTGTAATAATAAACCATTAGACTACTCGTAGCAAGACCAAATGGTTTGGTCAGTCTCCCCATTTAGAACGTGTCCCCTTCCCTACCTAGACCATACCAAAACGCGTCCCCCCTCCAAAATTTGAAAGATCCGGTCGCCTAGCCGACCGAATAAATTGAGTTTGTATGTATGTGTGAGTTATTTATTTATTTTTGTGGGATATGTTTTTGGTTGTGACTGCGATCGCCTTACTACGAGCATTTTGTCATGCATTTGGTCTAGCTGAGTTGGCACCGATGTGGTTGGGTTGTTTGGTCACAAGTGTGAAAACTGTGGAAAACTAGAAGGGGGTTGAATAGTTTTGCCAATTTAAAACTTTCTTTTAAATATTTAGATCGACTTATGTCAATCTATTTGGTTGTTTATGTTGGACGTTGATAGATAGATATATAAGCGTGTAATGAAAGATAAAGAGTAAGAAGCACATCACCACGACACAAGTTATTTATAGTGGTTCGGCTACAAGGACACCTTCCTTGCCTACTCCACTCCCCGAGTCACTACTCGAGAGTTCGTAAACACTACACCAATCTCCTTATAGGCGGAGAAGCCTTCACAACGTCGCTTAACCTTTTTCCGATACTAAGCTAAATACCGAGTTCTTTCACACCAAGGCGAACCACACCTAACACAACGTCGCCTACCCTTTATACGGTGCTAGGCTAACCACCGAGTTCTTTTACACCAAGGAGAACTAATCCTATCACAACGTCGCCTACCCTTTATTAGGTACTAGGCTAAGCACCTAGTTCCATTACTATGGATGAACTACTACCCTTCACGACACAACACCTAATCTCAAGGAGATCTACTCCTTGTTACAACACCATCAAGGATATCACCATCCTTGTAAATAAACAAATACTTATATGTATAGCGATGCACCTCATCGACTATACGACCTAGGCATTCTTCCCAAATGCTACTTGATTTGATTCTTGGCATCCTTCACTAATGCCTTTGACACAACGCTTGCACCCTTCACTAATGCCTTCGTCTTGACACCTTTAGCATTCTTCACTAATGCTTTGACACGGACGATAAGCACCTTTCACTAATGCTTTCATCTTGACACTTTCGGCATTCTTCACTAATGCCTTGAACCCAACATCTATGGAGAAAGTAAGAACTATCAACAAGAGAACCTTAGTTGTCTTGATGATGACGAGCATGGCAACTCATGGACTTGAGCTTGCGTCTTCAAAGTGGTGATCTTTCCTTTAAGAGGAACCTAGAAGATCACACAAAAACAAAAGACAAACTACATAGATCACTTGGATCCGAGGTTAGAGGTTATAATACTTGGGGAAGTATGTGTGTAAAGTGGTACATAGAAAGGAAGAAATGGCTCTCATTTATAGAGAAAATTCTCATCGTTCCCGGATCCCACGGATCCCTTCCACTGGGATCCGGCTAGCACAAAGCCGGGATCCAGTAGAACGCCCTCTTTGCCCATGGGTATTTTTGGTTATGGGTCATGGGTTATGGGTTGATCCATGGTTTCTTTCTAGATACAATGAACTTGGTTAAGTGGTATATATAAAACCATGGGTTATGGGTCAATACCATTTGCTAGTTTTTACCCATTTTAGTATTAACATGTTTTACCCATTTTTAGTATTTACATGTTTTTACCCATTTTAGTATACTTAGTTTAAGTATGTGCTAACCCAATATGTAAACATTAGTTGTTGTACATATATATCTAAATCATAAAATCACTCAAGCTTGTTTTAGTGTTTTATGTGAAAACGTAAGTGTGTTAGGAAACTATTAACTCAAACTATTTACGTACTCTATTTGTTTCGTTAAAATGATTTTACGTTTGTTATCGACAAAACATTAGAAGATCGTAAAATATAAATAAACGTTTTTACGGTTTATTTGTATTAACAAAAACTTTTACTACTAGTCTTAGACTACTAGTATTGAGACCATATGGTATGGTCGGTCTCCTCAAACCAAATGCATCCCCCCTACGAGGCCTAAATGGAACGGCGTCCCCCCCCCCCGTAAATTTGAAAGTTTTGGTCTTTCGCACGAGACACAATTTGTATACAGAAAAAACAATCTAGCCGTTGAGGACTATAAAGAAAATAATTAACTTTTACCTTATAAATAACCCTACCACTTCTTTATTTTTATACACACTTTCAACCCCAATACTTTTTGTATACACATTTTAACTTCTCAAACCAAAAAACAACTTCTATCTACCAAAAATCTTATGAATTGTTCTCTTTCACATACCATCGAGGAAATCAAAGCTAGTGTTCAAACAAACTAATGAGGATAACGTTGGTTAACTTTTTTTCTCTCCTCTAACAAACCAACAAACTTCCCGCCATAAACAATCCATCATAAATCCTCTAAAAAGCTCTTTTCCTTTCACTTTTTACACACCATTTTTAAAACCCAATTCGATAAATCGATTCAATTTTTCATTCTAATCACAATGATACTATTTTCCCCAATTTTTAGCCACTAATTTTGAAAGTTCAATTTTGGCGCCAAAATTGTATTTCATATTTTCTTATGAATAGTATCACATATTTCAATTACGTGTATTCTACTTGTTCTTAACACTGTTTTGAGTCATTTTTCGTATTGACTATACAAAAATGTCGTCTAATATGAGAATTCTGTTGTGAGTAATGGTAAGAAAGCTATTAGGGGCAATGATAAGAGTAATAATGGTGTTGGTCAAGAAGCTAAGAGCAAAAAGGCCGATGTTGAATTTCTGAGTCAGGATAGGGTTGAATTAGGGGAGTGTGTAGAACCAGAATAGGTTAGGAGTGTAGAGATGGTGAATAAAGTGTTCTGAAGGATGATGTAAATATCTCTTTAGCTGCTGATAATATTCAAAATACGATGGAAAATATTAGTGAGGATAATAATAATAATAATAATAATAATAATAATAATAATAATAATAATAATAATAATAATAATAATAATAATAATAATAATAATAAAGAGAATATTGTTAATGAAAATGTGAGATCAAAAACCCTTATGTCATTGTGGTTAAGAAGAATGAGGTTAGGATTGATAATCATTTGATTTACATTGCTCCAAAGGTTAATGAGGAAGGTATAAAAACTATGTTGTTTGATGATGAGATTGTGCAAAAATGATGTGCTAAATGGCAAACCACACTATGTGGATAATTTGTAGGGTAAAATATGAGTTTTAATGAATTGATGTACCATATCAGAAGAATGTGGGGTAAGTTTGGATAGGGAGTTAATTGTGAATGGCAGTGGGATTAATTTGTTCAAATTTAAGGATATTGAAGGGATACAATCTGTGTTAGCAAAAGGCCCTTGGATGGTGAACAATATGCCATTATTTGTGATGAAATGGAATCTAGAAATAGGTATGAAGAAGGTTGAGCCTAGTAAGCTACCAGTTTGGGTGAAATTAATGTGTGTCCTAATGGAATCATGAAGTTTGGAAGGAATTAGTGCGTTGGCTAGCAGTCTAGGCAGACTATTAATGATGGATGAAATGACTGCTAGAATGTGTCAAAATGGTGTTGGCGTGTTTGATTATGCAAGGGTTCTAGTAGAATTTGATGCTAGTAAAGCTATGAAACAGAGATTAAGATTGAATATGTTGATAAGGAGATGAAGGTGAAAGGTACAAAATGGTTAATGTGGTGTATGATTGGACTCCGAAAGTTGTATGACCGCAAGGTGTTTGGTCATAGCCTAGGAAAATGTACTTACAAACCAAGAACAGAGGAGGAACTCAAAGCTAAGGCTGATGAAGAGGCAAAAATGCAAAGAGTGAATGATACTAGAACTAATAAGGGAGGTGCTGAAGGGCAGAATAAGGATGGTAACTGGCAGTAGCAAAAGAAGAATGTGTAGTACAAGAGAAACAACTCCAGATAGGAATATAGAAAGAAGAATGCAGGAGCTGAGATGGGGAAGAATGTTACTAGCAAAGTGGGAAATGGTAATGAGACAAGACATGCTACAAATAAACCTTCAGGAAGTAACATAAGTACTAGTGTTACTAAAGGAACTAACAAGAGTAATAATAAGTTTAAGGTGTTAAACTCTTTAATGGAGGATGACAATGTTGAGCAGAAGTTACTCAAAGACAGAATGGTGGTTGATGTATTCCTAAATAAGAAGATACAACCAAACGTGTTGAATCAAGTAATTGGTCACAAGACATGATAAGGTATTTTAAAGATCAATGGGAATTTGATAGACTCAAAGAAAAATAGGAGGCTAGCAATAATCGGGGATGTAATGGAAAACAGATAATATGGCTCGATACAATGGTCGCAGATCATCGCATGGGTCCGAGTAAGTCTGTTTTGAATTAATTTTATCTATGGAATAAGGGTAGTTAGGAGTTTTTTTTTCTGTCTTTTATGGATTTTAAAATAGTATCATGGAATATTAGGAGTATGAATAAATTGAAAAAACAAAAAAAATCAAAAGAATGATTGGAGGGGATAGTATTCAAGTCTGTGCTATTTTAGAAACTCATGTCAAGCCACATAAGCTATCAAAAGTCTGTGAAAAAGATTTTGGGGGTTGAACTTAGGTATCTAATGTAGCTCATAGTATGAATGGGTGTAGAATTCTAGGAGAATAATGCACTGGTTAACTTGATGGTATTAGATAGCTCCAAACAACCTACATTATGCTTGATAGAGACCATTCTCAATAAAATCAAAATATACTATAGTTTTGTGTACGATACTAATACAAGGAGAGAAAGGAAAGAGGATTGGATGGAGATTCTGCGAGCTAAAAGTGTAACTGATGGTTGGTCATGGTTAGTCATGGGTGATTTTAATGTTACTATGAAGCCTATGGAGCATTCAATTGGTGGTTCAGTGATCACTTCTGATATGCAAAACCTAATTGATTGTGTTAATGGTGCTGAATTAGAGGATTTATGCAGTGCTGGTCTATTTTAAATGTGGATCAAGTCTCCATTGAACCCTCATAATAGTGTTCTTAAAAAGCTTGATAGAGCCATGGTTAATGGTGATTTCTTATATTCATTTCCAAGTGATGGTGCTGAGCATCTTCCATATTTGGTCTCTGGTCATAGTCCAGTGAAGGTTAGTTTCCCACAATGTTTTGAGAAGAAGATTAAGCCATTCAGGTTTGCCAACTATATTGTTAACAAAATAGAGTTTTTGCCTACAATGACTAGTGAATGGAATCTTGGGGTAAAAGGATGCAAAGTGTATTGTCTTGTTAAGAAAATGAAGAATTTAAAAAGCAAAATGAATAAATTGAGTTGGAAGAATGGGAATTTATTTGAAAGAGTGAAGGTATGCAAAGAAAATCTTAAAATGCTCAAAATGATCTTGACAAAACCTTCATTGTGAAGCTCTAGAAGCCCTAAATGAATACAATGAAGTCCAAAAAGTGAAGTAAGCCCTTATTTGATTACTTTTGTATCCGTTATTGCTTAATATCGTTCCTTTTCACTTTTAGGTCTCTTGAAGGCAAATGTTTGGAATGGCACTTATTTGAACGAAAAGGCGAATATACGAAGAAAATGGCCAAAGTCATAATCGAGACACTCAAAGAAGTGACGACGCAAGTTATAAAAGAGTAGGCCGTCGCAACTCGACGGCCTAGATAGAATCCAGACGGCGCCACAAGCATAGGTGACGCGTCGCAAGTCTAACGTGCCAAGACGAAACCCTAATGATGGCGCATACAAAACATAAGGTGACGCCGTCATGATGTAATCTTATATATAGAATCAATTTTTAGTATTGGTGTAGTCTTTTGGAGTAAAACCTAAACCGAACCAAGGTCATGTTTGTACAAGATTTTAGGGTTCCAAACCCTATCTTACACCAAGATAAGTGTTTTACTTCATTAATACAATTATGTCTTTGATTATTTGTGTGTATGCTTGCATGTTCTCCATGTCCGCTAATTTACTTGTGTGTTTGCCCTAAATGAATACAATGAAAATACTTAGTTGCATGTGGGATAGATTTCAAAACATATGACACACGCGAGGAATCCTTTAGGCAAATAGAACATAGTAGTCAAGTTTTTGAGAACAATTCTTATGAATCGGAATAAGAATTTGAAATGGCCAAAGAAGGATTTGAGATGCTTAGAGTGTATTTGGGTCGATCATACTAAACATTTAGAGATCTAGATATAATGGAAAATGAGGTGGAAACTCCAAGCCCACAAGCCCTACCATCACTGAGGATCACACGCCTATAACTTACCCAAGAAGTAGAAGAGACTATAGGAACCCCGATTGATATAGAACCTTTGGACCAAACGCCACTAGAGAATGTAGGTTTAGATGCTTGTTGTCATGACCTCTCTTAGTCCTAGGAAGTTCCTAATTTTGATAAAATGGAGCCTCAACCAAAAACCTTACCCAATTTTCCGCCTTTAGATGTGAATCTTGGAATTGAATTAGGCCCCAATCCACCCATCAAAATAAATAATCCGGGTAGTTGCTTGATAAAGGTGGTAGACTCTAAGCCATGTAGAGTGGAAGCTAATATAGAGTAACTCATGACCTACACACTTATATCACCCATTCATGGTTGATAACAAGAAACACTATGGGTTTAAACCGGTTTATTAGGTCAAGATGGATCCTTAACTAAGAATATTTGAAGTTGATAGAAGATGATCCATTTTTAGAGAGAGATTTGATTTACCCACTATACCAATAGACTTAGGTAAGGTTATAATGAATGGAGTACACTCCTTGAGCATATAAATCACCCATCACCTTCTCCTCACGTAGCAAATTTCCATGATGAAGATTTTGTCTTTAACCTCGTCTTAATTACATATAAAGGTATTTTACATAAGGGATAAAGTGGAGAGATTACACACGCTTTCAAAAGAAACGTGAACATGAGAATTACAATTATTTAAAAGATATACATGTGTGTTTGTTCGAGTCAAATGCTTATATCGAGTCATAATGGATGATTTGCGTGAAATTTTTCCATTTTAAAGATTTTCTATTTCAACACGTTTAACCACTACTTCACACACGATCCTACCGAGCTAATCGTTTCTTTCGCTTTTAATTACCTTCCATTATCATAACTTTGATGGATTGAATGAGTAAAGGAGATAGGCATAACGAGTATTTCTATAAGTTGTCAAATGTTACCGTAGAGGATGGTAGAGTAAAAGTGTATGAGAAAAAAATCGAAAAAAAGAGAAAAGAAAAAAGAAGAAAAATAATAGTGAAAAAAAAAAAAAAAAAAACGGGCTACCATCCTACATTTATCCTTTTAATTTATGAAGACAACCTAGTAGAATTATGTGTTGTGGACTGTTTTAAACCAATGCTTCATGACCCCTAACTTATAAATTAATTGGCTAAAAGCACATTTGCTTGAGGACAAGTACATATGATGATGATGATGGTAATAGGTATGAGGGGCAAGTTAATGGAAGAGTAGTTTGTTAAGCATTTTCAAATTTTCAAGTTTTCTTGGGGCTAGAAATAACACTAGTCTTGATTAGAATTTTGATGGGGTGTTTTGGTACTAAGTTGAGTCTTGATGAATGTTCTCCAAGTATGGTTAGATCTTAGTTGAAGTGTAATGCGATAGGTCATGATAAGGAAGTTCAAATGGCTATGTTTGATATAGATAGGAATAAAGCACTAGGTCCACATCTTTAAACTATCATACGGATGGATATACATCTACTTTCTACAAAAAGCATGGTATTCCCCTGAGAACGATATCAATACCTGGTGGTTCAATCCTAGGTGTTATAAAACTTGCTCAAGAAAAGGAAGTTCCTTTGACCCTAACGACGCTGTAGCGTTATCATGGTAATAGGTTTGTTAAGCATTTTCAAAATTTTCTTGGGGCTAGAAATAACACTAGTCTTGATTAGGTCTATTGAGTCCCGATGAAGCCGCAAGTATGGTTAGAGAAGTGATGATAAGCACTAGGTCCAGATGAGGTTTATTTAAAGAAAAACTTTTCAAAGCGGAAACTTCTTTGGGAGAGGTTAATGCTACTCTTCTATCTATGGTGCCCAAAGTAAGTAATCCTAGTAAAGTATCGATTTCGCACCAATAGCATGTTGTAATGTGATTTACAAGTGTATTAGTAAGATCCTTCTTGAGAGAGTTAAGTTTGGTATGCAAAAACTTGTGAATTTGAACTAAAGTGCATTCATTCAAAGCAGAGCTATCCAAGACAATATCTTGATCACTCAAGAACTTCTCAAAGGCTATGATAGAAATAGTGGTCCTAAAAGATGTTGTATGAAAATTGACATTGCAAAAGCCTATGATAATGTGGATTGGAATTTCCTTAAACAAATTCTAATACAGTTTGGTTTTCATGAGAAGATGGTTAAATGGATAATGGTTTGTGTAACCACTGCAAAGTTTTCAGTCTGCATCAATGGTGAGAGAAGAGGCTATTTTCCTAGCGGTAGAGGTCTGAGACAGGGTGATCCAGTATCACCTTACCTTTTCACTCTAGTGATGGAGGTGTTTACTCTTTTGATGGCTAAAAATACACAACAAAATGGGAATTTTAAATACCATATGGGCTCTAAAGAGTTGAAGTTAACCCATATGTGTTTTGCAGATGATTTACTAGTAGTGTGTCATGGTGATGTTGAATCTGCACGAATTGTTAAGGAATCTTTAGAGAATTCAGAGTATGTCCGGTTTGCTTCCAAATATGTCTAAAAGTATTGTCTTCTTTGGAAATGTTAAAGATGATGTGGTCGAGGTATACTTCAAATTCTCCCATTCAAATTAGGTAAATTGCCTATGAAATACTTAGAGTCCCTCTTATCACCAAGAAAATGAGAGCAAAGGAATGCAAGAAACTTGTTGATAAGGTTAAAAATAGAGTTGATGATTGGAAAAGCAAATACCTTTTCTATCTTTGGAATATTGCAACTTATTGCATCTGCTTTGTCTACACTAAATGTGTATTGGGAAATTGTGTTCATGTTGCCCAAGACTACATTAATGATATTGATAGAGTCTTAAAGGGTTTCTAGTGCAAAGGAGAATTAAAGAAATGGAAGGCAAAAGTAGCTTAGAAAGATGTTTGCAATCCTAAAAGTCAAAGTGGGTTGGGTCCGAGGTCATTAAGTGGTGGAATGAAGCTCAGATGATCAAAAACCTTTGGAATGTGGCTCTGTGGAAATAAACTCTATGGGTTAAATGGATTCATGTAGTTAAACTTAAAGGTGAAAGTATCCGCAAGTACAAAAGAATACAATGATAATCGGTTATGGAGATCTCTACTTAATTTAAGACAAAAAGTGAGATATAATACCTGGAGGATGATTGGGAATGGTGAAAAAACTAATATCTGGTATGATCAATGGTGCAACATTGGTATTCTGAGTGATGTTATTGCCACTAGAAGTATTTACAATGCTAGACTCTTTGAGAACATGACAGTATGTGACATGATTCACAACAATAAGTAGAGATGGCCTCTGAGAATGGATGGTGCAATATCCTATCTTAGCTAACCTTAAAGTTCTAAAGCTAAGTTCACGAAGCATGATAATTCTATGTGGAAGGGTATTGATGGTAGTTTAACCGAATTCTCATCAAGAACCGCCTTTGGAGCATATTACTCAACAAAGTGCTAAAGTCAACTAGAATAAGGTGGTATGGTATTCTCGCAATCCTAGGATAGCTTTTATTATTTGAATGGTTATTAAAGGTAGGGTGCAAACTCAAGACAAGATAATGAAGTGGAACAATCATCCTAACTTAAAATGTCCTCTTTGTAGCATGGTGAATGATACTCACAGTCACTTGTTTTTTGAATGTGATTACTCAAAGACTATATGGGAAGACCTGAAAGGAAAGATGGAGAGTGATTGTATGTCTAATTCATGGGGCACTTTGATTGAGCAATATGCTTAAGATCCTTGTAATAACTCTATTGGCAGTGTGCTTAAGAGAATTGCATTGGAAGCGTGGTGTATCACATATGGAAGGAAAGGAATGCTAGACTATTTTACGAGAAGAAACAGATAAGAAAAGTCTTATGAACATCATAAATGGTAATATAAAGTTGCATTTGAAGTGTTTAAAAGTAAAGAAATCATCCCGTGATAAGAATTGCCAAAGATAGAATATGAAGATGAATTATGCAAAAATTTGTTGTATTCAAATGGAACAGTTTTCTTTAAGGAGTGTTTGGGTCAAGGATCATAATGACCGTTTTGGTATTATCCTATTTCGATCTTCACTAAAAATAAAAATCTGTAGTTCACGTTAAACTGAGATTTGCAGAGATGAGGTTCAAGTAACTATGCTGGTATATAATAGGTTTTGACCTTATCTTCAACTTTCTAAGTCTATTAGAAATTGAAGGTTTTTAATTCACTTCAGGAGATGGCTCTGTATCTTAGGATATCAGAAGCTTATACCCTGCTATTATTTTTTTCTTCTCCCTAGTAGGCCTTTGTTAGGTAACTATGGGGTGTTTGGGATAAAGCAGTTTATGTGCTTCTTATAGACCATAAATTGAGTATCCTCCTAAGAAGGGTAAGTGAATTGGTGTGGCAGTGTATGTTTCTAGGAATTTTGAGGTGTGAAAGATGAACCTACATGGTCCTAGATATACACTGCTAAGGAGGAATGGTTGGTCCTCCTCAAGGTGAGTGTTTCACGATGAGTGAATCCATTCTATAAAGATGGATATGTAGTTCATCGTGAAGAGCCCTTGACTTGTAGGATATGGGTTCTACCGATGTCATTCATCTTTCCTACTTTGGCCATCGTGGATGCTAGTTGAATGGTCATGTCGTACGGCACTACCCGACACGCCAGAAGAACCGTTCCAACCCCGAAACACGACTCACCGGTCCAGACTCACCCAGACACTGTCCGTCCCCACAACACATTACCCAAACGGGGATGTCAAACCGCGGATGCATGATACGTCTGGGGGAAGTCTTAACTGCGGGCAAACCAAAGGGTAAAGAATCTTACATGGGAATGATGTACTGTCTCCCACAGTCCCCAAAAAGGGAAAGCGCGGTTGATTCCCGCCCAAAACTGTCGTTGTCACAACAACAAGACAACCTCCTGGGTTGACTTACGTCATTCCTCACTCACAAATTGTCGCTCTCATGACCAGTGACCATGAGAATACGACAAGAAGGTCCAACGTATAAATAGGGGCCCTCGCCACTATTCAAAAGGTAACTCAGACACACACTCTCTCTAGAATACTTTATCTCTCTAAACCAATACTCACTCTCACACCGGAGGTTGACCGCGGAAGACCCCTTCCGCGGTGAGGCTAACGGTGTTTCATTTTTTTAGAAGCTACAAGTCAAGATTTCCTCACTTAATCCAAGATCTATTCCCTCAAAGATAGCCTAAAATAGCCTTTGTGCGGAAGACCCCATATTTGTATTAACAAGTTGGCGCCATCCGTGGGACGCTAACACAACTGCGTTTCTGAAAGAAGCTCTTTCATGAGTAATCAGGCAGATAACCCTTCCCCTTCCCCCGGGCCCTCTCCGGTCAGAAACACATGCGGAAAGGAAAAGGAGCATGACACATAATGTTACTCCCCTAGCGATGTGCCGGACGCGGCAATAAGGGAGTTCTGTGAAAGGCACTATAATCGAATTCTGCCCCTAATGGCAGTGAAAATTCATCAGGAAAAGCTAGACCGGGTCAAAACCCGTTTGGACTTTGATGATGAAACCAGGAATGAGAGATCTCAGGAGCACGCCCGGAACACCCGGTCGGAGTCCGAAAAGAAAAGGAAGTCCAGGAAAAGGCATAGGGCCAGCCCCAGTGCTAGATCTGACCCCACGGAGTATTCCAGGTCACAAAGTGTCTTCTCGAGACTTAGCAGTCGAGAAACTGAGCGCTCTAGAGAGAAAAGCTCGACGGAGGGTCGGAGGTCACGGCCAGACATATTCTCCAAGTTGGAAAGAGAATGTCCACACGTGACCACAAGACTAGGATACGAAAATCCGGATGTGTTCTCCAGGCTCCGTTCAAAAGCGTCCTCCCGCCGACAACGGAGAAAAGAAGCTGAAAAGCTTAAGAAAGAAAACACGGCAGCAAGGCACCCGGCCGAAAGGCATCAGAAAAGCCAAAGCTCGACCCGCGTAGGTGCTTCTCACTCAAGGTATAGCAGGGACGAGAGCCACCGCTCATACCCCAATAGGCCTAGGGAGATGTCTCCCCCGAAAAGTGAGGAAAGCATAGGAGGACACTGGAAGTCCACCCCAAAGAGCAAGTCAGGAGATGAAGCTGACGAATTGTACTCTCCCTACGACATAGCTGATGCGGATCCCTTCACCCAGAGGATACAGAACTTCGAATTCCCAAAGAGAACAAGGATGCAGCTCATGTTAGGACGTATAACAGGACGGGGGATCCGGAGGATCACCTAAAACTTATCCAGACCGCGGCCAAAGTGGAGCGCTGGCCCATGCCAATGTGGTGCCACATGTTCAATTCCACCCTAATGGGGCACGCCCGCGTCTGGTTCGATGAAATCCGTCCAGAAAGCATTGACAGCTTCGAAGAGCTAAGGACAAGCTTTCTCTCATACTTCCTTCAATAAAAGAAATACACAAAGGACCATGTAGAGAGTCGCACTACATAAAGCAACGGGAATGAGAGTCTCATAGGCATTTGTGGAGCGATTCGAGGCGCAGAGTATGCGTAAAGGGTGCCCGTAATGCATGTGGGTGTCGGGTTTCATGCACGGATAACAAATCTGGTGATCAAAAGACTTAATGACAATATACCCAAGACAGTGGATGAAATGTGGAAGGTAACCAAGGCATTTCTCCGGGGAGAGTTAGCCGCGGCAAACCAAACAAAAAAAGCACTCACAATGGAAGAACCACGAAAGTGGACAAAAAAGCATCCAGGTGTTTGAACGAAAATGAGGCGTCGAGGTCGGAAAGAAAGCGGGGTGACATATTCACTCCCCTTACGAAAACCCCGAAGGAAATCCTGGCCATGGATTCTGTCAAGTTTACAACTCCTCCGCCTATGTCCAGCCCAGCTGAGTCCCAGAACAAAGACAAGTACTGTGATTTCCATAGGAAAAGGACACAATACGGACGAATGCTACCAGCTAAAGAAGCAAATCGAGGAAGCAGTTAGGTCCGGACAACTAGCACACCTGGTCAAGGAAATTAAGAACGACACCCAAAAGAATGGAGACACCAAAGGAGGGAAAAAGGATGCCCCCGCCAAAGACAAAGCCCATACCATATTCATGGTCCAAACTTGGCAGCGGACAGTCAGACCCAAAATGTCTGAGGACACAGCTCCTAAAATGGAAATCTCATTTCCTCCCATATCCGGAGACGATTGGGATGATCATATGCTGGTGATAAAGGCAGACATTGAGGGATGCAAGGTCCACAGGATGTACGTGGACAACGGGAGTGCCTCAGAAGTTTTGTACGAGCACTGCTTTAACAAGCTAAGCGCCGATATCGAAAAAAGAATGGTCTCTGCCTCATCCCCACTCTCAGGATTCAATGGAGAACTTTCATGGCCGTTAGGGCAAATCTGTAACAACCCGCATTTTCGAGTTACTTTTTATTTTTTTGAAAAGTTACTATTCACATTTACTATTCACTTTCACTATTCATCCCATAAAATTTTTATTTCTCATTCTCGTAAGTTAATTTATTTTAGTAATATCCTGGCATCTTCGCAAAAGTTATTAAGAAAACATCGTCTTAAAGTTTCGTTTTGGTCGGAACACCATTTAAACATCACGCGCATAACGAAAATCAACTCTGAAAATTTTCCTCACATCAGATTAATTTTTAGATCACTCATAATCAATTAGAGAATTTTTAAAATTTCATTTAAATGTTACCAAATAAACCCCGAGTCAAATGCGAGACTAAACTTACGTTTTAAACAATTCTACCTTGACCCGCACTTAACCATACACCGTGTTTTCTAAGATGTTTTGACACTTTTACATTTTGGAAAAGTCAAACATGTTTCCTCCTCCTTTGACCATAAAGAAATTAACCTTGTACGTTCTACATTTTTGCTTAAATCACAGAATCATTAGACTTCACGTATAACTCATTAAGTTATCCCACGATAATCTAAAACCATATTTTGACATCTCATATCACTTATAGACTAATTTTAGTCTACTTTAAATAAACTCACACCATTTCCACGAATCTCGCTCTTTTCGATAAATTGCATTTTACGCGTTTTTGACGTGTTTCCAACTTTAGGCGGCGTTTTGCACCCAATGAGACTTATCACCCATTTTATATTTTTAGATGGAGTATAATGATGAGTTTAATCATTCCTACAAGTTTCGTATTTTTACGATACCCGGTTTTACGTTTTAGGGCTTAACAACTTACGGTTGTCATTTAACGGAACCAAATCATGCTCTAAACTCAAGATAATACCAAGACTATCCACCTAAGTCATCTTATATCCATATGACCAATTATAGGGAGGGGAGTCATCATTTTGGTGGCTTAATCCTAACCATGCTTCATTTAGATCATTACAAGTGTCTAAACTTAACCATGGTTAACATTTAACCCAATATATGGTTAACCAAATCTTTCCTCCTATAAATAGCAAGTGAAAGCTTTATAAAAACCTCATCCCCTCTCTCTTTGGTCGTTCATATCATAAAACAAACACACCTTTCATAATTTGATTCATAACTCCAAGTTTATGCTAAGAAGTTTCAAGTAGTAAGTTACTACATCAAATCTCTAGCAAGTTTAAGTGATCTTATTGAGTTTAGATCCACTCAAGTCACTTAGAACTTCATCACCAATCCTTCAAGATTACAATGGTGCCAAGGTGTGGAAGTCTTGCTCAATCCAAGGTCCTAAGTGTTCAATCAAAGTCCTATCCTTACTAGTTACTCCTTTCTTGATTGAAAGCCAAAAGTTGTAAGCAACTAATCACCACCATCATCTCATGTTTATTATTCATAATCTTGACAATTTCATGCTATATATATGGTTACTATGTTGATTCATGATGTACATATACTCAATCACATGTTTTAATTCACATATTGTCGTAAAAGTAACAAACTAGTAAACTAGTCATATTCTACATATTTGAGACCATTAAAACCAGTCACATATGGACTTTCTAACTTACATAATATTGTAGACAAGATAAAAGGTAAACATAGCAACTTGAATCACCGAACGGACAAACGAGTCAAAAGATACGGCCAAAAGAAGTTAGCGAAACCAAAACACCGAATCGCCTAAGACAAGTTGTTAGCGGTTGTCCGCTTTGAAAGTGGTACTTCGTCCGAATCATCAAAAGTTAAAACACGAAGTTGTCCGAACGACGTTTTCCTTCTTTTAAAAGAAGCTCGGACCTTGAAAACACTTAAATAGGCCATTATCTTTCAAAAGCTGAATCGCCTATATATAGTCTCACGACTATACTTTTGTCACAACTAAAGCAAACCAAGAGGCCTAATGGCCATAAGCCAAGACCACAACCACGGCTAAGGTCAAAGCCGAGTCTCAAGACCATGGTAGTCAAGACCAAAGCCACGACAATGCCATGGCTAAAGCCTCAAGGCTTATTTACCCAAGACCGTTAACTAAGGTGTTAACCTTAGCAAATCAACACCAACACAAACCAAACGACATAACTTTATATACTTACATTATCAAATGATCATATTTATAAAACGACGAGAACTTGTAAAAATATGATAAACTTGTTAATATAACAATCTTCACTCAAAACATATGTTTTATCTACTAAGTGCTACAATAGTAGGGAGCTTCATGTGAGGGGTTTCATTTGAGTAAAACGTATCGACGAGTTGCTGGATTTACGATTTAAAGTGTCCTAGCTCCTCGAACTTTTACTACATGACCTCTGAATTATGATGGCAAGAACGGTAGTACGATTTCTATAAACAACATACACAACGGCCATGTACTACATCATGATCAACATAGAGACGTATATAGGCTTGTTATTTCTTTCGCATCATTATTTCAAACCTAAGTCGCAACATCCTATTTTAGGTTTCTTGTAGAAGTTCTTACGGCATATCCATCATTCTCATTATACATTTGATATCATTTACTCTGAGGTGAGTTCATAGCCCCACTTTCTATTACTTAATTGTTTTACAAACCCTTGGGGGAGATACATGATTTATTTTAAACCGAACACATTGCTTTCAAACTGTATGTTTATCTGATTGTCATATTGTCACTAAGTAACCATCATTTGCCAAACATAAGTCCCTAAATCATGAACAATTAATCACTGGAGAGAGTGAGCACCAATATTGTGAATAAATATATTGGGATTGACGAATCCCGTTTGTGTTGACTGGGTAGGCAAATAAACGCACTATATTTGAGTAACATTAGGTAAAAACGGCAATTTTACCTATTAGGGCTAGTACCAACAATTTCTCCAATAATATTGGAACACGTTAACGCCTTGGTTTCATGAGCTTGGTGACAAACAAAAGCGGGCTCAAGTATCACATACTTGAGGCAGTCGTATCAAACAAAAGCGGGCTCAAGTATCATCTACTTGAGGCAGCCGTACCAAATAATAATAACTGTATTATTTTCAAACCATTGGTGTGAGTCTAATTAACTCACACTACCAACATATTGTGTTCAACCATCAAACAAACTATATGAATTTCACTCAACCTTTGTGTTGACAGTTTTAAGCATGTATTTCAGGTCCATATTGTACGAGGCTGGCACGGAGGAGCACGGATACTCAAGAATGCTATAAATTTTATTATCATTCACAAAACATGAAAGACTTTATATTGATGTATTTTGTAAACAATGGAACCAACTGGGACCTATTTTGTAAACTCTTATATATTTCAATAATTGAATGATAAATATTTTTAAAATGACTCAATTAGAGTTCGTTTTCTATTGTTATGACTGTTGTGCCATAAAGTAACACCCAGTTTGAATTCCGCTGCGTACCTCGAAATTGGGGGTGTTACCAAATCCTCCTGGAAGTGACTTTGGGAGACGACAAAGGAATGGCCAACGGCTAGATGAACTTCATGGTAGTACAGTCCCCGTCTCAATATAATGGGATAATCGGGAGGCCGGGCATAAGGCTGCTAAAGATAGTCCCGTCCACGGCACACGGAATGCTAAAGTTCCCAACCCATGGTGGGATAGTAACCTTACATAGTGACAAAGTAGTTCCGGTCGAATGCAGAATGATTGCTGAGCCTCTGCCGCGCTAGGACACGGAAGAGACTACGGCACAAGAAGGATTCAAGGTAGCAATCCACCCCAAATTTCCAGATCAAACAATCATAATTGGAGGAAGTTTTAGCGACGAAGGTAAGAGGAATCTCTACGATTTACTCAAAAGAAACTTGGACATCTTCGCCTGGCAGCCCTACAAAATGACTAGGGTTCCAAGGACAATAGTCGAGCACAAGTTAAACATTCGAGAAGGCTATAACCCAGTGCGGCAAAAGAAGAGAGGGCAAGCCCCAGAATGGAACAAGGCTATCAATGATGATGTCACCAAACTAGTTGAAGCAGGAATCATGAAGGAAGTTCATTACCATGTTTGGTTATCTAATCTGGTCCTAGTTAAGAAGAGTGATGGGAGCTGGAGAATGTGTGTGGACTTCAAGGACTTGAACAAAGCTTGTCCAAAGGAATGTTATCCCCTCCTGAAGATCGATTGGAAGATTGAATCCTCTTGGGTTATTCCTTTAAATGCTTTACGATGCCTACAAAGGGTACCACCAAATACAGATGGCGGCCGGGGATGAGGAGAAGACGGCATTTCACACAAATCAAGGCATCTTCTGCTATACAAAGATGCCTTTTGGATTAAAAAACGTCGAAGCCACTTACCAAAAGCTAGTGGATAAAGCTTTTGACAAGCAGATTGGAAGAAAGCTGGAAGTCTATGTTGATGACTTGGTCATCAAAAGCCACTTAGAGGCATAAGTACTCAGGGATATGGAAGAAACCTTCGGAACCTTACGAAAGTTTAACATGAAACTAAATCCTAAGAAGTGCACGTTTGGGGTGGAACATGGAATATTCCTGGGTCATGTCATAAGTAAAGAAGGAATTAGAGCTTGCCCGGAGAAGTCCAAAGCCGTGACCACACTCCCGTCCCCAACGACTAAGAAGGAAGTGCAATGTCTGAACGGAAAACTAGCAAGCCTCAGCCGTGTCATGTCCAAGTCTGCGAAGAAGTCTCTACCATTCTTTAAAACACTGAAGAAATGCCTTAAGAAGAGCGACTTCCATTGGACGACAGAGGCGGAGCAAGCATTCAAGGAGATGAAGCAACACATAGCCAACTTACCAATGGTAACTGCACCACACCCAAAGGAGGAACTGATCATGTACCTAGCCGCGACACACGAAGCAGTGAGCGTAGTCTTGCTAGCACAAAGGGAGTCGCAACAAGAGCAGTCTGTTTTGTCAGTCGCGCCTTGAAGGGGCCGGAGATGAATTACAGCCCAATCGAGAAGCTAGTACTCGCATTGGTGTACACATCCCGCAGACTGCCGCGATATTTCCAAGCACATCCGGTGGCAGTTATCACAGATCAACCCCTGAAGCAGGTGCTAACCAAAACAGAGAAGAGTGGAAGAATGGCCGGATGGGCGATAAAGCTGGATGCGCATGACATTAGCTTCAGACCCAGGACGACTATCAAAGGAAAAGTGTTGGCAGATTTCATCGCTGAAGTTTCGAAAGAAGGATTCCCCGACAAGCCAACAGACAAGCAGCCATACTAAGAACCATGGAATCTATTCACGGATGGATCTGCATGCCAGGAAGGCTCCGGAGCTGGCTTAATCCTAACGAGTCCAGATGGGAAAGAATTCACATATGCCCTGCGCTTTGAATTTGAGGCATCCAATAACAAGGCTGAGTATGAGGCGCTGATAGCAGGCATGCGAATTGCAGAGCAAATGAAGGTAAAAGACCTTTCAGCAAACGTAGACTCTAGACTGGTTGCAAACCAAATAAACAGCTCGTATGAGGCAAAGGAAGAAAGCATGATACGTTAAATAGCTAAAGCCAAAGTTCTGATCGAAGGCTTCCGAACATTCTCTATTAAACAGATTCCGCGAAGCCAGAACAAGCAGGCGGACGCATTAAGCAAAATAGCTTCTACCAGCTTTTCCCATCTAACAAAACAAGTGCTCGTGGAAGTCCTGAAGGAAAATTCAATCGAGGAAAGGGAAGTCTTGGTTGTGGTCGAAGAGGAAGGGGACACACATATGACCCCTCTTATTGATTATCTAAAGGACGAAACATTGCCAGCGGACGCCAAGGAAGCTAGAAAGCTGAGGATCAAGGCGCGGCAGTATGCGCTAAGGGAAGACGTCCTGTTCCGGAGATCATTCCTTGAACCGTGGCTCCGATGTGTGGGTCCTATTCAAGCCAACTATGTGATACGGGAAATTCATGAGGGCTCGTGTAGTATGCACTCGGGACCAAGAGCAGTCGTGGCCAAAGCAATTTGATCCGGATAATATTGGCCGACAATGCACAAGGACGCTTGGGAACTTATACGGAAATGCGAAGATTGCCAAGTTCATCGTCCGGTGCCAAAGAACCCACAATAAAACTTGACCCCAATCACCTCTCTCTGGCCTTTTTACAAATGGGGACTGGACATCTGTGGCCCTTTCCCAAAAGCGTCGGGCAAGGTCAAGTACATGATAGTGGGAATTGATAATTTCACTAAGTGGATCAAGGCCAAACCCCTGGCTACCATCACAGGCAGACAAGTTAAGAAGTTTGTTTGGGACAACATCGTGTGTCCATTTGGGCTGCCGAGCGAGATAGTGTTGGACAATGGGAAACAGTTTCGTGACAATTCGTTTAAGGACTGGTGTCAGAAACTCAATATCAAACAACGTTTCGCGTCCGTCAAACATCCGCATGAAAATGGATCGGTAGAAAGTGCGAACAAGAGCTTGGGAGATGACATAAAGGCAAGGTTGGCAAGAGGCAGCAAAGACTGAACAGAAAAAGTGCCGCATGTGCTATGGGCTCACAGAACGATGATCAAGACTAGCAACGGGGAATCCCTATTTTCCCTCACGTACGGCGCAGAAGCGGTCATCCCAGTGGAAATCGAAATGCCAAGCATCCGGTGCACAACCGTAAATCAGGTCTCTAACAACCAGGTTCTCTGCCAGAACCTCGACCTTCAGACCCGGAGAGTTCGTCTACCGCAGTAACGACGCCAGTCGAGTGGAAGACACATGCAAATTGGGTCCCAAGTGGGAGGGACCATACAAAATAATGGAAGCACTGGGGAACGGAGCATACAAGCTCAGAGGACCAAATGGAGAAATGCTCCCGCGTACGTGGAATGTTCGCATCTTGAAAAAATGTTATGTGTAAGTGCAAGCCTATTATCCCCATCTTTTGTAGTTGATCGCGGATCAGATCCGGACAACGGGGAAAATAGTTGAAATTCATGTTTTTATTTTTCTTGTATTGTCCTTAATCATTAATGAAACGTGGAGCCTGGCCTGCTTCAAATTTTTTCCAAAACGCAAGTTTATTTATGTTTTTGTAATATCATTGCATATCCGCGACACGTGTGTAAGAGGTGTTGCAAAACCAGCACTAGGATGAGAAATCTCATAATTGACTCAGGCATGTAAGAGGTATTGCAAACCCGTTGACCAACACATATTACCCCGAATACAAAGTACGGACATATAAGGTTATAAAACAAAGCCCAGACTATTCAACCCCGGCAACCAACCAAACATATGAATACGATCCAAGTATAAAACATGTAATATCATTAAGTCAAAATATTTTTACAAGTACATAGGGGCATACCCCTGAATTACAAAGACACAACACTAGTCTAGCGAGATCATAGCCCCGGACCCGAACTTAACAGCATGCAACGAGGACACACCCCCGGGCAAAAAGAACATTGATAAAAGCTTCACAAAGGTTGAAAGGACGACATAGTCTAAATGCCACCCATTACGAACAAACAAGCTAGGCATCCCCAGCCCCATCTAACACCCCGGTGTCAAACATGTCATCAAAATGGGGCTCTTCTTCCCCGGTCGGGCCTGTGACAGAGCAGACGGGGTCGGCCCAGGAGGAACGATAACCATGGAAGGTTCCCAGGAAGGGTTGATCTGATGCACAATAGTAGAAACTGTTAAGTCTAGGTTTCCGTAATCAAACTCCTTGCCATGACGAAAACTTTCCTCTCCTTGTATGCAGCAATGGCCCGTAGCCGCCTTGTGATGGCCTGAAGCAGAGAGTTGGGAAGTAAAACCTCTTCCGCAGTAGGGCAACTGAATACAAACTCCCCCGTCCAACTGGGACGCTCCTCCTGCAAAACTAGTTTCGCCATCAGATACTCAAGAGGAGCATCTTTGCATGCCTCCAGTGAATCGAGTAAGGGAAAGGGCACATCGCTTAGCCGCACAACAGAGTCATGATAACGCGCTTTGGCCTGGGGGTCGTATGCCTTTATTTTTTCTAACTTCGTACCTTTGGCCCCATGCACGACCCCGGCCTCAAAACCCTGCCTCAACCCCTCTGCGATAGCCTTACTGATACAATCGCCCAGGCGAGATTGTAATTCCTCAAACTGCTTGAAAGCCATCCAAGCCCTGTGAAAACCGTGACCAACAACCCACCTCTTCCCCTCCAGTGCAAGCAGATAGCTGGGGAATAGCTCCTCATCAAAATCACGGTTTAAGTCTGCCAGCCTCTGATCCAACCTAGCTAAATGTCTGTCATACGTTCTCCGGACCTCCTCCTCACATTCCTTCAACATATCACCAAAAAACCCATTTTCCCTGACCTGCACCTTCAGCTCTTCACACATGGTAGAAAAACCGGAGACTTGACCTTTGAGCTCTGCGTTCTCAATAGTCAGATTGGCTAGCTGTTGATCCTTGGGAGCAATCATGCCGTCCAGCTGGGCCACACGGTCGCGGAGCCTCTGCACCTCCGCCGACTCAGATTCCAGCGTTGCAACACGCTCGCGAAGCCCCATTGCCTCTGCAGCTTTTGCCTCAAGCTCCGATACCTTATCCTTTAAACTGGCCACCCGCTTATCCCTCCTTTCCAGCTTCTTATTCAACTTAAAATTCTGGTTCAGCTCAAACTCGAGTCTCAAACGAACCTCCAAGGACATGCAGGCCTGCTGCGCTGTAATAATATTATACCGATCCAGCAACTCGGTATGCGGCATGTTCCGGAGCATAGACAGATAGTCGGGAGTAGCAAGATTATCCATCAAACTCCGGCAGACCCAGGCATCATCCATTCAAAACTCATTAGTGGGAAGCCACCTCGGAACATACACGTTCTTCGCCTCCGCAGTGTCCACAAACATTGACTGGTAAAAATCTTCGTCATAAGCGGAAGGACGATGAGCAGAAAACTCTGGGGGAGGTGACTCCGCCTCAACACCACTCTCCTGACGTGGTTGCTGAGACGGGTCAGGCATATCGATCTCAACGTTCTCCGGAGGCACACTAGTGGAGGTCTTGGAAGCAGTGTCAGGATCCGGTTGTTGCAAAAGAGAAGCTTCAGAAGAAGCAATCACAGGCACCAGATGCTTGGTACCAGAATCAGACTTGTCGTGAAGCTCCACGACCGGGATCGCCTCTGAGGTCGTACCTCCTGCATAACCAAAACACTTTTGTTAATAATATATACAAACACCAAAGACTACGATCACAATATGACATGACTTACCAATAGAAACTCCCAAGCCCTGCTACGGCACGGGGACAATCCTCTTCTTCTCTGGATTTTTGGAGGGAACGTGCAACCTGACCCTCTTCTTCCCAACAACCTTGCTGGCCTTGGCAGCTTCAACCGAGTCAACAATGGTCTCCGAGACCAAAGTGATAACATTCTCTGACGGCTCCACAACACATCCCGCCGTCTCTTCCTGAAGGGTCTTCTCACCCTCATTCAAAATCCTTTCCCCGGACTCTACAACAAACGGATACGACTGATTTATGAACGAAAACAAATCCATCTCTGCAAAAGACAAAACAAACAGTCAGAAATAGTGAAAGATAAACGAAATTTAAGAACGGACACGATAAACCCTAGGAAGAAAACCCACCCTCATTATCCGAAACCATAAAGGTAGGACGCGCCGTCTCGTCATCCCAAGCGTGTCTCAAGCTAACCAAACACAAAAACGACTCCAAATATTTTTTGAACGGAGTACGTTTTGTATCAAGAGTGGACAACAAACCAAGATCCACGTCATCATCTGATGGGGGTACATCACGGTCGACCAAGACGTTGTCATTCCAAAGGATTGACAACTGGAAAATGGTGGAATCAACCCAGAAAAAGTACTCCTTCCAATTCTTGACAGAATCAAGAGGAGCAGTGTGACACACCGGAACAGCTAAGGACTTAGGACCTTTTCTTTTTTCTAAGGTCAACCACCCATTGTTCATCCCGGAATAATAGAATTTCCTAAACAAGGCTACGGTGGGAACACCATCATGGACGCGATAAAGAATCTCGAAGTGACTAATTTTTGTCGTGGCTAATATGGACAGCTGCGATAGATGGATCTGGAAGTACTCCAGAACGCAGCAAAGAAACTTGGAAAGGGGGATCCTAAAGTTGCAAAATTCAAAAAACCGGGTATATATGCCTATTTGACCCTCTGGAGCATCCCTAATAGTATCTTTAGGCGCATGAAGAATGGGATGTACTATATCGGGGATATGGTACTTTACACAAAAGGCATCTAGATCTTGTTGCTCTAGCTTGCAAGTGAAATCACTAAGAAATTTTTTAGCCATTTCAGAAAAGTAGGGAGGAAAACCTAACCTGAAGGGAAGAAGGGCAGGAAAAGACGTGATATTTACTTTTTTACACTCTCTAAAACAAATAATCAACAGTAGTAAAAAAGGTAGAAAATGAAGGGTCTTTATACCCTTCCAAAGGTAAAGTAACCGCTTATTGGGCGGATAAAAATGGGCCACGTCACCGATCTATATCAAACGGCCCAGGATCATATAGATCAACGGACGAGATGATGGCAGCCAAAATGTCGCGTCAGTTAGACATTGCGCAGTCAAGAAACGGTTCACGACTATCAAGGAAACATCTGTAACGCCTATCCAGTAAGTAATGGAATGTACAATCAGCATGAGTGAAGATAACCCGCGGCACACGGCGCCGCGGAAGAAAAACATGATTTAGTCTAGAACACTTATTCCTGGCCAACAAGCATACTAGACTGGGGGGACTTGATAGTGTACGGTACACCCGGACACGCGCAGAAGAATCGGTCCAACCCCGGAACACGACTCACCGGTCCAGACTCACCTGGACGTTGTCCATCCCCACAACACATTACCCAGACGGGAATGTCAAACCGCGGATGCACGATACGTCCGGGGGAAGCCTTAAATGCGGCCAAACCAAAGGGTAAGGAATCTTACATGGGAATGATGTATTGTCTCCCACAATCCCCAAAAAATGAAAGCGCGGTTGATTCCCGCCCAAAACCGTCATTGTCACAACAACAAGACAACCTCATGGGTTGACTTACGTCATTCCCCACTCACAAACTATCGCTCTCATGACCCGTGACCATGAGAACACGACAAGAAGGTCCAACGTATATATAGGGGCCCTCGCCACTATTCAAACGGTAACTCAAACACACTCTCTCTCTCTAGAATACTTTATCTCTATAAACCAATACTCACTCTCACGGCGGAGTTTGACCGCGGAAGACCCCTTCCGCGGTGAGGCTAACGGTGTTTCATTTTCTTAGCAACTATAAGTCAAGATTCCCTCACTTAATCCAAGATCTATTCCCTCAAAGATAGCCTAAACTAGCCTTTGTGCGGAAGACCCCAGATTTGTATTAACAGTGGGAAGGTGTTATGGAAATGTAGTTAGATGGTATGGTGCAAATCTAAGGTGAATTCAACTTCTGTTTCAAAGATGCTGCAGTAAATGAAGATGCTCTGTGTGCTGTCTGTCATAGTTTAGTTTTATCCGATATATGTTGTTGTTCTATCATATATTAGATGTTTGAATGTCTGTTGTGCATATGATTTGTGACATGTCCAAATCATTGTATTGTTATTCCTATGATGTACATTTGGAAGATTAATATATATTTCACCGTTTGCACTAAAAAATAAATAAATAAAGATGATATGAAGAAAACATACAAGGAATGCAAATACATTTTATAAGAGAAACATGTTTTGATTGACACTTTCCTAAAAAGAAGAATCATGGAAATATTACAAGATTCATAATGATTTGTTTACAATAGCGGGACAAATACAAAATCCAATCAGTGCATTGTTTGGATGCATGCAAAAAACAAATGATACGATTGTATTTTTCTTTATGTACATTGTTTTTTTAATTTTCGTATTGTAGTTTGTATTTTTATTTGAATGAATGAACAATTAGCGAGTTGTAATTATTATTGTAATGTTTTTTAATTTTAAAAAAGTGCTCGGTCACAAGTGTGGTCCTTTTACTACGAGCATTTAGTCTGTATTTAGTTTATAAAAGGAAAAAATGAGTTGATGATGATGTGAAAAAAGTTGTTTGATCTCTTTTGTGGTCATTGTTACTACTAGTCTTAGAGCACTGGGTACAAGAGCTGTTGGCTTGAGCCATCACCCTCGGCACCACCCTATGGCACGAGACACCACACCGTGACTGGGCTGGTGGGTCTTGGCGCCGTGACCACCAGCTCACGCCGAAGAAACTTTTTTTTTTCTTTTTTGTTTGTGTTGTGATGTGTTTGTGTGATATTGTGATATGCTTTTTTTTTCCTCATTTTTTTTCTTTTGTGTGTGTGTCAGTGTGTGTGTTTTTTTTTAGGTGGCTAAAGGAAGAAGGGTAGAAGGCGACCTACTATCGAGTTGTATTGTCTTTTACGGTTCCAGATTATGGGGTATTGGGCCATTGTGGTGAAAAGGATTCACGGCCCAACAATTAAATAATTTCTTTTGTTACTTTGAATGTGATTTGAACAAAAACTAAAAAAGGAGAAAATATGGTACATTTATAACAGTTGCAAATGCATAAACTCCAAAATACATCATTGTGGTTTACCCCGTTTCGCACTATACATCCCTCACCCAAAAGTTTATACAGATACATCACCCCGTTAGTAAACGTTAGCCTATATACATCCACAAGGACGAACGGTGCAAAATTTGTGTCGTTAACTTGGACACGTGGCAGTTAAGTAAGGGTAATTTGGTCATTTTATCTTTCCCGCTTTAAGTTTCCTGCTACCTCACCACCCCTTTTAACCTAATCTTTCACCCAAATTAAAAACGCTAAATCAAAACACACATAAACACAGATCCAATGTTTCACCCAAATTAAAAACCTTAATTGAAAACCCTAATTGAGACGCCTAATTGAAAACCCCTAATTGAAAAACCCTAACTCAAACAGACAACAATGTTCATCCCCAAAACTTGTAGATGTGGGTTACGCACAATCCTTAAAACTTCATGGAAACCAAGAAATCCTGGGCGACGGTTTCATTGTTGTCCAAAACCCGTAAGTGTTGAATAATTATATTTTACAATTTGATTTTCAATTTATTTGATTGTTTGATTTACCATTTTTTTGAAGGAACCAAATTGTGGGTTTTATGATTGGTTTGATCCACCCATGTGTGATAGATCAGTGCAAATTCTTCCTGGATTGCTGAGAAACATGAACCAGCTACAAGATGCATCAAGGGAAAATCTTTTAAAAGCAAGAAGATTGAAGTTTCTTTTAGGATTTAGTTGGTTCCTGTTTATTGTGTATCTGATGTTGAAGTGAAAACAAGGGATTGTAACTTAACCTGCTTGACCAAAACATGTGATCATCCAGTACATAACATAACAGAAGTTATCTAACAAGTTTCCATAATACCTAACAGAACCTAACAAGTTTCCAAAAGCCCTAAATTACTACATGTTTCCAAATTCATAACAGAACTTAAACAAATAATGAAATCACTTAAACAAACACTGAAATCACTTCCTGGCTTTCCCCTTGTTCATACTTCCAGCTGCACTTTGACTTGCCTTTTTTCCCCTTGGCCCTTGACTCCCCTTGGCACTTGACTGTGATCCACCAACTCTTGAAGAATGTGATCCCACACCAGAAGGCTCTTTACATGTCCTTTTGTTGTGACCTGTTTAGTTGCACTTGAGACATGTAACAGTTTTGCCAGTCCTTGAGAGTTTACCATTTGCAGTCATTTTTTGAATTGAAATATCTACTGCTGACTTCCTCCTTTTCTTTGGTGGCCTTCCAATTTGTGGCTGAATCTTTGGTGGAATGATAGTGTAAGGGCTAGGGTGTTTCTTCCACAAGCTTGGTCCATTGCATAGGTTAATGGTGTAACTATATTGTTTCTCCCAAGTTACTAGCCAATAACAAGCATGCACCCATGTTTCAGGCAACCCAACATCATCCCTGTTTAGAGCCATATCATTTAACACTGCCAATGCATGCTTGCAGGGCATTCCAGTTAATTCCCATTTCCTGCAACTGCAACTCTTCTCTTGTATATCCACTACACATATATCGTCCCATGGACCACTTGCTTGATACTTGGTTCCACCATTCCACATTACCTTCATATACATAACATGTTTTAGACATATAACATCACAAATACCAATTTGAACAATGTATTAGTTTAACAGTTTACCGTATAAGAGGTAGCTTCAGTCTTGATTGCATTAAACAACAGAGTAACAGCTGGTGTTAAAGGCCCTTGACTCTTTGCAATTACTTTTTTAACATTGGCAATCTTTTTAGTCAAGTAATACTTAACATACTTTAGACATGTAATAATAGGGACATCTCTTCCATCCAACAACCTTCTATTAAATACCTCACACATATTGTTAAGTAAAACATCACAATGTGGCCTACCTACAATTTTTAAATTGGATAATAATTTAAGTAACAGAACTATAATATAAGTGACAAAAACACAAGTATAATGATTGTGTTTAGTAAAACATACCACTGAAATGGGCTCTTGAGCAATGCTGTGGTGGTATCTTCTTCAGATACTCATAAGCTCCTTCATTCAAACTCTTCATCTGCTCCATTGCCCTATCAAATTGTGTCACAGTAGTAGCTGATGCACATCTCCAAAGCAAGTCCTTGTATAGCTTACCTCTCCACTGTAGCTTCATATTCTCATGTATATGTTTTAAGCAAAACCTATGCTCAACACATGGGAATATTTTTGATATTGCTGGTATGATGCCCTAAAAACAAATTAGAAAGTTAGAATTTAACAAGCACAATGAGTAAAGACAAATTAGAAAGTAAGAGGATTACCTTCTGTCTATCAGAAACAATGGTAAAATTGGACATGGGAGTCAAATCCAGATCATCCCCTAAACATGTTAAAAACCATGACCATGAGCTTGTTGTTTCTGCTTCCACAATGGTTTGCATCAATCCCCACTACTGTAAGTAGTTGGCCAGGGTATTGTCCCTTCATAAAACACCCATCCAATCCAAGCAAATCCTTTAAGCCAGCTTTAAACCCCTTCTTCAAAGCACCAATACATACATAGATCCTTCTGAATTGTCTTGTTGTTTCATTTGGATCAAAATCTCTTTCCAGATCTACTTTCACAGTTGTATCTTCATTGGTTCTTTGCAGCTCTAGCACATAATCCCTTAACCTTGAATACTGTTATGTGAAATCACCCTTCAGTTTCATCTGTGATTTAGCCTTAGCCCTAGTTACTTTATTTGTAGTGATACCTAATTGATACTTCTGTTGCAGTTGCTCTTTCAGGGCTCTAATAGGGATGTTTGGATTTAATTTGATTCTTTTTTCAATATCTTTGGTTTGTAGACAAGTATGTTCATCATTAATAGTAGACACAGTCCATGTTTCTTCCCTGCACTTATTTTGTTTTGATATTTGCAAAGTCCAAGGACATGTGATCAATTCATACTTGTAATTACCTTTAATGCCACCCACCTTTATTCTCTTCCCACCTACTTTATTTATTCCTTCTCCACATGGATATGTCTCAGCATTTGTTGACTTGACCCACTTCCCACCTACACATTTTAATTTACTTGGACTTTTCTGAGAATTTAGCCCACTAGCATTTGGGCCCTCATTAGGGTATCTAAACACAAGACATATTCCTCTACATACTACCCTCAACCTTACTTTATCATTTTTCCATATATATAACTGTCTTCTAGTAGCAATGGCATGAGCAGTCACAAGATCTGTGATAGTTTTTTTATCCCCAAATTCTTTCCCTACAAAGAATGTATCACTACAGCTACTTGCATCAATCCCGTCACACTCTTTTGCTTTTTTTCTCCTTAATTGTCTCAAAGTTTTCTTTCTTTTACCATCATTTTCAGAATCACTTGCACTCTCAAAATCATCCAAATCAAAGCTTTCTTCAACATGACTGTTAGCTGGAACTTCTGCATTTGCAGTCTGTGATCCCACCCATTCTGCATCTTTGTCTATGTTTTGATAATAGTCTTTCATATCCACTTCCATATCATTCATAACATGCTCATCATCCTGTATATAGTTACTATCTTCATTATCATCAGACTCACTACTACTCTCACTCTCAGCAAAACTAGGTTCAACAGAACTGTCTTCCTCATTACCATGCTCACTCTCAGTAAAACTTGCTTCATCAGATCCCTCATCTACTAGCATTCTCTTTGTCTTCTTAGCAGACCTGTTAAAGGCCTCTTAAAAGGTTTCCTAACTAATGAACTAGGTCCTTCATCGACTAAATTAGCACCAACAGTATTAACATCACCATCTAAACTATCATCGAACTAGGTCCTAACTAATGAACTAGGTCCTTCATCGACTAATCTAGGTACCTCTAAAACATGATCAGAGCCCTCTCCCATATCAAGCAATAGAGGCATCCTATTTGTCTTCTGAGCAGGCTTCTTAAAAGGCTTTCTAACTAATGTTGAACTAGGTCCATCATCATCTATTTCTTCAATCATCACTCTCTGTGGTGATTTCCAATAAGTTTCCAAAACTATATGCTCATGCTCAATGTAAACCTCAATAAGTTTGTATTTATCAACATACCTAACTAGGTTCAACACATCCCCATCATTTCCTAGTTCTTGTAATCCATAATCCAAATCATTGTTAGGTATTTTGAAATGATAGAATATAATGCAATCTTTCCTCTTGTAACCTAACTTTTCAATCATGTCATTCAATTCTATAACTAGAAACAGGTCAACATCTATAAAATCTATATGATATGAGTCCCTTGTGTAACACCCCTTTCCCAACTCGATTCCTCTTTTTAATTTTTTTTAACACTAGATGGTATTAGTCTAAAATAGACCATTTATACTCTGAAGTAGTCCCATTTTTCCTGCACTCTAAAATAGACCCATTTGCATCTAAAATGGACCCATTTCCTGCACTCTAAAATGACTCATTTGCGATGCGAAATAGACTCATTTATCTCTAAAATGGACCCATTTTTGTTACTCTAAAATGACTCATCGAGTCTAAATAGACCCTTTTCTGCAGATTTTACGCAAGTTACATATTTTGACCCATTTTCACAACAAACAACCATTACCACTTCATTTTCACATCAAACCTATCCAAACCATTAATATAACATAATACATGTTTACAAGACCAATCGACTGTTGTAACCCAAAATGGGTATAAACATATGTTATGCCAAACACCCATTTAGCTTTTACTAATAACACTTAAAACACACTTTGACACAACGTTTGACCATCAAAACTTTACGAATACTTTGACATACGTTATGCCACTTGACTACACTTTCCAGTCCATTAAATGAATCACGGGGGTTCCAACATGACACTTGAGCTCGGTATCCTATACTAAGCTCCTAAATGCATACTATCTTCTATCCTTGCATATCAATCCTTTAATCCGTATCATCACAACCTTCCATAAAAGTATGCCAACCTACAAAATGGTTAGACACTAAACCGTAAGCATGAATGCTTAGTAAGTAAAACAATTATAACATAACATCATAACTCATTCACACATTGAGCATCATAATCCATTTATTTCATCACAATACTAAACATAACACATACCTTAGCCACTTTCAGCCTTATCATTACATCATAACCTTTCCTATATACTTACACTAATCCAACTCAACTTTCAGTCTCTTTTGCTAGCTATGCCAAACTAGCCTTACTACTTCTCCACCATACAATCATTCAAACGCTTTCAAATAACCTCATCATAACATTCATATAACACATAATGTAAGAAATCATTATAACATCATATCATAACTGTTTTACTTACCTTGAATCCAAGCTAAGCCAACAATCATTATTTCACCACCATCATCATCATCCTTCACCATCATCAACAAACCTAATAATACATATAACTCAATACTATCAACAAGGGTTTATATAACCCACCATAACTTACTCATCATCCTTTCTATATCATCATTTGATCATACTTTGATCATATGATGATTACCCACTTAACCCATGACCTTGACCTCAATAATCACTAAAAGGAAGTTACTTACTTGTGGTGATCTTTGCTAGGAAGGACCCTTAGCATAATCTCTTCATCATCTTCTTCCTACCCTTCCAAGCTACTCTTCTCCCTCCCTTTTCTTATCCACAACCGGACACATACAAACACAGCTAAGAAAGGTGTGGAAATGTCTAGAATAATATGGATAGCTACATATATACTTGCACCACTTTGGATCTAGGGCAAGCTTGGTCCCTCTAGTTCCATTCATTCTACTTTGGCCACAATACTTACTAATAACACTTTAATACTAGGCAACATTAGTCCATAATTCATGCATCATAACTTCCAAAACTTCGTTACATTCGTTGACTATTAGGTTGACCATCGGGTTTGGTGGCCAATCCGTTAAGTCCTAGTCAATTCCATCTAGGGTGGGACCTATTTGTATTTGGAAGCGGGTCTAACAATTCTACCCCCTTATTTAGATTTCGTCCCCGAAATCTCTCGTCTATTACTATCCAAAATTGATTCTCAACATGCACCCATTCTCATACTTTCATCATTAGTCATTTCATTGCAACGATCTAGATGATCTTGCAATTCAAACCTTACTATAACATAATCATTACTCATAATCCACTATAAACAACACTTCACATCACAAGCTTATCTAAAATTTTCCACAATGACGACTTGTCATCCGGGAACATCTACTATTTGACTTTATATAAGTCAAAATTCAATACTATTTCACGTCATTCATTAATGCACTAACATGACCTTAAGTCATAAACTGGTCAACTTCGCATTCTACTTAACACCCAACTAATTTCTACTTCAAAAATTGATAACTCATTTCAAATTTATATAAAGTACCATATAAACGGCACTTTCAAAATCTTTCTCACGCATTACTTAAGCAATCTTTCGGTTAAATTTTGGAAATACTACTCATCATCTTCTCAACTTAAAGCACAAACTCATTCTAGGCGTCTATCTTAAGGTTTCACATGACCTTAGCGTTATAAGTTTCCATTCAAATCTAATCTCATTTCTTATGACGTCTAACTAGTTTTAGCTTTCACTTTCCATTCTCTACCCATACTCATGCCATATCGGATACACATAAGCCCACTCATTTACAATTCGTTACTTACATAAAAAGGCGTCCCAATCTATGTAAGTAAGGAATCATAAACTTATGGTTAGGTGATTTACAATTTCTTTATTTAAATGAAAAGGCGTCCCAATCCATCTAAATAAGGAAATTACAAATCATCCTACTTACGTACTTCCGACACAACAATCATACTTACTTTCTTTCCATTCTTCTCTAGCCTGGGATCCAATCTCTCTAACTTTTCATCCATGCCATAAAGGCAAGCTAAACAACATGCCAAAAAGGCAAGCTATACCACCATGCCATGAAAGGCAAGCTAACAACCATGCCATAAAGACAAGCTATACCATCATGCCATGAAAGGCAAGCTATGCTATCCCAAAGGATACCAACGTACATGCCATAAGGGCAAGCTATCAACCATGCCAAAAAGGCAAGCTAAGCTATCCCGAAGGATACTGATAAATACTCATCATTTTTGTACCATCTAAACTGCAAAAACATCTGAAAACACTCAGAAATGCATCAAAATGATGAAAATATCACAAATAAGTGTTTTATGTGTTTTAAATGCAAAAATATCAAAATCGGTTGAAAAACATATCAAGTTTGCAAAATTGGCGGTTTAGTCCCCAAGTTTCAAAAGTTGTCAAATCTAGTCCACGGAATTCAAAAATGTGAGTTTTATCATTCAAGGTCCCTGAAATATTCTAAGTTGTTAAAATGATCCTTGAATGATTCTTTGGTCAAATGGCGAAAAGGTCCTAAACTTTGAAAATGTCAAAAATAGTCCTTGGATTTATAAAATGAAATTTTATGCAAAAGTGGTCCTTGTACTATTAAAGTTTGTCAAGTTTGGTCCTTTTGATATTTTTAGAAAAGGCGATTGTACTAATATCAAACCCAATCCACACCGGTGGCCCATCTTGCATATCGAAGCCCAACCAGCGCACCAGAGCCTTGAACCCCCCGACCCTTGACCCACCAACGTATTATTAAACTCGGTCAAATAAGTCAAAAACCAGGCACTGTTCATCCCTCACCTCTCTATCCCGCCAAACCAGTTACCACCATGGTTTCCTTGATTTGCTCTATCCACCATTTCCACCTGTCTTTCCACTTGTATACCAACCCCCCTCCACCTTCACAATCTTCCAAAGCTCATTAATGGCTCAAACCTGCTTAGAGACTTTTGGCACCAAAATCCAAATGGATGGTTATGATGATTACGAGAGATTCATGATCAAGATGAAGTGGAAAAGTCTCGAATATGTCGAAGAGCCTAAAGTCTATAAAGGAGGATGAGAAGCAATGGGAAGATATATCTAGTGTAATTTTATTTTGTTTAGTCGTTTTATTATTCTAAGCTTTTCAATGTAATTTAAGTCTTCCAAGTACTTTGTTTAAGCTTTTCAAGTGTATGTGAATACATTTTAAGTACTCGATTTCAAATTTCGGTTTATTTCAAGTGTATGCATTTTCAAGTAAAATCTCGGTATGATTCGAATGTTGTTCTTAGTTGTTGTTTTGGTGAAATAGCTCATGTAAGCTCTAGATAGCTTAATAAAGCTATTAGAAACAATAAAAATCGAGTTTAAGTTAAAAGCAAAAATACCAAAATACCAAATAAATAGTTGAAAATCAAAAGTCCATGATGAAGGTTATCAAGAAGTTTGGGCGGGGTTGATTGTGGATGACCTTGGTTTAGTGCTTCTTGGGAAGCTATAGGAAGTGTTTACAAGTCCTTGGTTCTCGATTCGAGCTTAGACTCATTTTGTAAGCAATTTCTTGTAATTTGCATTTTATAGCATAAGTGCTTAGAGACTGTTAATTTTAGTGTAAATCTGTTTTAATATAGTTAATACAAGTTAATTACTAGGTGTCTTAGCTTAAAAACCTGTTTTAGTGTGTAAAACTTCTTAACAGTCTTTTAAAAAGGGTGTTTGGTTCACTGTGATAAAGGTTGTTCTAGCCATTGTTCTTGTTTAGTGCATGTCTCTTTAGGTCTTAGTAGTTCAAAGAAGCAAAGAAAACCAGTCCTCATTTGTGAAATAGTCAAAATCATCTTTAAATCTCACTTGCTAGTTAATCGTTAGAGTTAGCTTATCAAATTCATCATATTAGCTTAAAACACGTTAAACTAGCTTAAATTAGTCTTAATATAACTTAATATTACATAATCGATAAGTAGTATTGATTCAAAGTTCATTTTAATCAACTTCTTTGTTTTTATAAAAGTCAAAATTTCGGTTGGGTGGTTTTGAATAAACTTTAGAATTTTAGTGTGTGTTTAATACCAAGTTTTAGCCTAAAAGCTTTTGGGATATTAAAGTTTAGTTGCTTAACTTAATTAGAAAATATTTGTTCACTTTAATCAGCTTATTTAGTGCTTTTACTCGACTTCTTTTGGACCCTTGTCGAAAATGGTGCCTGTGCCTGCAGTTGAGCTAGTCATTTTACAAGCTCCTCTGAGCTTATTAGTTGGTCAAATCTCTGTAACTTGGTTCTTTGAAAGCTTTCCTAGTCGACTTGAGGTCCCAAGCTTAATTTTGTACTTTGTAGCTTGTTTGCTAGTACGCATATAGCTTAAACCTTGTCCCATTTACTCGTACATTAACAATAAGATCATAAGTGCTTATTTGCTTATCGGTAGCTTTTCAAGATGTATTTTGTGTTTTCTAGCTTCATTTGAGTAGCTTGTAGCTTGTTACATCTTATTTCAGCCTTTTATTCCGACTTGTGAGCTTGTTTGAGCTTATATATTCAAAATAAGCTTATAAGTCCTTTATTGAGCTTTTTAGCTTGCAAGCGACTTATTTTTAGTTTGTAAATTTTTGTTTTCATAAAAGTAGCTTAATATCAAGAGTTAAATAGTTTTCAAAAGAAAATCCACAAAAACATCATTTTAATATAGTGATAGCGTTTATTTAATTAAATTAGCTTTTGATTTTTCTTTTAAGCTTATTATTAAGCAAATCTAGTTTTATTTTTTTCTTAGTTTTCATCACCTTAAGTTATTTTTAGAAAAGTTTCATAATTTTCCTAATCTGTTTAGTATTTATTAGAATTTTAAATAGTTAAAAGTATTAAATAATTAGTAATAAATAATTAAAAGCATAAAAATATATTTTTAGTTTTAAAATTAGTTTTATAATATTTTAGATTTTTCGAATCATAATTTTATTTTTCTAGCCTTATTTCATATTCTCTTTTATTTTAGAGTATTATTAAATAGTTAAAAATAGTTTTAGTTAATAATAATTAAATAAATAGTTGTAAAAATAATTTTCTTTTCTAATAATTTTCTTTTATTTTTAGGATTCCAAAATGTCATTTTATATTTTTAGGTCTTTTATTTCTTAGATCTCACTTTTTATTTTGTGCGTTTCGTAGTTTATTAAACGTCGTATTTACGTTTGTTTTATCGATTGTTGTGCTTATCAATTACATATCCAATTCCATTCCAATCAATCGAGTGTAATTATTCATCAAAATCCTTACCGATCATTATCCTTAGTGATCATTCTATCTCGAAAGTTTTGAAACACCATTGAGTCTCAGTGGGACTTAACGACCCGGAATCCACTATATTCTCGGATCTTCATTGCATTGGTTTCGAGCGGTTTAAGTTTATTACGGTTAGCCATTCACAAGTGGTTAGCTTGTGTGATTAAACTTGACCGTTCGAGCCAACCAAATTTTAGGCGCGTACGGGAGGCTTTAGCGTGTGTTAAACCTTTTCGGACCCATTCTTGCACATATACCATCTTTTGTAAAAGTTTTTGTAAAGTTAATCAAAATCAAAAGTTCATTAACACTTTTCCTAAAGTGTTAACAACACCAAAAATATAAAACAACAAAACAATCGTAACGTTTTCTAGCTTGTGTTTCCTTTAAGGTGATTCTTAAAGAGATACGATTTGGTTAAGCGAGACGATACCAAAAATATTGTCCAAAAGTTTTTAAACCCTTTGCACAAATCCATACCTACGTCTTTTCGGTGGTACTTAATATATACATAAAATCAACCACCGCAAATCAAGGCGATACACCTACTAACGGGGTGTGACCATAATAAGTTCTCGAACAACGATTTAAAACTTGCCTTTGTGTCCTTGTGATTTGGTGTACCTTTTCAAAGCCATTTCATTTGTGATTATTGGTTTAAGTTCACTTGTCGTTTTGCCTCGCATTTGTTTTGGCCGATTTTTATACTTAGTGCATGCGCTCGTTCTTCGATTCTACAAGTCCACTTTCGAGCTTGCAAATATTCCTCGTGAGCGTGAGGGACGTTACGCTCCTTCACCATGACCGAGGAACGTCTACCACCACCACCCACGCCGAAATGGCGGAAGATAAGCCTATGAATGAGCTTCTCCAAGCACCCATCGAGGGTTACTTGAGATGCCATTATTGTCCAGCCATCATGGTCGATACCTTTGAGCTCAAAACCGGGTTGCTTAATCGGTAACCCAAAGCCAATTCTATGGTTTTGAGCGGGATGATCCTCATGCACATATTCGATGGTTTAACAAGATTGCATCTACCATCAAATACAAGAATGTCCCATGAAGCTATCAAGCTTCTTCTGTTCCCATTTTCTGAGGACAAGCCCGGAATTGGCTTGAGAAACAACCCCTCGCTCTATTGAGACATGGGAGGATCTAGTCACCAAGTTTGTTAACGAATTCTATCCTTCATCCCGAACTACAAGTCTTAAGAATGAGATAATGAAATTCTCTCAAAGATTTGATGAATCATTCGGGAGGCATGGGATCGTTACAAAGAGTTGCTCATAGTGTCGCATCATGGTTTTACCGAGTTAATGCAAATGGATACTTTCTACAATGGTCGAACCGGACTAATCAAGACTCTTTAAATGCCTCCATGGAGGTAATTTCTGAGCAAGACCACAAAGAAGCCTTGCAAATCATTGAAAACAAGTCCCGGTCCGCCTTTTCGAGCAAAGACATATCGGTCTCGATCTAATCTTGGACCTTCTACTTCATCATCCGTGGTACATCTAGCACCGATGCTAAGATTGACAAACTCACGAGATATTGTTCGAGCTTTGGTTCTTGCTAACCAAAGAAAGTCACCTTCACACGACACCATCGCATGGTGAAGTGAAGAAAGTCGAGAGTTGTGTTACTTGGTGGCCTCATGCATACTACAACTGTCATCGCCACCGATGGTAGTCCATTTGAAGCCAATGCTCTAGCGGTACTTCACATCGTGGAGGTAATCAATACCGTCCTCAAATGAACCAAACTACCGTGCTAACACTTATCGGGCACCACCGGTTTTAACGAATCCTAACGGAATCGAATCGACCTAGAATGAACCAAGGTTATCAAAACCAAGGTAATTTCTATCCTGGACCAAATCAAGGTTTCCAACATCAAAATCTTAATCAAAACACTTTCAATCGAGGGAATCAATTTCGTGGAAATATGAATCCTAATTAAGGAATTTTGGCTATAATCGAACATACGGTCTCAAATTATCCCTCCACCTCCTCCGATATCAACATCGATGAGCTTTTAAAGCAATTCATGAAGTCTCAAGAGGAGACAAACAGGTTGTTGGTCGGTCGGATCGGCTTGAATTAAAGAAGTCTTTAAATGATCAACCCTCGGGCTCGGGAAACTTTCGAGCAACACGATCGCTAACCCGAGGGGCGATGCAAAGCGATCACAACCAAGTGGTGTTTCATACAATGGACCGCTATTCCTACTACCTCTTCTTCTCTCCAGAAGGTAGTGGAAAGTGAACACGAGGCAACAAAGGACAAGGAACTTCCTACTAATAACGGAGGTACCAACGATGTCCATCCTCAAGTTGTCCGAAACCCAAATCCAATCCGGGAGTTGTTTTGAACCTCCTGTAGCTCCGTTGAAAACCCCAAATCCAAATCTTCTATTCCTTACCCATCACGTTTGAATGAGCAAAAGCTCCATGAAAAAGCCGGTCATCAAATGGACAAATTTTTCAAATTTTCCAAGAACTACATTTGACATAAGCTGCGGATGCTATCATCTTGATGCCCAAGTTTGCATCAACTCTCAAACACATGTTAAGTAACAAGGAAAAGTCATTTGAAATGGCTAAAACTCCTCGAACAAGAACGCTCTGCGATTATCTTAAAGAAGCTTCGAAAAGCTTGGGGATCCCGGAAAATTTCTCTTACCTTGTGTATTTCCGGGAATGGTTGAATGCTTTGCCTTAGCCGATCTTGGTGCAAGCATCAACTCGATGCCTTATTCAATATGGAAGAAACTTTCTCTTCACGAACTTACTCCTACATGCATGACTCTCGAGCTTGCGAGATCGTACAATATCCCGTCCTCTTGGCATTGTCGAGGACGTATTTGTAAGTAGGAAAGTTCCATTTTCCGGTGACTTTGTGGTTGTTGATTTCGATGCGATCATCGGGTTCCTCTCATTGTTGGGCGAGGATTCACGAACAGGCCGTGCTCTCATTGATGTATTTGAGCAAGAAATCACATTACGTGTTGGTAATGAAGTCACACCTTTAACCTTGATCAAACTTGAGGTACTCCAAACTATGATTACGAGTCGGTTAACCGAATAGATATCATTGATGTTGCTTCAAGAGTACTCTCAAGAAGTTCTTGGTTATTCTCATAATTACGTGAGTGGGATCCCACCACATCTTCTCAACCTATCATAGCCAATTCTACTCCTTCTATCACTCCGTTTGAGAAGCGACTTCATCTTGGAAGAGATTGAAGCATACTTGGCTAGTGATTCATTCCATGGGAAATTGATCACGCTCAATTGACATCGAGGGACATACTTCTCATTGAGAAGTTGCTTAATGATGATCCATCATCAACCCCTCACACTAGTGATTCAATTCTAGATGAGATTAATCACAATGAGATTAATCCGGAGGAGATATTCTTCTTCTTGAGAAATTGTTAAATCGGACACTTCTCCTCCACTCCTCCCGCCGATCTTCATAACAAGGAAGTCAAGTCGGTTGAGAAAAGCGAAGAATTTCACAGTCGAACTTAAGGACTTACCACCTCATCTCGAGTATGCATTTCTTGAGGGTGATGATAAATTACCGTCATTATTGCTCGAGATTTGAGTAAAGATGAAAAGATCGCTCTCATAAAGGTCTTGAAGTCACACAAGCAAGCAATTGCTTGGAAACTCTCCGACATTAAGGGTATCAACCACAATTTTGTACTCACAAAATATTAATGGAGGATGACTTCAAACCAGCAGTTCAACATCGAGAAGAGTAAATCCAAAATCCATGATGTTATCAAGCAGGAGGTTATCAAACTTCTTGATGCGGGATTAATTTACCCGATCTCGAGATAGTCCTTGGTTAGCCCAATTCATTGTGTTCCTAAAAGGGTGGCATAATTGTTGTCACAAATGAAGATAACGAGTTAATTCCAACTAGATTGGTTACGGATGGCGTGTTTGCATTGACTATCGCAAGTTGAATGACGCCACCGAAAAGACCATTTTCCTCTACCCTTCATGGACCAAATGCTTGAGAGATTAGCGAGGAACGAATACTATTGTTTCCTAGATGGTTTCTCGGGTTATTTTCAGATCCCCATTGATCCAAAGGATCAAGATAAAACCACATTCACCTGCCCATACGGAACTTTTGCCTACAGACGTATGCCTTTTGGCCTATGTAACGCTCCAGGCACGTTCCAACGATGTATGATGGCCATATTCCACGACATGATCGGGGAAACAATGGAGGTGTTTATGGATGACTTCTCGGTCATTGGGGACTCGTTTCAAACATGTCTCTCCCATTTAGAAAAAATGCTTCAACGGTGTGAAGACACCAATCTTTGTCTAAATTGGGAGAAGAGCCACTTTATGGTCAAAGAAGGCATAGTCCTTGGCCATAAGATTTCAAAAAATGGGATTGAGGTAGATAGAGCAAAAGTAGATGTTATTGCTAAATTGCCTCATCCTACTACCGTCAAAGGTATTAGGAGTTTTTAGGTCATGCCGGTTTTATCGCAGATTCATACAAGATTTTTCTAAAATCGCCTGCCTATGACCCATCTTCTTGAAAAGATGCTCCTTTTATCTTCTCACCGAGTGCATCGAAGCTTTTGAAACATTAAAGAAAAAGCTTCATCGAAGCACCCATTCTCGTTGCTCCCGACCGGGACTTGCCTTTTGAGCTCATGTGCGATGCAAGTGATTTTGCTATCGGTGCAGTCCTAGGGCAGCGTAGATCCAAGCATTTTCACCTATCCACTACGCAAGTAAGACTATGACCAAGCTCGGACTCATTACACCACCACGTAAAAAGAGCTACTAGGCGTGGTGTATGCGTTTGAAGTTTCGACCATACTTAATCTTGACCAAATGCGTGGTGTATCACGGATCACTCGGCTCTCAAATATCTCTTTGCAAAACAAGATGCAAAGCGAGATTGCTCAGTTGGTTCTTCTCCTCCGAATTTGATATCATTATACGTGATAAAAAGGAGCCGAGAACTTGGTCGCGATCATCTGTCCGTCTAGAAAACCCTCACCAAGATGTTTTCGAGAAAAGGAAATAAATGAAACATTTCCTCTCGAGACACTCAATGCGGTTTCTTTTAGTGAAACTCTACCACCCCATGGTTTCACTTACCGCAAATTACCATGCGGGTAACTTCATAGTGAAAGAGATGTCGACCCAACGGAAGAACAAATTCTTCAAGGATGTTAAACATTACTCGGGGCGACCCCTACTTATTCAAAATCGTGCGCATCAAGTCATCCAACGGTGTGTTTATGGACGAAGCTATTGACATTCTCAAAGCTTGCCATCTTGGACCCAGGGCCATCATGGTCCAAACTACACCGCCAAAAGGTGTTTGATTCCGGTTTTATTGGCCCACAATTTACAAGGATGCCCACGAATTTGTCAAAGCACAGTGATGCTTGTCAACGTCATGGAAATATCTCTCAAAGAAATGAAATGCCACAAAATGCCATTCAAGTTTGTGAGATCTTTGACATCCGGGTATTGACTTTATGGGGCCATTTCCATCATCTCGAGGAAACAAATACATACTAATGGTGTGACTATTTGTCAAAATGGGTTGAGCGAGCTTTACCTACCAATGATGCCCGAGTAGTTGTGAAATTTTGAAATCTCTTTTGCGGGTTTGGAACTCAGAGAGCTATAATCGGTGATCGTGGTACACATTTTGCAATGACCAATTTGAAAGAGTCATGCAAAAGTATGGTGTAACCCACCGTCTCTCTCGCATACCACCCCGAACAAGTGGGCAAGTGGAAGTCTCCAACCGTGGTATTAAAAGAATTCTTGAAAGGACGATGGCGAAAATCGTGCATCTGGTCGGATAAACCGGATGACGCTCTGGGCCTTCCGTGCGACTTACAAAACACCCATCGGGTGTACTCCATACAAGCTAGTGTACGGAAGGCATGTCATCTTCGATTGAGCTTGAGCACAAAGCCTCTTGGGCCTTAAAACATGCCAATTTCGATATTCGAGACATTTGGTGATCACGAAAAGTTCAAATGAATGAATTAAATGAACTCCGTGATCAAGCTTACGAGAACTCTTTGATCTACAAACAAAAGACAAAGAAGATTCATGACTCTAAAATCAAGAACCGTTTTCAACGTTGGTGATCGAGTCCTTCTTTTCAATTCTAGATTGAAGATATTCTCTGAAAGCTCAAGTCCCGTTGGTGCGGTCCATTTACTATTGCTAAGGTTTATCCTTATGGCACCATTGAGTTATCTCGACCGATGGTCCAAATTTTAAAGTGAATGGTCATCGATTAAAGCATTATTTTGGAGAGGACATTCCATCCGTGGTTGTCCGGATCTACAAACTTTCCCATGAACCAATGAATGGGGATCGAGTCAAGCTAATGACTCGGAATCAAAAACAATAGCACACACCATATGGGTTTTCACCCATATTTCATCTTCTTTCTCGTTCTACCACCCTAGTGTGGGGAGTTGCCCGCTATTGTATATAAGTTTTCTCAAAAAAAAAAAAAAAAATCGCAAAAATAATGGCGTAGTATTTCCTTTACGTTCTTTGTTTCGGCATAACCGTCGGTACTTTGAATATTGAGGCAATATTCATTTCTAAGTGTGGGGAATTCTCGAATTTTATCATGTAATTATCCTCCCAATTCCCGTTTTGGCCAAAATTTTTTTTGGAGTAAGTGTTTTCACTTACTCAAGAAATGGTCGATCGCCATGTCTAACCCACATAAGGATTGACTAATCCGAGAGCAAACGGCTCTTGGTAAAGATATCTCAAATCCGTTTATGGCTTGCAATTTGCCCAAATTGTATGGTGTTCAACTCACCATATCTTTAATTAGTGAAGAGTTGGCTAGCCCGCAAGTTTATGGCTTGTGGTAAAGGCGATGGGAAATCCATAATTGGTAATCGGCTCACCAAAGATAATACGATAATTTATCTAAGAGTTGGCTAGTCCGAGCAAACGGTTTGGTAAAGACAAATCAAATCCGTTCTGACTTATGATTTGCTCAAAATCGATTGGTTATCATTGTACCAAGGTTCTTACTTGAACCGAAACAATTGGCTACTCGAAGTAATGGCTTTTGGTAAAGAGTTCTTTAAAATCCATTAAAGTTTCAAAACATTGCTGGGACTAGCAATATCTTAGTGTGGGGATTGATGAGTGTCTAAATACTCATCATTTTATCTATCTAAACTGCAAAACATCCGAAAACACTCGAAATGCATCAAAATGATGAAAATATCACAAATAAGTGTTTTATGTGTTTTAAATGCAAAAATATCAAAATCGGATGAAAAACATATCAAGTTTGCAAAATTGGCGCTTTAGTCCCCAAGTTTCAAAAGTTGTCAAATCTAGTCCACGAATTCAAAAATGTGAGTTTTATCATTCAAGGTCCCCGAAATATTCTAAGTTGTTAAAAATGGTCCTTGAATGATTCTTTGGTCAAATGGCGAAAAAGGTCCCTAAACTTTGAAAATGTCAAAATAGTCCTTGGATTTATAAAATGAAATTTTATGCAAAAGTGGTCCTTGTACTATTAAAGTTTGTCAAGTTTGGTCCTTTTGATATTTTTGGAAAAGGCGAGTTGATCCTTTATCTTTGGTCAATTTGCAAAACTAGTCCTTGTGTTAATACTATACCAAACGGACCCTTGTACTAATATCAAACCCAATCCACAACCAAATGCCCATCTTGCATATCCAAGCCCAACCCACACACCTTGAGCCTTGAACCCCTCGACCTCGACCCCAACGTATTATTAAACTCGGTCAAATAAGTCAAAACCGAGCCTTGCTCATCCTCACCTTCTATCCCGCCAAACCGATTACCACCATGGTTTCCTTGATTTGCTCTATCCACCATTTCCACTGTCTTTCCACTTGTATACCAACCCCTCCACCTTCACAATCTTCCAAAGCTCATTAATGGCTCAAACACCTTAGAGACTTTTGGCGCAAAAATCCAAATGGATGGTTATGATGATTACGAGAGATTCAATGATCAAGATGAAGTGGAAAAGTCTCGGATATGTCGACAAGAGCCTAAAAGTCTATAAAGGAGGATGAGAAGCAATGGGAAGATATATCTAGTGTAATTTTATTTTCTTTAGTCGTTTTATTATTCTAAGCTTTTCGATTGTAATTTAAGTCTTCCAAGTACTTTGTTTAAGCTTTTCAAGTGTATGTGAATCATTTTTTTAAGTACTCAATTTCAAATTTGGTTTTATTTCAAGTGTATGCATTTTCAAGTAAAATCTCGGTATGATTCGAATGTTGTTCTTAGTTGTTGTTTTGGACTGAAATAGCTCATGTAAGCTCCTAGATAGCTTAATAAAGCTATTAGAAACAATAAAATCAGTTTAGAAGTTAAAAGCAAAAATACCAAAATACCAAATAAATAGTTGAAAATCAAAAGTCCATGATGAAGGTTATCAAGAAGGCTGGGCGGGGTTGATTGTGGATAGCCTTGGTTTAGTGCTTCTTGGGAAGCTATAGGAAGTGTTTACAAGTCCTTGGTTCTGATTCGAGCTTAGACTCATTTGTAAGCAATTTCTTGTAATTTGCATTTTATAGCATAAGTGCTTAGAGACTATTAATTTTAGTGTAAATCTGTTTAATATAGTTAATACAAGTTAATTACTAGGTGTCTTAGCTTAAAAACCTATTTTAGTGTGTAAAACTTCTTATGCCTTTTAAAAGGGTGTTTGGTTCATTGTGATAAAGGTTGTTCTAGCCATTGTTCTTGTTTAGTGCATGTCTCTTTAGGTCTTAGTAGTTCAAAGAAGCAAAGAAAACCAGTCCTCATTTGTGAAATAGTCAAAATCATCTTTAAATCTCACTTGCTAGTTAACTGTTAGGAGTTAGTGTAAAATCCTAAAAATCGTAAACATGTTAAATGATCATTTTGCCCCTCAAAGTAAATAGTTACGAAAAGTCGTAAAACACGTCAATTTCGTTAATTACGTTTAACATTCGAACCATAAATTTGTTTGCGCAAAACTATGATGAATATATTTTACTTATGACTACAATTAAATGTTGCATAATTAAATAACTCCTAAAGTGCTAATTATATTAAGTTATGTACAAATTAACTTTAAGCAAAAGAAGGACTAGATACATAATACTTTGGTTAATTTGGAAAGCACAAAATTTGGTCTTATCCCCCCTATTTTCTCGTCCATTCACACGCCCAATACCTCATAATACGTATCCCACTTATTTTCAATCATATCATCACATTTGAAATTTCCATATATCTCTCAAAAATAAACTCCTAGAAACCCTAAACTAGAGAAAAGAAACGGCAACCACCTCTCCTCCATTTTTATGTCGACATCAAGGACTCGATGTGAAGCTGATGTGGTAAAGAGGCTGGCCGTGAGCCTTGCCTTGGGTGTGTCGTGGAATTGCTAGGGTAAAAGAGGGTTGGATGTGTTCCGTTTTGATCTTGTTTCTTCTCATTTCCTGCACGCTACAAGGGTACACAAGGCTGCTGTGGGCGTGATGGTTGGATCACTGGAACCTGGTTCAAAGGCCGATGGTCATGGTGTTGATAGTCTGATCATGGGTCTTTCATTGCTGTTGTGGGCCTCCTAAGCCAAAGGAAGGTTGGTTCGTTTTGTTTTGGCCCTCGTTTCCTCCTCTCGTATGCGCATCAAGGGTAACCATATTGCCTTAACCATTCGACTTGTTCTTTTATATTTCTTTTCTGTCACATGATAACTATCGGGATACATGTTGATCATAAAGACATGTTAAGTATGTCGCAATATGATCTTTGGTCACATGAAGGTCACATTAATGTATGCATGAAATCATGAAATCACAACTTGGATCACGTAAATGATAAGCACATGTAATGATAAACATGGTTGCATAAAATAATAAACACTGTCGCATAAAGTTCATAATATTAGCACGTGAGATATCAAATGAAGTTGACATTATATTGAATCATATGTAATCTGTTATAACCATATTTGACCCTACATCACACGTCCACTTGCATGTTGATTATTTACGTATCAAGTCAAAAGGGACATAGGTACACGTTTAGATTTTGGGTTAAATTGGGTCATATAAAATCATATAAAATGGTCTCAAATTGACTTAGGTTATGACGAATGGGTTGGTTAGTTGGATCATGTTTCGACTTAAGTCAATCATAAGTGAGTCGTGTGTTTTGGTTAAGTTTAGGTTCGAATGGCTAATAAAATGGAACAAGGTGTCGAGCTAGTGTAAGGATTTAATAAAGTTTCGAGTTAATTAAGGCTTAAGATCTAATTCGTAAATTATAAAACATGGAGGTTGGTTTTGTAAATAATGGAACTTGCAAGGTGGCTTGTTCATAAAGTAAATGTGTGGATTAAATTGTAAAAAGAGTAAACTTGTGATATTTACACTTTAGACCCCAAACTTGTGTAAATAAGTATAAATGATCTTTAAAGTACATAAATCACTTATTTATCTTAATGTGTCTCTAAATGCTTCTTGAACGGCTACACTTTCTAAATATGGAAACCTGTTAATTATGGAAACCTGTCTAAAATAGAAAATTACCTACAATGAAAAGTTACTAAATATGGAAAGCCGTCTAAATTGAGTAATCCGACTTTAATAAGCGTTATCAAATCTATATAGGTTCCGGACGGCAGGATTGATTCATCGTGTGACCGTACTTCCTATTTTGCTTTCTTCGATTGAGGTACAGATATTCTATCCCTTTTCAGTAGGGATTTCTCATAACTTTTCGATCCTTGACTTTACTTCACTTATGATATTCCTTTGCTATGATTTCCTTATGCTATGATCCTTTTGATATGATTCCGACATAATCCTTTGATATGATTCTGTTCGCTATGATATTCGTTTGATATGATTATGAACTTTATGATTATGAACCATCTGATTATGAACCTCTGATTATGAGCTTATGTTATGGAAATCTGATATGAACCTTTGACTTCTGAACCTTTGATATGAACCCTTATGATATGATTATGCTTTGACCCTTCAGTTTGATACCCGAGCCAATATGTTTCCTAGTCGGAAGGTAACTGACCGTGTCATTGATGCACCAATGGCATGACTTTAGTGTGGTTGAGTGATGTTCCACACCGTCCCCATTATGATATGATTATGAGCTCACTATATGTATATGATTTGGCCACTATGTTTCCGGGCGATGGATGCATCCTAGATATGATATGTTTCGAGGATTTGATCTGTTTGGAGATATATATGGTGAATGATGTCGGGTGCAATCCGCGTCTTCACAATTCCGGAGCTAGCTACTCCATTTGTTACCGAGGTCTCCCTCCTATTATGTATGGTATTCCGAGGTCACCCTCCGAATACAATGGCTACTTATGATATGATATGATATGATATATTTCCTGGGCTCGGTAGATTTCGATAACCCTTACACTTTTGATAAATCTATATTGTACCTTCCGTATTCCCAACGCACCATAATCAGATTACTTGTTCATTACTCAATACCCTTATATGATTCACTTTACCAAGATATAGATACTCCATTACATTGATCATCACACTTTCATTCCGTTACTTCGGACTATGGTTCCATTCACGCACGGGTTATTATATGTCATTGGATTGATTAGGATATTCATGTTTATACGACTACCGATTACTATGTATGATATGTATGTATGCGATATAAGATTTACTGTTGTCATCGATGATATGCTATCTTCTCGTTATGTGATCCTTTGACTTGTCCGGTAACCGTGTGCTTGTGTGAAATCGATTGTTGATCTGTTTATCTTTTGTACCTCGTTCGATTTATCTCGTGGACTATGACTATCCGTGGTGTCCTTATCTGCTTGTGTTGACCGCCATGTTTGCATTTACATTATTGCTACGGTTTGATTGGGTAAATGGTTCAACTTATGAAGTCTAGCTTGTTAACTTGTTTAATTGCCTCGCTATGTATTTAATTCATTTAATTATAGTGTTCATACTTGTATTCTACTTGTTACGTGCGATCGCCATGTTTTGACTACCGTTATGATAATCGATTATGTCTTCAACTAAGGGTTTTGACCTGTGTGAATTGCCATGCTCACTTATTAATTAATTGCTTCCGCTTTCCTGTAGATATCTGTTTGGCTTGTATGTCTTCTGATTTCCTGAATTGATTGTATGTTGTATATGTTGTGTGTATGATGTATATGTTGTGTGGAGATAACGTCTGCTATGCTTGCTTATGTTTCAGTACTTGTATGCCTGGGTTGTATGTGCTTGTATGCTTGTCTTGATGCTTTGCTTGGCTTCGTTCTCCTTGTTATATGTGCTTTGGATATATGTATAATTGTGTTCTGCAGGATCCTCATTGACTCATTGTCCTCATTTCGCTACGACTTTGTTATGCGTTTCCTTTGTTTCTTTTCGCATTTCAGATTTTATTTAGCATTTCGTTTTGTTATATCTGCTCACTGGGCTTTTAAGCTCACCGCATTTCTTTTCCCTGCGGTGTTTTAGGTTTGAAGATGGGCTTTGTTTGGGGTGAGATGGATTATTTGAGTGGACTAACCCTAGTTACCTTATTATTTGGATTTATTTTGGCGGGATTTTGTTTTGAGATTTCATTTTATCTTAGACATTTTGGGTTTTGTAATTTTCCTTGTAAAGCATTGTTTAAATGACTTGATACTTTATTCTTAAGACTTCCGCTTTTAATTGTATGTTCTGATATGACACCAGAATGTGACACTTCTACCCTTGTCGGGTTGGGGTGTTACAGTTAGCTTATCAAATTCATCATATTAGCTTAAAACCTGTTAAACTAGCTTAAATTAGTCTTAATATAACTTAATATTACATAATCAGTAAGTAGTATTGATTCAAAGTTCATTTTAGTCAACTTCTTTGTTTTTTATAAAAAGTCAAAATTTCATTGGTCGTTGAATAAACTTTAGAATTTTAGTGTGTGTTTAATACCAAGTTTTAGCCTAAAAGCTTTTGGGATATTAAATTTTAGTGCTTAACTTAATTAGAAAATATTAGTTCACTTTTAATCGACTTATTTAGTGCTTTTACTCAACTTCTTTTGGACCCTTGTCTCGAAAATGGTGCCTGCATACGAGTTGAGCTAGTCATTTTACAAGCTCTCTGAGCTTATTAGTTGGTCAAATCCTGTAACTTGGTTCTTTGAAAGCTTTCTAGTGACTTGAGGTCCCAAGCTTAATTTTGTACTTTGTAGCTTGTTTGCTAGGTGCATATAGCTTAAACCTTGTCCCATTTCTCGTCATTAACAATAAGATCATAAGTGCTTATTTGCTTATCGGAGCTTTTCAAGATGTATTTTTGTGTTTTCTAGCTTCATTTGAGTAGCTTGTAGCTTGTTACATCTTATTTCACTTTTATTCCGACTTGTGAGCTTGTTTGAGCTTATATATTCAAAATAAGCTTATAAGTCCACTGTTGAGCTTTTTAGCTTGCAAACAGCTTATTTTTAGTTTGTAAATTTTTTGTTTTCATAAAAGTAGCTTAATATCAGTAGTTAAATAGTTTTCAAAAAGAAAATCCACAAAAACATCATTTTTAATATAGTGATAGCGTTTATTTAATTAGAATTAGCTTTTTGATTTTTCTTTTAAGCTTATTATTAAGCAAATCTAGTTTTTATTTTTTTTCTTAGTTTTCTGTCACCTTAAGTTATTTTTAGAAAAAGTTTCATAATTTTCCTAATCTGTTTAGTATTTATAGAATTTTAAATAGTTAAAAGTATTAAATAATTAGTAATAAATAATTAAAAAGCATAAAAATATATTTTTAGTTTTAAAATTAGTTTTATAATATTTTAGATTTTTCGAATCATAATTTTATTTTTCTAGCCTTATTTCATATTCTCTTTTATTTTAGAGTATTATTAAATAGTTAAAAATAGTTTTAATTAATAATAATTAAATAAATAGTTGTAAAATAATTTTCTTTTTCTAATAATTTTCTTTTATTTTAGGATTCCAAAATGTCATTTTATATTTTTAGGTCTTTTATTTCTTAGATCTCACTTTTTATTTTGATGCGTTTCGTAGTTTATTAAACGTCGTATTTACGTTTGTTTTATCCGATTGTTGTGCTTATCAATTCGTATCCAATTCCATTCCAATCAATCAAGAGTGTAATTATTCATCAAAATCCTTCGATCATTATCCTTAGTGATCATTCTATCTCTGAAAGTTTTGAAACACCATTGAGTCTCGTGGGACTTAACGACCCGAATCCACTATATTCTCCGGATCTTCATTGCATTGGTTTCGGCGCTTTAAGTTTATTACGGTTAGCCATTCACAAGTGGTTAGCTTGTGTGATTAAACTTGACTGCTCGGGAGCCAACCAGATACTTCCACACATGCCAAGGATATAGACAAACCATGCCGGTGAAGGCAAGCTAAAAACCATGCCATGAGAGGCAAGCTAGGCCATCCTGAAGGATGCCAAAACACATGCCAAAAAGGCAAGCTGGGCTATCCCGAAGGATACCAAAACTAGAGCATTGGATCCAAGCTATGTTTACTTTAACATCTTTACTTGTTTTATCTTTCATACACTTTTCTCATTAAGTACACGCTATCACTTTCTTAATTTTCATTGCCTTAAGCAATCTCAACATTCGCTATCATATTCACTTTCATCTAGATAAGTTTCTATCTAACACTTGCCAATTTTATATTTGCATTTCCATAATGCAATCTTATCATTAATCCGTCAACCCCAAGTCGACCCACACTTTCACCATGTGCCTTCTTTATTTTAGACAAGTTTTGCATGATACTTGTCCATTTAAAATTACACATTTATGTGTGTTCTTACTACGCACTTTTACTATTATCCGTCAACCCCTTGTTGACCATATTATCAATTCATACTATCATTTCATTTAGCATACTCAACTCACGATATAAACCTTACACATGTTTGTTCTATAACATTCTCATTAATCTCATCATACACATTCCAAGATATTAACATGATTATATTCATGTTTTACAATTCTTCGAGCGCACTTCATATCACTATGAATTCTAGCGCAGCTCTATCCCATTCATCACTTTTACTCATCACGCTTAAACATTTATTACTAACGATTTTACTCATCATGTTTTATATGTAACATGATCTCATCACGTCTTAACTATACACTTCAACTTTTCTCATTTTAATTAAGCGTGCAAGAAATCATGCTTCAAACATCTTATTCATTATCATATCTAATCATTCATTATAATACAACAATCGCAATCAAACTCAATCATGTCTTTCTAAGCACCAAGCTAGAAACATGCTTCACTAATCATTTCTTACTTTATCTCATACACTTCTATGCATCATGCTATCAGGAACATTTATGTTTTACTTAGACATATAATAAATTACCATAGACTTAACATCACATAAACAATAACATTTAACACTTATCCAACAAGTGTTAAAACATTCGTAATCATAATCAATTCATATAGTCTATGGCTCACATATCACATTGTATAATCATCTATGTCTAAGCATCAACATTCTAATTAGTCATGAACACTAGTCTACCTTATAACTAAGGCATCATAAAACTTTAATTCACTTATTAGCCCATCTCTAATACCACTTACCATTCTTACTCGCATTCCATTACCATTACTCTATCATACATTCATAATCACAATATAATCACCCACCAACCGAGGTGCATGCCTAACTAATTATTCAAACACTTCAAGTCCTCCACGGACTTACATCTCATACACATCAACACTATAAGACACATTAGTAGCTTATCATCAATAAGCTCATCTAACAAAAGATATAGTCCATCTCATACTTAACGATTACTTCCGCATTACTAACACTTACGTTCAACGCTTCTACGAGTGGTTTAAGACAAGGCAACCTGTAGTGGAAACCTAATTCACTTAAACCGAAGCACTGATACCTAGTTGTAACACACCTTTCCCAACTCGATTCTTCTTTTTAATTTTTTTTAACACTAGATGGTATTAGTCTAAAATAGACCCTTTTATACTCTGAAGTAGTCCCATTTTTCTTGCACTCTAAAATAGACCCATTTGCATCTAAAATGGACCCATTTCCTGCACTCTAAAAATGACTCATTTGCAGTCTGAAATAGACTCATTTATCTCTAAAATGGACCCATTTTCTGTTACTCTAAAAATGACTCATCTAAGTCTAAAATAGACCCTTTTCCTGCAGATTTTCTGCAAGTTACATATTTTGACCCATTTTCACAACAAACAACCATTACCACTTCATTTTCACATCAAACCTATCCAAAACCATTAATATAACATAATACATGTTTACAAGACCAATCGACCTGTTGTAACCCAAAATGGGTATAAACATATGTTATGCCAAACACCCATTTAGCTTTTACTAATAACACTTAAAACACACTTTGACACAACGTTTGACCATCAAAACTTTACGAATACTTTGACATACGTTATGCCACTTGACTACACTTTCCAGTCCATTAAATGACTCACGGGGGTTCCAACATGACACTTGAGCTCGGTATCCTATACTAAGCTCCTAAATGCATACTATCTTCAATCCTTGCATATCAATCCTTTAATCCATATCATCACAGCCTTCCATAAAAGTATGCCAACCTACAAAATGGTTAGACACTAAACCGTAAGCACGAATGCTTAGTAAGTAAAACAATTATAACATAACATCATAACTCATTCACACATTGAGCATCATAATCCATTTATTTCATCACAATACTAAACATAACACATACCTTAGCCACTTTCAGCCTTATCATTACATCACAACCTTTCCTATATACTTACACTAATCCAACTCAACTTTCAGTCTCTTTTGCTAGCTATGCCAAACTAGCCTTACATCTACTTCTCCACCATACAATCATTCAAACACTTTCAAATAACCTCATCATAACATTCATATAACACATAATGTAAGAAATCATTATAACATCATATCATAACTGTTTTACTTACCTTGAATCCAAGCTAAGCCAACAATCATTATTTCACCACCATCATCATCATCCTTCACCATCATCAACAAACCTAATAATACATATAACTCAATACTATCAACAAGGGTTTATATAACCCACCATAACTTACTCATCATCCTTTCTATATCATCATATGATCATACTTTGATCATATGATGATTACCCACTTAACCCATGACCTTGACCTCAATAATCACTAAGAGGAAGTTACTTACTTATGGTGATCTTTGCTAGGAAGGACCCTTAGCATAATTTCTTCATCATCTTCTTCCTACCCTTCCAAGCTACTCTTCTCCTCCCTTTTCTTATCCACAATCGGACACATACAAACACTGACAAGAAGGTGTGGAAATGTCTAGAATAATATGGATAGCTACATATATACTTGCACCACTTTGGATCTAGGGCAAGCTTGGTCCCTCTAGTTCCATTCATTCTACTTTGGCCACAATACTTACTAATAACACTTTAATACTAGGCAACATTAGTCCCTTAATTCATGCATCATAACTTCCAAAACTACGTTACACATTCGTTGACTATTAGGTTGACCATCTGGGTTTGACCGCCAATCCTGTTAAGTCCTTAGTCAATTCCATCTAGGTGGGGCCTATTTGTATTTGAAACGGGTCTAACACCTTGTATGTACTTTCTACTTGGAGTTTCAAGAAAGAATCCACCATGATGTATCTTGAATGAAAATATGTTTGAAAATTGCCTGATGAGCAAATTACATTAAAAATTAGGGTTTCAATCAATAAAAATTACCTACAATGTTATTACAATTAGAGTTACAAAGATGAAAACTTACGATATGCTTCTTGTTCGTTCATTTGGATCTTCATATTCACGAATCGCCATTCGAAACCACCATTGCAATCTACGGATCTTGTTCGCTTTGGAAATGTGTTTTGATTGGTCTTTTGATTCGGGTTTTGATGTGTGATTCGATTTGTGATTTTGTTTTGATTGTGTTTCGATTTGGGATTTTGTTTTGGATTGTGTTTATGACCGAAAGTATTAAAAGATCAAGTAGTTGGGACACAAATGACCAATTTACCACTTACTTAATCGCACGTGTCCAAGTTAACGACACAAATTTTGCACCGTTCGTCCTTGTGGATGTATATATGCTAACGTTTACTAACGGGGTGATGTATATGTCTAAAACTTTGGGTGAGGGATGTATAGTGCTAAACGGGGTAAACCACATGGATGTATTTTGGAGTTTACTCTAATTTTTGGTATAATCTTTGGACTATGTCTGGTTTTGGGTAGTATAATTTTTACAAAGTTGAATAAATCACAAGACAAGATTTTGTACTCAAACGACAAAATGATTAATGTATTTTCTATTAATGAAATTTAATTTTGGTTAAATATATTGTGTTTTTTTTTAAAAATAAAATATATATCGTCGTGATCGTAAAACCCACATATCTTTGGGAGTGGGTTTTTGGTGTATAGCTAAAACTAATGCTATGGAAAAAGAGTGTTGAGGTGCCACAACCTTTTTATATGACACCACTCACGGCACGAGATTGTACCTAGTGCTCTTACAATCATTCTTGTCATGTGGCTGTTTTGGTCTTTTTTATGGTCATTGTTACTACTAATCTATACAATTATTCTTGTCATGAGACTGTTTCGTCTCTTTTGTGGTCATTGTTACTAGGACCGGACTGTGGTCATTGTTACTAGTAGTCCTAGGATCATTCTTGTCATGGTTTCACACAAGACTATTAAAATCAATAGAAAATGAATACAAGAATAACAAGAATCTCAAAGGCAAAAGACACAGACTTTTGTTTAGTCAAATAAAAAAAATAGCCACCTTGGCCCACCAAATTGTTCCGTTAGTCCACCAACGGTCTCTTTAATCCCCTTATATACATTCTTCCAAACACACACACAAACAAAACCAGCATTTGATCACTCTTCAAAACACCTTATTATTAATCTTACAATCCCAAGCAATGGACCAAAAGTCTCCATCAACACCATCACAACAAACACCACCTCCAGTTTCGACAAATTCGACTTCTGGTTCAGTAAAAATCGCGGCTCCTGACCGTCTTACAGTCCCAAAAGCGTTTAAGTATCCGGAAATGTAAGTATTCCTTTTTGGGTATTGCTTGAACTTAAAAGGGAATTTTTTATGTGTTATAAAGTTTGAGTCTTGGTTTGTTCTGTGCACAGGTATAAAAGTCCAACTGATCAGATTATGTCGCCTATTTCGAAAGGACTACTTGCTAGAACTAAGTCTAAGAAGGCGTTTGGTCTTTTACCGCCTTCGGTTAATGGTATTCAGCCACATAAGGTATGGCCTCATGATGCATAGCTGTACACATTCTTGATTCTTTTAAAAATGGGTTGTTTTTGCTGATACAAGTTTTTTTTTGGGGTGATATTTGCAGCTTCAAGCTTCCAAGTTTCAAGATTTGGGTGCTCTTAGAACTTGATGGATTTTAACGGGTTCAAATGCTTTTAATCCATAGAGGGGTTGGTTATTTGAATCTTGGATGATATAAAGCTTATAGAGCTTATTATCTTGATTTGCTCAAACGTGTTTGTTAGATGTTATTTGAGTCTCGCTGTGTTTGATTGAATCTTGAATCAGTTATATATGTTATAAAGTTTATTGCTTAGCTATCTTTCTGTATTGAATGGTGACTTCGGCTATGAATGTGATATTGTTATGGTTCAAAGATGAAAAAGAAGCGAAAAATACCATACATTTTAAGTTAACTTTGTAATTGAAAATTGCTTGAATAATCTTCATTCCAAACTAACTTCATACCACTGAACCGAGCCAACATCTCCATCAATTTCAAGCTCACAAACTGACTTTACTAAAAACGTAACAGCATCATCTAAGGATTCGTATCTTGCAAGGTCAGGAGGCAGTGCTGTGCCTGGCCAATTTTCTAACCAGCCCTTCAATCTGATTCTGAGCTCTTCCTCATTTACAAACTCTTCAGCCTTCCCTGGCTCCATTAGTACATATGTATCAGTCTCCGTGTTTGATCTCCTCCTCCTTGCATAAATCTGTTTGCATATGGAAAAACACATAAATCACTTTCTAGTTTTCTGCGTGTGCATAAGTCTGTAGTTTAAGAAAGACAAAAGTGCAAGAAAATGCAATGTACTAATCACTAATGTACCGCTCACCTTTACTGATACACCGTCAATTTTTCAAAGCATTTGATGCAACATACTTTTTAACATTGTATGCAATTTGTTGCATCAGATTAGTTTGATTTCATAATTCGACAAGACTTGTAGGTATGCTGCATCAAATAGTGCAAAATGTCCGTTGCTTATTAGAAAGATTAGTATCTTGCATTTTCTTCTAATTTGGCTTGAAATGCTAAAGAAGAAGACAGCGAAGACCTTGCCTTTGTCGCATTCCTGTGTTGCCTCCCCACAATGGGAAATATTGGGTAGCTTGAGTAGCTTAAACATTGAGTTGAAAAACTTGACTTCTGGTGTACATATGATGGTGCATCAGTATGGTTTCGAGATGCTTTCTTTGCTGAAAATGAAGCGCATCTAATTAGCATAGGTTCCAAAAAAGGAAGATTTGAGTTGTGAGGCTATCAATTTCGGTTATAAAGTTGCCTAATTCCTATCACATCGCTACCAAATTAATCTTGCATATACTGATAATAAGTTAAAAACTAATCAAATAAAAAAGAAGATAATTGTCTGATTTTGATCTTCAAGGAAGCATGTAGAGAAGCCCGATTCAAAGAAGCGACAAAGGCATGTGACCTATAACTAACTTTAAACAGACATAAGAAAATCTCTATACGGCACATCAGGACTCAAGAGTATAGGAAGATGGACACATCAACTTGCCTATTATAGTTTGACAATGAGAACCCATAAAAAAAACAACGCGTATAACACATCATACAACCAAAAGAAACGTTTTCTTAATAATGGGGTGTTTGGGATTGCTTAATAAACATCTTCTGCATTCTGAAATAAGCAAAAGCAGATAAGCAACTTGTCATATTTAAATGACTAGCAATCCTGCTTATTTAAGAATTCCGTAAAACAATCAGAATTGGGTAAGCAAATCCAAGCAATATACCCAAACAATATCTTTTGTATCAAAATGTAACAAGTCAATCCAGACACCCCCAAGCTAATAACCGATAACATACTTACTCGAGAAAAACCGAGCTCCATAGCTGAAAAGCTGTTTCTGCACAGCTGCTTCCATAACCATGTAGATAAGCTGAGGAAATGCTTGAATGGTAACCAACTAACTAGTAACAACTTAGTTTCCATAATTACCCTTTCACCCTCTCATCTTTCACCACATCTCCAAAACCACCCCCAAGCTTTCCAACAAACATCTTCCCGCGTATATAAATCAAGAAAATAAATTATTATTTCCCCTAAAAGCACTCTCATCCTTCAGTTACTAAATCATCAAACCCTAACCCTGATTCACACATTTCACCATTTCATCTCGGTTTTATCGTAAAACTTACGGCACAATTGTTGCCAACATGGATCTTAACCCCTAGAGGGGGCATGTTCATGTAAGTCATCATCACTGACTCTTTATAACTTTGTTCAGATCATCATTTATTTCATATAAATTGTGTTCCTAAGAACAATGTTTACGTGAAACCGAAGTTATATATATTTCTTAGCTATATAGCATTTAGTTCTTATTTACTGTAATAGATTAGTTATGTGTAAGTTGCTTAAGATGTTACTTACAACTTTACGCTACACGATATTAGTTAATATGATGTGATATAAATTCTTAAAAGGGTTTATTTTAACAGAACAAAATGGAACATGATAAAGTGAGTGGTAGTAGTGAGGATCCAAATATGCCGGTTGATGATGATATAATGGTTGATTGTCGGTCTTCTTCTTCCTCTACATTTTCATCTTCAAGTCGTTTTGAAGTAGATATTGGCGAAAATGATACTAAGGCTGATGTGGATATAGTAAATGGATCTCCAAAACAGTCTCCTCCGATGCAAGTGATGAGTTATGATACAGACAGGATTATCTCGTCCAAAATTGTTAAAAAACGTAGAAATGATTCGGAGTGGAGTTTAGCTTCTAATGAATCGTTGTTTAGTATTCATATGGGGAACGAGAGTTTTTCAATGGATGGTGGTTTGACACCTGATGCTATCAAGTCACCTGCCTTGCCAACTGTGATTGACACGTCAGCAGAAAATGAACGGATGAGTGCTAGTACAAATAGTCGCAATTCATTTGCATTTGAAGTGTAAGCTTGCATCTTTGGGTGGTGATTTAGTTATTACTCCATTATTAGACCGACCTTAATGTAGTGAGCTATGTTCTTTTTTCAATTCTCAGAAATGTAGGAGGAGGTACTCCAACGAAAGACGAGACTGAAAACCATCAATCGTCATCAACAGAGGCAGAAACGGCACCAAAAGCTCCCTCGACAACCCCTGAGGCTGGTGGCAACCAATGGTTCCATTGCTTCTCATGTTTTCCAATGTGTCATTGAATTTTAAACCATAACAAAAATAATAAAACTAATGACAACGACACCATTAAATGAGAAGACTCAATTATATGGCAAATTCAGATCCCTTGTTGTAGTGAGTAGCTAAGGTATATATGCATATTCGTCTCTTCCTAAAATGTTTTTTAAGATTTAATTGTCAAATGTTCTTGGCTCATTCATTGTTTGCTTATGCAGGTCTTTACTGATGCTAACAAAAACAGGTGGAATCTTAAGCAGGTGTATGAAAAATCTGATTACCGTTTGGACCTTTAGCCGTTGTAAGCGAAAATTATCTGTAATCATTTAAATCTATTATCTGAATTCAATAGTATGTGCTATGAATGTAAATAGGTAAATATGACGATTATACTGCCATCCTCTTCATTTTGTTATGAATGAATAATTGAATATGCGCTGAACATATACTGATATACATGTAGCCTCTACATTTAGAAGTTATTGTTCTATTGGTTAAGTTTCATTTTCTGTAATCATACTGATTTACTGATTATAAATGACAAACTAATAACGTGGCAAAGCTAAAACAAGATTATGCTTTTAACGAATCCTTAATCGTCATGTTGGACATTTGGACCAACCAGGTTTATATCAGAATATATCCACAACACGTTGTTATATTTTAACCAAAAGATATCAATCTTGTACAAGGATCATACTTAAGCTTCTGACGTTATTTTTCTTATATTAATACGATACAAACTATTCTAACAAATACGCAAAATTACAAATAAATTCTCAAAATTTGACACATTTTGTAGCAAGTTTATGCAAGAATGATATTTTCTTAAAAACGAAAACCAACGAGTGTGGTCAAAATAGTCGACCGCTCTCAGTTTGTAGCATGTTTAAAGAACATGTATATAACAACTAACTCTCTATGCAAATACTAAACCATTCAGCAGAAGTTAATTACTCACACAGTATAGTAACTAACTCTGTACTAAATAGAAACTCGATGTAGTGTAGTAGCATCATTGTAAACTGATATCTTTTGTGCAAGAGGTTGACAAGCCCATGTTACAGTCAGAAACAACAAGAAGTTCATAGCTGCAATTATTTATAGGAGAATGATAGCGGCAGTCCTTAGAGCTGTCACTAAGGTATATAAAAACATGCATAAAAAATGATTGGCACAAAACAATAAAAAGAGCTCCCGGCGAGGATCGAACTCGCGACCTTTCGCTTACGAAGCGAACGCAATACCACTATGCTACGGAAGCACTTGTTTTCTATTTTTCCTATCTAACTTAATAACTTAATACTATCATTGAGTAAATTGCAAAAATTGTCCTTGTGGTTTGGCCAAAGTGCAGGTTCAACCCCTATTATTTCGAAATCGTTCTCATCATCTCTGTGAACTTACAAGTGCACATCTGGTCTGTGACTGAAGTTAAATTACTAAACTACCTTATTCGTCTTTGTGACAACTCGTACTTTCAGGTCATTTCTCAAAACAATCCATGCTTCACAATTTCATCATTTATCGTAAACTAGGTTTGCGAGTTTCAAATTCGCGTAACCTTAATGGTTTAGCTGCGAATTCATGATCATATCATCACGGACATTTCATATAGACTAGGTTTAGTCTACATATCGTTAGCATCATTTTCATCATGTTAGTTCATTCATGATTTTGCATTTCACATTAAACGCGTAAATTTCATATTAAATAAACGCTATCGCGTAAGTTATTATTTTGAACGTTTAATCCGATGCTTCCAAAAATTATCCCGACATATTTTTATACTTACATTTAGTTTATAAAAATAATATTATGAGTTTACCCAGTGTTTTAAATTATTTGGTATATAAATTGTTAAATTTATATTATTACGACGACTTTCTTAAAAACTACGCGATAATTATGATATCACTCAAATTTTACAAGAAACATATTTTTACAATTTTTATAACTACAATATACAAGTACATTGTGGTCCAAACTTCATGTACAACAAAACATCACATACCACATTTTTCTTTCTTGCGTACAAAACTCAAAACGCACGACATATATATATATGCCATGCATATTTCATTAAAATGTAAATAAACTTTAGAACCAAAACATAAAATGTATATAAGTATAAAAGTTTTATAAAAACAATAGCATGACACATTTGACAAAGATTACTTCTCCTACTACACTCAACCAAATCCCATGATAATTTTTTTAGAGTCAATGGTTTTGGAGACAAATTTGTCATAGCTCCATACTCCTTCTTGCTCCTTCTTTGCTTGTGGTAGTCGAACAACCTCATCCAAGTCCACACTCTTAGTTTTGGTAGTACCTTTCACATTAATGCTAAACACCAACTTTGAGAAACTTGCCCCTTGCTACTTCTTTATAAACGAGCACCTCTAAGTCTCACATATATCATTTTTTTCAAACACTTAAGAGTTTTCAGTTTAAGCTTTTGGAAACAAAGGAAAATGGATTATAGTTTTGGGAAGCAAACGGGTTCACGAAATCTTGGGTTAAGTTGTATACAAGCTTGGTTGTGGGTCTTTGGCTCTCTTACTCCTCATTCGGTTCACACATTTATCCAACCTCATTGTAAGATTCAACCCACTCATTTCCCTCTACTGTCAAGCCAAGAAAGGAAGTGAAAGAAGTATTTTTGGCTCTTAAAATCAAAGATTAAAAGGGTACTTAGATTTATTTTAGCGACGAGTTACGTTTTGGAAGTTACGGGTTACTAGTTTTATTCCTTTGGTTCTTGTTCAATCACTCGATCACTCCTCATTCTTGTAAGCATATCATCTTCATTTTCATCTTTCATTATCATTTCATATTTATTTCATCATTTTTGAGCAAAGCATGCAAGACTTATGAATATTTATACCATTTTTACCTTGTTTTTAGAAGTTATATATATATATAGTCATCCTATAAATTATCCCTTGTTATATATTAGTTTTGGTGATGTCTAGGAACCCATGACACCCTAAGAAGGTGTATGGTAGGATTAGATTAGCTTCGAATTGTTTTGAAGGGATTAGAATAGGTTTGACGAGAAAAACTCTTTTCGACAAGTCTTAATAAGGGTCTGATCTTATTTTGTAATTCTGGAAAATCCGATCGTAGACATAAATTTTGGGCCTAGATATTTAGAAAATATACTTTAAAACGAAACCGTGGCGCTTGAACGGATTAAAACGGAGCTATAACGAAGAAGTTATGAATTTTTCAAGTTAGACGATCTAAATATATATATCCCGAAAATTTCAAAGAAACTATTTATGTTTTGTACGAGTCAAAGACGCAGTCTTAAGCTTTATAAATTATTTCGACTTATCAAAAATATATTAGTATACTTTGATACGAAGCTAAGGACGTATAATACGTAGAAAACGGATTTGTAACGACTAAAATATACACGTTTTCACAAAATTGCCGTAACTTTATTATTTAAGAAAAACTATATTATTTTTATTAGACAAGTGTTACGGTAAACAAGTGACCATATTGAAGGCTATTTTTAACGTTGACGTAAAACTTTTTGTAACGAGATGTCTTCTAATAAAAGTGAGATCACCAAGCATATTTTCCAAAATGACCAACCGTTTGTATAGCGGAATTGTAATGAATTATCTACGGTTGCTTAAACTTTGCCGAAATTCACTTTTAAACTACATTTGGACAAAATCACCATACTTAACCTATATTTTTCTCTATGAACGAGACCTCTAGGATAAAAACTTAAATGCCAAAACTTTGAGATTTTGATACAAGCTTTCCAAAACCGTTGAGTTCGTTTCCTAACGCTCGACGACACCATTTCTGACTAGCTTTTCGAGGCCATTTTTGTCACTTTCATGAAATTTCCAACGACATTATTTTACTGACGAAAAGTTATAATTTCGCAATAAATCATTAAGAAACTATTGTAGGATGACATTTTGACGTAAATACTTGCAAAGTAATTTAAGAATGGTCAAGACGTCAAAGAGTATTTTTCACTAAGAGTATTATTTTCAAAACTCGCAAGTGGTATAAATAACATACTGATTGCATGCATAACATTACATCATAACTCATTACATATCATATCATTCATAATAGGTCGGTTTAGAGATTCACGTTACATTTCAATGTATCCACTTTTGTCATCATAATCATTGCAACAGTGAGTTTTCATAGCCCGATTTATTCAAGTTTTACTTTATTTCAAACCTACGGGAGAATACATTGCACACCATTTTTATTACGCTACCAAGTATGTCAAATTCATTATATTGCTTAAGTTACCGCATTGCCGCTAAATGTCCCCATTTCATAAGCATGAACCGTTAATTTCCTAGAAGCGTGGGTGAGTGGATAGATCTATCGAGGTGACGCCTCCATCCGGGTTGGTGGATCCCAACTAGTCATCTGGATGCATTTCATTTCATAAACATTATTTGAGTTGTTTGGCAAGACACTCTGTTGGGCGAACATCATGAGCAGTGAGCTTGATGTCATGTGCTTAAGCAATTGTAACAACATTTTGTGACAACATTGTCATACATAATTTATACTTGTGGTAGTCGTATTAACATTTACATAAACTCTATGAACTCACTCAACCATTGTGTTGACACTTTTAGCAATGTATTTTCAGGTAACTAAGACATTCACTTCATGGCATGCATTTGGACACATCATGGAGTCGCGATGACGACTCGTCTCACTTGGGTTTTACGCACTTTAAAACATCGTTTGAATTGTAACAAACTTATTTCCGCACAAGTTGATTTTCATTTGGGACCTATACATTGTAAACTCTGATTGTTTTATTAAATCAAAGGATGTACTTTTCAAACGACACTTTAGGTCGTTCAATATAACTGTGATTGTGATGCTATGACAATCAATCCCGTGAATTCCATTCACGCAAAATGTAATTTGGGGTGTGATGATTGGCATCGAGCTTGATTATAGAGAACTAGGTTGCATCATTGACCCTAGACTATAACTACATCATCATAGCATCTCATCATTTCATCATAAATACATAGTCACTATACATGCGGTTTTATACGCACATTTTACGAGTTATTTACTTTCATTTCGAAATCGATTGTCACATAGATGCCTTCAAATACCCATCCCATCATACTCACATCATACTTTGACATGGAGAATGCCCTGTCATTCCCTATCACAATTTTAACATCAGTTGACTCAACACCGATAACATCAGTTGATGAGACTGAACCCTTTGAGGAGGGCAAAGTTGCACCTACACCATCACAATCACTCTTGATTCACCGTAGGATTATGACAATTTTTATCATTTTGTTGGGACAGATTATACCATTTGGTAGAACTTATAGGCTTAGTCCTAATGAACCTATTTTCTTAACTCACCACAAGGATTTCCATTATCATCATTGTTATCATTTTATCATTATCATTTTGAGCACCATCCGTACCATCACATCTCATACACGATACTCATACATCGACTTGCGACTTGGGAAGCATGCATGATTTAACACACCATTACCATCTACCACTAAGACTATAGACACTACACCATCTCATAGGTTTGAGGACCTGAGAGTTCTAGGGCTATTGTCGCTAGACCGCCTAACGCTCCTGGCACTTGAAACACGATTAGACCGTCGACAGGAATAAATAATAAGTACCTTTCTAGCTAATGTAATCTTTATCACTTATTATCTCCACGATAATCACAACCTTTGTTCATTTCATTCCTTATTCCAATTGCACAATTTTCAATCATTTCGCGATAATACATCACTATCTTACTAGGGGTTAGGCCAACTTTATTCTTGACCAATTAGTAGACTATTACTACTCGATAAGGTTCTCCTATGTATCCTACAAACCATTCAACAAATTTTATTCCAAGTTATTCTGCTACTATTTCATGAAATTATTTCACTTGATTTTATTTCGAACTATTTTATCACCATCTTAGAAACGTTGTTTCATAAAGTTTTGAAGCAAGTTATTTTATTACCAACTTATCAATTGGTTTCAGTCATTTTATCAACTATTTAATACCATCATACGAAACGATTTTCATGTTACTCAAAAAAAAAAAAAAAAAAAATAAAAATTGAGCCTTTGTCTTACAAAACAAAACGTTGAATATCATCTAAAACTTGAGAAACATAATACCATTTCAACAAAACCAAGCATCACATCATTTGTCCTTGATTATACATGGCCTGATCACCTATGTATAATTCAGGAAGAATTATGTCATGAAAGTAACAAGCATCATTTCAAATCTCCTAAAACAATCCTCATTCAAAAGCAAAGTTTTATAATCAGATAAATCGTGCATAAACATTCCTTTTTGTTAACACTCTATAGATGCTTACGCCATTTATCTCTCACTCAACCGATAAGTTAGGATTTGACGAATGACCTTTTTAGGAACGACTTTTTATACCATTTACGAGGGGGATTCCTCGATGCAGGAAAACAATGAAAGGGTTTCAGAATTTCCCACAAGGACTAGAACTAGGTATTAGGATGATTCAAACTCAAAGATAAAGCTTAAGACATCATGAGATAATCGAACCACTACCTTTGGACTAGAAGCCAAATTCTAACATTTCAAAAAGTGCCGACTATACCGAGTCACAAGATTTAGTACGAATCGAATACACACTAAGCGACACTATAGAAATAAACCAATCCTCCTAATTGAGACTACGTAACATTTCATTAAACAAGGCTTCAACAATATGCGAACTTCCTACAATGAGTTTTCCTTAAAGGAAAATTTAGTTAAATTAAGGTTATCGATATAAACTTCCCTAAGGCATTGTGTTCTCTAGGAATTCCAAGTAACCTCACTTCCATATCAAGAGATGCCACGGTTTGAACATGTCGGACAATCAATGACTCCCCATCTACAAGTGAAACTAGAACAAACATTCTTCGACATAGTATGAGTGATATCTATTTTCTTGCTAGCATGATAACAATATTAGTGATGAACTATTTTGGAAGCACACAATATCGGAACAAATCTTAAAAATCAACCACTACACCACCTCACTTAAATATTTAAGGTTTGTGACTTTACAACATGGAGCATGGAAACACTTGATAATCAAACAATAAACATTTTAGTCATAGAGACTAAGCACCTTAGGCAAGTAAGACTCGGTCATGACATTCGCTAGGACTAGAAACGCGAGGAATCACAATCTGTACCTATAATCTATTCTTTTCAATAAGGTCCTTTCCGACAAGATTTAACATTTTGAAATCTAACACGAGACACGTGGTATCAATTCCACTTGTACCTATTATAAGCTATTTGATTCACCTTATCACCGACGGTCATTTCGGATTTCCATGGAACCTACTAGGACATGATTACGCCTACTATCCTCATTTCAATGGTTAGAGCGAGAGAGCAATTCCACATTAGATAATATGCTCAAGCCATGTGACTTTCTAGAAATGGTTAGGCAAATCATTCTCCATCGACAAGTTTCTTTACAACAATAGTTAGCTCATGAACATATTGACTACACCATTTGAGGCACTGTAAGGTTGAGGTATCAATCACTTATTCACGGGTTAAAATCAGGAAAGTCCAATTCATTAGTCCATAACTCATTCATGAAACAAACAAAGAAGTCATACAAATCAAGAATCAGTTACAAGTAACAACATATAGCTAGATAAGCTACATCGTTATACGATGCAAAATTTGGAAATATGTCCCATAAGCCGCAAACCATTAGAATTTCAAGTTGGCAACAGAATTTATGTTCGAAATCTTGCCTTGGAAAGGCGTGGTGCGATTCAGAAAAACACTGGATGAACCAATACGACCCAAATATCCTCACCTTTCACCGATAACACTGTAGAACCCAACAAGGACTGAATTCAGGGACTGAATTCCTTTTTGGATGGGCGAATGTGACAACTCGTACTTTCAGGTCATTTCTCAAAACAATCCATGCTTCACAATTTCATCATTTATCGTAAACTAGGTTTGCGAGTTTCAAATTGCAGAACCTTAATGGTTTAGTCTGCGAATTCATGATCATATCATCACGGACATTTCATATAGACTAGGTTTAGTCTACATATCGTTAGCATCATTTTCATCATGTTAGTTCATTCATGATTTTGCATTTCACATTAAACGCGTAAATTTCATATTAAATAAACGCTATCGCGTAAGTTATTATTTTGAACGTTTAATCCGATGCTTCCAAAATTATCCCGACATATTTTTATACTTACATTTAGTTTATAAAATAATATTATGAGTTTACCAAAGGTTTTAAATTATTTGGTATATAAATTGTTAAATTTATATTATTACGACGACTTTCTTAAAAACTACGCGATAATTATGATATCACTCAAATTTTACAAGAAACATATTTTTACAATTTTTATAACTACAATATACAAGTACATTGTGGTCCAAACTTCATGTACAACAAAACATCACATACCACATTTTTCTTTCTTGCGTACAAAACTCAAAACGCACGACATATATATATGCCATGCATATTTCATTAAAATGTAAATAAACTTTAGAACCAAAACATAAAATGTATATAAGTATAAAAGTTTTATAAAAACAATAGCATGACACATTTGACAAAGATTACTTCTCCTACTACACTCAACCAAATCCCATGATAATTTTTTTTAGAGTCAATGGTTTTGGAGACAAATTTGTCATAGCTCCATACTCCTTCTTGCTCCTTCTTTGCTTGTGGCAGTCGAACAACCTCATCCAAGTCCACACTCTTAGTTTTGGTAGTACCTTTCACATTAATGCTAAACACCAACTTTGAGAAACTTGCCCCTTGCTACTTCTTTATAAACGAGCACCTCTAAGTCTCACATATATCATTTTTTTCAAACACTTAAGAGTTTTCGGTTTAAGCTTTTGGAAACAAAGGAAAATGGATTATAGTTTGGGAAGCAAGCGGTTCACGAAATCTTGGGTTGTTGTATACAAGCTTGGTTGTGGGTCTTTGCTCTCTTACTCCTCATTCGGTTCACACATTTATCCAACCTCATTGTAAGATTCAACCCACTCATTTCCCTCTACTGTCAAGCCAAGAAAGGAAGTGAAAGAAGTATTTTTGGCTCTTAAAATCAAAGATTAAAAGGGTACTTAGATTTATTTTAGCGACGAGTTACGTTTTGGAAGTTACGGGTTACTAGTTTTATTCCTTTGGTTCTTGTTCAATCACTCGATCACTCCTCATTCTTGTAAGCATATCATCTTCATTTTTCATCTTTCATTATCATTTCATATTTATTTCATCATTTTTGAGCAAAGCATGCAAGACTTATGAATATTTATACCATTTTTACCTTGTTTTTAGAAGTTATATATATATATAAGTCATCCTATAAATTATCCCTTGTTATATATTAGTTTTGGTGATGTCTAGGAACCCATGACACCCTAAGAAGGTGTATGGTAGGATTAGATTAGCTTCGGAATTGTTTTGAAGGGATTAGAATAGGGTTGACGCGAGAAAAACTCTTTTCGACAAGTCTTAATAAGGGTCTGATCTTATTTTGTAATTCTGGAAAATCCGACTGTAGACATAAATTTTGGGCCTAGATATTTAGAAAATATACTTTAAAACGAAACCGTGGCCGCTTGAACGGATTAAAACGGAGCTATAACGAAGAAGTTATGAATTTTTCAAGTTAGACGACGAAATATATATATCCTGAAAATTTCAGCAAACTATTTATGTTTTGTACGAGTCAAAGACGAGTCTTAAGCTTTATAAATTATTTCGACTTATCAAAAATATATTAGTATACTTTGATACGAAGCTAAGGACGTATAATACGTAGAAAACGGATTTGTAACGACTAAAATATACACGTTTTCACAAAAAAATTGCCGTAACTTTATTATTTAAGAAAAACTATATTATTTTTATTAGACAAGTGTTACGGTAAACAAGTGACCATATTGAAGGCTATTTTAACGTTGACGTAAAACTTTTGTAACGAGATGTCTTCTAATAAAAGTGAGATCACCAAGCATATTTTCCAAAATGACCAACCGTTTGTATAGCGGAATTGTAATGAATTATCTACTGTTGCTTAAACTTTGCGAAATTCACTTTTAAACTACATTTGGACAAAATCACCATACTTAACCTATATTTTCTCTATGAACGAGACCTCTAGGATAAAAACTTAAATGCCAAAACTTTGAGATTTTGATACAAGCTTTCCAAAACCGTTGAGTTCGTTTCCTAACGTTCGACGTACACCATTTTACGACTAGCTTTTCGAGGCCATTTTTGTCACTTTCATGAAATTTCCAACGACATTATTTTACGACGAAAAGTTATAATTTCGCAATAAATCATTAAGAAACTATTGTAGGATGACATTTTGACGTAAATACTTGCAAAGTAATTTAAGAATGGTCAAGACGTCAAAAGAGTATTTTTCGACGAAGAGTATTATTTTCAAAACTCGCAAGTGGTATAAATAACATACGAATTGCATGCATAACATTACATCATAACTCATTACATATCATATCATTCATAATAGGTCAGTTTCGAGATTCACGTTACATTTCAGTGTATCCACTTTTGTCATCATAATCATTGCAACAGGTGAGTTTTCATAGCCCCGATTTATTCAAGTTTTTACTTTATTTCAAACCTACGGGAGAATACATTGCACACCATTTTATTACGCTACCAAGTATGTCAAATTCATTATATTGCTTAAGTTACCGCATTGCCGCTTAAATGTCCCCATTTCATAAGCATGAACCGTTAATTTCCTAGAAGTGTGGGTGAGTGGATAGATCTATCGAGGTGACGCCTCCATCCGGGTTGGTGGATCCCAACTAGTCATACTGGATGCATTTCATTTCATAAACATTATTTGAGTTGTTTGGCAAGACACTCTGTTGGGCGAACATCATGAGCAATCGAGCTTGATTGTCATGTGCTTAAGCAATTGTAACAACATTTTGTGACAACATTGTCATACATAATTTATACTTGTGGTAGTCGTATTAACATTTACATAAACTCTATGAACTCACTCAACCATTGTGTTGACACTTTTAGCAATGTATTTTCGTGTAACTAAGACATTCACTTCATGGCATACATTTGGACACATCATGGAGTCGCGATGACGACTCGTCTCACTGGGTTTTACGCACTTTAAAACATCGTTTGAATTGTAACAAACTTATTTCCGCACAAGTTGATTTTCATTTGGGACCTATACATTGTAAACTCGATTGTTTTATTAAATCAAAGGATGTACTTTTCAAACGACACTTTAGGTCGCTCAATATAACCTGATTGTGATGCTATGACATCAATCCCGTGAATTCCATTCCATTGCAAAATGTAATTTGGGGTGTGATGCCTTCCTTTTCACTTTGGTCCTGTGAGCAGGCCCGAATATGCATCTGTGCGGGCTGCCCAACCACATAGGGCCCAAGAACTTTGAAGGGCCTAAAATTTTGATAAAAAACATGTAGCTAAAGGTATAATTTGTGTTGTATAAGGCCCATTAGATCTGGCCTGATATTAATTCTTACACATATAAAGTTATAAAGGATACAAATAACTTCATATCATCAAGCGATGAGATGTGCATCTTTTTCATTTGCTTTACTGTTTATCCATATTAGTGATTAGAAAAAGAAATTGATTTGCTGTATTTTCAAAGAAGCTTGTGAGAGTAATTTATTTATATAATTTTGCTGTTTATCCGCGGGACGACCCTTCCTGTGAGAGTAATTTATTTATATAAATTTGGCGAGGGACCAAGAGCGCACCGGTAAGTTTTACACAAAAACGACGAGTGCACTTTCAAAATAATAGAGACCGAACCTAAATTTTGCCAAACCACAAGGACTATTTTTGCGATTTTCTCTATTATCACTCCTATAAAACCCAAAGCACAAACATACTTGTTTCCCACTGTAAGAAAATCTCGGGTCATCTTGTTCCGAATCCGGGTTTTACTTTCGACCCATTCGGATCCACCCAAAAAGAAGTAAGCATCCGTACAATTAGTAAGTGTTCATCAATATTTTGATTTGACTACATAATTGGATCATATATGCAATTTAGCCATCTGGGTATTTGTTATTTTGTTATAAAGATTGATTTTAAGTGATAAAGTTTGCACCTTTGATTATATAATTTGATATGAATTTGATAACATGAGTGATGATGGTAAAAAAAAGAAGAAAAATGGTGAAGAATTTGTAGAATCACTTGCAAGAATTGCTGTAGCTCAGATATGTGACAGTCTAGATTTACAAGGGTGTGAGGATTCGGTTCTTGACTCGTTGTCGAGTGTAATGTGTAAGTATGTGCAAGATTTAGGCAAGGTTTCGAGTTTTTATGCGGGTTTAGGTGGGAGGGGGGAGAGTAATGTTTTTGATGTGGTTAGAGGGATGGAGGAGTTGGGAGGGTGTCAAGGGTTTGCGGGTGGTTCGGATTTGGATTGTTGTGGTTTGGAGTCTGGGATTGTTAAGGAGGTTATGAAGTATGTTGGTGTTACGGAAGAAGTTGGGTTTGCGTATTTGGTTCCTGAGTTTCCTGTTGTTAAGGAAAGGGGGGTGAAACCGAGTTTTTTGAGTAGTGGAGTGATGCCTCCGGTGGATTGTATCCCGTCTTGGCTACCATGTTTTCCTGCTCCTGAGACGTATTCTAGCGTACCTCCTGTCGGTATAGAACAGACTAAGACAATGCAGGTTGACCAAGAAGAGAAGGTTGTTGAAACATCATTGTTGAAATCGGAAAAACGTTTGGCTAGTAATGGTTTTCATGTACCGGTTTTTGAGCCGGGAGTTAGTGGTGGAAGGGAGCAAGTGAGTAATCCGTTTCTTGTATCTCCATTAGAATACGGGGAGAAAGTGGTTTCGTTGGTTTCTGTTCCCGAGAGACTTGTGGTGGAAGAAGATGTGGTGCAAAGTCTTAGCTTTTGGGCGAAAGATGTTGCTCCACTAGGTAACATTGCTCCGGTAATTCAGGGGTTTAAAAGCAGTGATGTTGAGGTTGCTGTTGAAAAACGACCTGCGGTGAAATTAAAGTTGAAATCTGGCAAGAAATTCTTAGCTAATGGAAATAGAGACGGCAAAATAGGAAATTTGGAAGCAATTTCTTGGTTTGCAGATGATGACTCGAGGGATGAAAAGAAAAGGAAAAAGGAGATAATTGTGAATGGGTCATTTGAAAATGGAAAGCATACCTAAATGACGCAGTTGTAAATTAGGAACATTAACATAGTGTTTGTATACTAGTTTGGAGTTCTAGCAGCAGTGCTAGTTTCAAAGTTTCTCCATGTCGGATTTGTATACTAGTTCGGAGTTTTAGAGGTATGTTTGTAGTTTCACTAATGGCTTTTAGACGATGATGATTCTTTTTAATGAAGATTCTTTACTGTCCATTCCTTGTTTATATATTTTCCATGCGGTACTTGATTGCTATACAAACTTCACTATTAGGTGGTTAGGACAGTCTTCACTTTGCTTGTCTCAGAAACAGTTTCTGTAACTTAACCGTTTTAATAGGATGCTACTGTCAAAATTGAAGTCAAATCCCAAATCACGAACTTATAGTAGTTTTTCCAAATTGCTTAAGAAGTAATTCGATTTAAGAGAAGTATAATCATAATTTGCAGGATCTTTGAATGTCATAGGTGCTTAAGAAGTTCATCTAAACTAATTCTCTTTTTCCACAATAGGATATAACCAAAAGCTAGTTTGCATGCATGCCCATGTTAAATACGCAGTAAGGCTCGGTGTAGTTATGTTAGTAAAAATGGCTAGGTGGTATGTTAACAAATTGGTCCACTGCAAGACGAGACTTCATAAGCTTTGGGTGTTTCGTTTATAATGGGGGAATGACTATGGGTATGGCCGTATGGGATTAAGAATGGGTTTATTAACCCACTAGCTTTGGTGGATTTTAAAAATGGCTACTCTCGAGGGTTTCATACCCATTCTCATATATCAAACCCACTAACCAAAGAACTACAATGAGAATAAATGCCATTCCTTGATACCCATACCCTCAAACCAAACACCCCGTACTTGAGAACCAAATAAAAAACAGGGGGACGGTATTCTAGTGGAATTCTTGCTCTATCTTTTGTTAATTCAAAGCAGCCGATCTTAATATTTCACTGCAGTTAACAGGGTTTTATTACTTATAAAGATCTGCATCACAGTTTACAACACAAAGGAAATGGAATTACTTTTTAATTCTAATAGTTTCCTCACAAGCTTAAAGCTTTGATCTATACAATGGTGTGAATGATATCAAAACTTTTTTGATGTGCTTAGAATTGAGGGACTAACCATTCCCAAACCTATCTAGCGTTTCCCTTGTGCAATGGAAATTGCAAAAGGTTCCATTTAGGATGTCCTGTATGAATATTCTTTTTAGGCAAAATCTTACATGCCCCGGAGACCTCATAATGTAATTATCATTAACAAAAGTATTGTGATCTTATATTTGGTACACAATGCTACATACATTGAAAGTGGATAGCTAATCTCAAAACCTTCAACTAGTATTGTATCGGTAGATATTTCATTACACACTCTGTTATTAAGATTGTTTTAGAGGAGAAAGGAAGAGAAATAGACAGAAAGTAAATAAATATGTGTTCTCTAATTTTTTTATAAAGAGAAAGGAAAAGGAAGAAAATGGAGAGGGGTTTTGAAGGTTTTTTGCTCCAAAATCTTCCTCCTAATTTTATCTTGACCAAATTACCGGTCTTCTCCCTATCTCTCCTATCTGTTGTCTTCAACGTTGTCATTGCCTTCATTTTCTTCAAAATTATAAATCAGTTAGCATGCTTTTGAGCTTACTTAGACATGGAAAATACCTCCAATTGCACTTTGTTGTGATCGAATTTCACATCTATAGTTTTTATGACACCTTAATTTGGATAGCCAGTCTTGTTTTTTAAAGAGGCTGTTTAAATTTGTTTGGATTATGGCTTGATGACCTCAATTTTTCCTATTGCGTAATACTAGGGTTTATAATGTGTCGGTGTAAGTTAATGGTCTACAATCGCCGACACTTTATTTATATGCATGCATATGTTCAGTTATTGCAATTAAGTGAAATGGAGTATCAGTACTCTGTCATTATTTATGCTAGTTCTTGTTATAACAATCATGTAACTTGGTTGTACTCTGATGTCATTAATAGCACAGTCTTAAATCTGAGTATTCACGAAAATTAGCCCTGTCGGCCAACAAAATGATGCTACTTGATATCCCACTAATGTATATCCATGTGATGGATGTCTATCTAGAGATTGTTTCTATACAGGTTATGATTAATCCTTATAACTTGCCTAAGGTTTACGATAGGCTGGTGATTTTCCAGCGGGCCAGGCCATTACCTAATGTATGTAATTGTGAACCTCAAAACTAAAATTCATGTTCCTTTATCAGGTTAACTAAGTTTGAATGATATCCGCTTGCTTTCCCTAGCAGTAAGAAGGTGAGATTCCAAGTGAGGTATCAGGTTCAAGTGTGTGCATCGCCTTCCTTTCTCTTGGGACATTTGCTATTAGACCGGTTGGTGGGGGCACTAAGGAGTGACGTTTAGTCGTTTTACCCTTTTTTTAATGCTTGAATGATAGCAGGCGCATGCTATTCTATCTTCAAGTATAATTAGGGGGACAATCATGCCCTACTTTTTATTGTTTTCTGTCCTTAGATAAAGCATGCTTAATCATTGGCATAATCAGGTGGTCATGTGAAAACATGCTGAAACATAATAACACTAATGTGCACCTCACACCAGTTGTTACTTGTTTTCATGTTAACTGCTGTCCAAAAAAATATTTGTTTGTAGATTTTGGCCTGTTAAAGATAATTATTCTTCATAAATCTTAAAAAAATATATAAAGAAAAAAAACGTAGATGGTCTTCTCTAGAATTTTGTTCATGGTTATTAGTTTGAAGCAAATGAGACATACATAAATGCAGTTAATTTTGTATTATAGTTATATATGCATGCGTAGCTACACTTCTCTTTGTAGGACGTAGGTACATGCTTTCACTAATCTAAAATTTTGCTTTAAAAGCCAGCAAAAGATAAAGAAAAAAAGGGAAACGAGCATATTTCAACTTTCTACATGGAAAACAATTGCCTACGATGCTTCACTGGCCAATCTTTTAGACACTTCACCTGAGCATTCACAACCTCGCTAATCAAGTCTTTAAAAATCATACGCTCTATATCTAACACCAGACCTGGAACCTGATAGCAGTACTCGTCCCAATCATGTGACCTCTTATTCACATCTGCATTTATGATGTTTATCACTTCATCTTCCTCATCGTATAAGCCTCTCTCTGAGTTATTTTGCAGACTGTCTATTCCCAAACACAATTCCTTCAGTAGCTTATCCCCAGTCAGAACCCTTCCTTTATGCATAGTGGCTAATTGGTAGCCAAGAACATCGTTCACAGTATCAAATACTAATTTTCTTCTGATTTTCTCGTCGACTCTTGCTCTCATGCTCTTTTTGTGGTATCCACCATCTGTGAACTCTGTGCATCCTTTGGTTTTCTCTAAAACATGGAACAACTCAGGATTAATCAAACCGCCTGTTGGATTAAGCTGAACGATTGTGGCGGTGCGGTCCAGATCTTTTAAGCATCCTGATGCTCCTAGTATCTCTGCTACATATCTATGATCTCCAGTCTCACCATCACTTGAAGATGATGCTGTGTCATTGACAGTAGTAGCATCATCATCAGTGCTGGTGTTCAGCAATTCAATTTGATGAACTAGGCTCTTTATATTTTCTAATTTCACGATATTGAACTCTGAATACTGGTCCACATTTGTGCTGTTAGCTTGTGCTTCTTCAAAGTGTATATTCTCATCATCTGAAATGAGAAAGAGTTGAGAAAGTAAATTAGCAAAATTTAAGATTGTAAAATGACTTTGGAAAACATTAGGTGGCTCAGTTGACGGGATATGTACCATATAAAGTATTTAATTTCTTCTTTACTGGAGATGGTGATTCTTCAGTGTAAAATGCATCAAGAACAGAGACAGGACTAGGTTGTTCCATGGCCTGTTTGGCATGATCAGCTATAGGCGTGTCTTCAATCAACCTTTCTGCTATATTACCCTGTAGAAACATACGAAAAGTTAATATAAAGTCAAGTGACTTCACCCGGTGTGTTTGTGTGTAAGCTTTAAAAGGGATTGATCTATCCTCACTTACCCTGTGATTTTCCTTTGGTTGAAATGGACTATTGACCTCTTGCATCCACTCGGCGCTTGTGACTTCTGAATCATTTTGTGAAGCAAGACTATAACTTTCTGACTGGAAAGACACTGTTTCACTACTTTCTTGTAGTGGATCCATGGATTTTGTCTTTGAGTTTCTGGTCGGTGAGCCTATGAGATTGCGTTGCTTCTTGGTCTTGCTCAAATCGGATGATGTCCCATTCTTCGATCTCTGCAATCTCGGGCTCACAGTTCCTGTATACTCTTGAAAGTTTGAAGGTGACAGTGGTCTACCGGTTGCCTTCCTATCTCTTAGAGTCGGATCTTTCAACCTTTGCCTACCAGCGGAATCTTTTTTAGCATCTGTCTGTTTGACTTTCCGAAGACCAGTGACCATCATAGCGGGTTTCGTTTCCACTTTCAGGGATTGATGCTTCCTGAGAGGACTAGTCCCCTTGACGGTCGGGGAAAGTAGTTGGTCGCTTTTCTGGCTCTGCCTATCTTCGTCCAATGGATGCTCTGTGTTCTCTAACCTCATCTTTGTTTTCTGCATTGCTTCTAGTATCTGCTTAAGGGCTCGTAGGTCCTTACCGGAAGTTTTATACGCATGTTCGGTCAACCGTTTCTCAATCTCACCATATATAGAAGTAGAGACAGGTTTGGCTTTTACCGGACCATCCTTACCCTTGAATGGCGGCCTCTGTGAGCCTCGACTACCACCTTCCTGCTTCCATGGAGCTGTTTCCAGTGGTATTCTTGTAATTACATGACTAACGCCCCTTTGAGGTGACATAGGATTCTTCCTGACCCTTGGGGAAACAGAAGCACGGTCATTCTTTAATTCATCTTCTTTAGTTTTCAATGTCTCGCTTTTATCAATGGGGGCTGTTAAAGCTTCCAGACCCATCAGCCTTGCCACGACACTTGATGACGAAGGCCGCTTGCTGTCCAAGGATAACCTTGGAAGCTCTTTGACCTTTATACTGGATTTCGACAAATAACGTGATTCACGCCCATCACACGAGAACCTTGATGGTTCCTTCACTCTTTCAACTCCCCATTGCATTTCCCTCAGCTTAGCAAGGTTACGATCATGTATCCCCTCATATTGAACGGGTTTTTGGTGTGGAAACGGTCTTGGGGAATCAACATGCTTCATTGTGGGGCCCACTCTTTCATCTCTTGCCGCAGTTTTTATCGGTACTGCTCGAGGTTCTCTGGTCATTGAATCTTTGACCACATCTCTGATATCAGGTGACTGCATAAACAAATCTGGTTGTTTTCTGTGCAAGTACGGAGATGAAGAGAGTTCGGAGATGACACTTTGACAAGAAGAGGATATATCTGTTTGAGCTCTTTTGCTACAATCTAAAGATGACAAGGCTGTAGACGAGCTAGAAGATGAAATCGAGTTTCTTGGTAATTCAACAGAGACTCTGTTCTTCTCTTTTGTGACCACCTTTTGGGATGTTTGCTACAACAACCGTAAATCAGGTATTAGTATTTTTGGCAAAGTAATCACCTTTTTTAAAGAGTAAACATATTGACATATCGTCGGTCTTACCTTGGCTTGCTCTGATGCATTTTTGGACTCTTTTTCACCATTGTCACTTTTACCTACACAGCCATTGGCAACTAGTTAAGACCGTGAAAACCAATATCTTTACATATGGTCATATCCATATATGAATTAACGATAACTTACAACACTTACAGTATAGTAGTTATATATGTGTACACATGAAGAACATGTATTTTTTTTTAACTTAAAATTGAATCCAGGCTTTAAGTAGTTTCTAAATATGAGCTTTTTTCATGTATGCACTGCACTTATCAACTTATTGTTAAGAAACAAGCTGCTGCTAATATATATGACGTATAGAAAACGAGAACATTAATTATGGTACCTGGAGGTGGTGGTAGTCTCTTCTGGTTGTGACTACGGCGTCGTTGACCAAGAAGATAACGCCGGTCAAACAGCTGGAAAAGACCATTCATGCATCCTAATTGCTTCTGCAACTCTTGTGGATCATCTATTAAGGTATGCACAACCTCCTTAGTAGACATTTTTGCACTCGTTTAAACAAGCTATTAAGATTAGAAAATCTTATAAAAAGATTGTTGGACTGAAATCATAAGATGTTTTCTTTTATTGGGTGCGAACTGAAATTTAAAAAGTTTGTTGCTTTTTTTAGCCTTGAGGGAGATATGAAGGAATATAAAGAGGCACTGTTGAATTATTTTTTGTGGGAATTGAATTGGTGTCAAATTTTAAGAATGAGAGGGAAAATTGCTGTCATTTTTATAAAATATTATGCAATTTTATAAAGGGATATAGAAGAGGTTGTGGGTCAGATATGCACTGGCCTTCCACTTTACCATGTGGACAAAATAATGTGGGTAGGGTCTGGATTCTGGCTTCTTCATGTGGTGTTTGTCAGGAGAGGCAAGTTATATAGTAAAATGCATGTATCAACTGGCAACTTAGTTCTAAAGACTTTTTGTTAAACTATATCTTTTATAAAAAAAATGACCAAAATACCCCTGCCTAATGGGTTCTAAGTTCTAACAACAGTCTTGTTGTCTGTCATATTCTTTGTACTGTCTAAAGGTTTAATCATTTCTGGTGGATTGAATCAGTAATTTGGCATAATTATTTTGACTGTTATCTCAGACTCACACTGGCTTATTTAAATGGAAATGCTATGCATGCTTCTTTTATTTTATTCCCTTCTCCTTGGCAACTGTTATCATACATAGGGAATTTTGCTTATTATACTACTTATGTGCTTTTTGTTTTTGAAATAAACAGCTTTCATACTGTTTCAATACACAATACAGCTTATATCAGAAATTAGAAAATAAGCAATCACCTTTTAGTCGTGTTTATCTGCTGTTTTAAAACACGACTTAGTAGTATACCAAAAGGCATGGCTTTCGGTATGATGTTTTTTGCTAGGAAAAGTGGAGTTAGCCAAGAAGCCGAAACAGGGCATTACCATTACAAATTATTATCCGGTATATACATAATGCTAACAGGAAAATAAATATTTACAAGATGTACAAGCACACTGCCCTACCTAGCCATTCTTGATACTAAATGCTTATTTAATTCTAGTTATTCTCCTTGTGATGTTTCTTTCTTATCTTTGTATGTTCCTTTTGTATCATTGTCATTTCCCTTTCATGTATTGTTGGTTCATCGTTGGTGCATTCATTTAGTCATTTAGCCTATCGTTCTAAAATACAACACTAATTCGCTATCGGCCTCTATAGATTGTATATACGCTTTCATAGTAGCTACTTAAATGATGACTGTCACGGCGTATACGCCTCATTAGGGCCCACGATATGCTCGGAAGTCAATAAAACTCTGCTAGTGGTTAACTTGGACCAGTACCTATGGTTTGATATGGGGATGTGATCAAGTTCCGAATCGTACCGCAGGTACTGTGCTGTACTTTTGCCTCAGTATATTTACTTTAGAACTTGTACACTTGGTGAGAAATGCATTAGGTGCCAAATCTGTCACCTTATTTATGCCATTCCTTTAATAGGTTGCATTGCATTCATCATGTGCCTTCATGTACCTCTTGTTGCTAAGAGTACAATGATATACAAAGGATAAGAAAACACAAGTGATGTGATGCATATATGCATATGAAAAATGGTTGAGACCCGAAAAATATGACAAATTATATGCCTAAACAGATGTGACAATAAGTTATTGGTTTGTGAAGAAGCGGGTCTTTATGCTGTCACAAACAAAATACTGACACACAGGTTTAGGCATACTAGTTAGATATGTCAATTAATGCTCTATGCATATATGCATTGCATTTATGTAACTCACTTCCAAGACTTTTTTATCTAGTTAAAATGGAGGAACATTTGTTATTGCATGTGGTACTAGTTACTAATGTGTTATTGGTCTATAGCTGACCAATATTGTTTTGAAACATGTCAAGTACTCTAGGGATAATGGTTGTTTGAATGTGTATTATTGTTGTTGTAGGCACATGATGACACCTTGATACTCCTAACATTTCTCCCCTACCCAATCAACCATGTGCATTAACCACGTTTTTAAGTTTTGTTTTGCTAGTCAAATCATAGGGTGGTCATCAATGTCGAATCTAAATTATTGTAATTTTGAAAAAGATAGGACGTGATCAAGTATCTTAAACTTCTTTTTCTAATGATTAAGCATAAGAATATTTTGATTCTTGATTAGAGTTAACAATATGTTGGTATATGTTAAGATCCATAAGTGCATATACAATAGGAGTAGGACATGTGACATGAGCTTTTCTCTCATGAAATCGTTTTAGCTTATTCTGATTTCTGACTTTTTGATCGACTAATTAACATGGTAGCCATCCTTTTCGTGAGAGACCGGCGTAGCCACTCCACATGCCGCTTTCGGTCATGAGATGAAATATGTCATCTTCTTAAAGGGCCAAATAGATGATACAAATGAGGTCATTATCATTAAGTAGCAATATAATGAACCATGCATAACCATGTTCCTCCAAAGAGGTGAACTTTATCTAGGACACATAAAGAAGTGGCCACATGCATCCTTGGAATGAGGGTTGTTAATTTGCTCGTGGGCCATTTGTACATCTTGTATAATGCTTGACACGTTTAGAGGTACGTGAAAATGATTTAATACAAAACGTACTTTAGAAATATATGTATGTATTTAAACGGTGTATTTGTCCTTAACAAACATGATGCGTATGATATATTAGACTTTTAGCCTATAACAAATGGTTAACTTCTAAAAAGAGACTCGTGTAGATATATACAAATGATAAAATAATACATGCCTTTTTAAGGGTAGATATATACAAATGATTTAAATTAGACGTATTTGGCATATGGGAAAATATTCCATCTTTTACAAAGGGGCCACAAGCCATGTTACAAGTTTTTTTAAGAGGATATGATACCTTTATATCACATGATGCATCGACACAAAAAGTAATTCGTAGATCTAGAAATAATTTAATTAGGTGCTAAGGAACATACCTTATGCTGCTAATTCAATGTGCATGTTCTTAGCAACAAAAGAAGAACATCTTCTTTATCAAGAAATAATAACACCTGAAACAACATTTTAGATACATTTATGTGTGTGTGACCAAAATAATACTGCATGTGTAGTGTGTGTATCGCGATTGTTAATGGTATCAGATGTGTTTGTTCTTTCTTTCTGAGAACGAACACATTAATCTAACCTACTTTACATCTATAAGTCCATTTATGTCTATATTGAGATCGACTTGAACCGACCTCTTGGTTAGAGGATCGTGTTAGTACCACGTGGCTACAAGCTCATTTCACATAGGTAAACCGAGAACAACTAAAAAAATGTCCTATGCGCAAACACATATTGAAGATCTACAGTAAGAATACGAGAATTTCGACCTTGTTGAAGCTAGGTCTAGTGGTGCTACCCGAAGACTTAAATGAATAGCCATCGCGCAGATATGAAAAGTCTTTTTTAAACCTAGCATTAAGGGCGTAACGACGAGGTGTCAATATTATGGTTGTTAAGTTGTTGGTAGCCTAACTAATATTGACAAACGAGCCATGTTAATTATTTTAGGTTTTTGAACGTCTCAATCACACAAGAAATATCTATTTTATAAACTTTTTGATACCGTTATATATATCAAGGTTGTTTTTAGTTTATGGAATTTTATTATACATTGACTTATGACCAACTAGTGAAAAATGCATAACCAATATAGAAATAAAGATCCGTGAGGGAGAGTATGAGAAGATAAATCAATTTATGCCGACTGAGCCTTGATGTTGATGCATTATTTGGATGCAAGTTTATTTCAACAACCTTTGAAATAATCGTAAACACGGATTTTAATAAATTTTTTTATGTAAGTAATTTTAAAAAACTCATAATAAACGATCTTAAGTTCATAATTGATATTACGAGCACCAAAAATGTCAGCTGATTATATTTGATCTTGTATCCCCGATCGTTATTTTTAATTCAAAACCCTTTAAAATTAATATAATAGATCCAAGTTGAGACTTGAGAGTCGAGCTCAATGTCAGATTATCTGTACAGTATGTGTTTTTATAAAATTTGAGCTCGTGCTCAATGTCGATCAACCTAATTAGCTTAGTTATTAAAAAGGCTTCGAGTTAAGCTCGTACTCTTTTAACTTGACTTTTGAGTTGATTTATTAACGAGTCGTGTTCAGTTAACTGATCACTAGCAACGAGTCGTGTCTAGTTGCAGAAGATGAAAACATAATTAACTATATTGGAAAGAGGTGAGTTTAAACATCATATAGTTTTCCCCTATACATAATTAACTATATTGGAAAGAGGTGAGTTTAAAAGGCTTTTTACTTAACTTTCGAATCATTAATCTAATAAACCTTTAAACTAAACTTGTTAAGCTCGCACAAAATACTAATTTTAAAGAGCTAGAAAATGGGATGAGAACTTGAAACATGCAAAATTCCATTGATTGGAGTTTTGGATTGTAGCTTTCATGGGTTGTGGGGATGAAGAATCATTTTCTGATAAAAAAATGATATGTTAAGTTAATGTGTTCATCATATATGATCAGCATCCACCGTTCCGTACTCTTTTACATTTATTTATTAAAAACAAACCTTATCAGATGCTAGTATATCGTTTATGTTTTTATTCTACATGTCTTTATCATTTGTTTCTATGGGTTAAAATTTATAAAAATGGACTACTGTAAATATCAAGCAGTATATATCTTCATGACATACTTGTTATAGACTAGAACTTTGCAACTAAAAGCTACGCCTTTGACGTGCAGCGTGACATATCAAACAAGAAGTTGTAAGTTCAAGCAAGTTGCGGCGTGTGCGATTCTAAAAGCTAAAACAATAATGGATCTACGATCGATCATAAAAGTTTAATTATGTGTGGTACTGAAAATACCATTGAGCATTCATTAGGCGTTTTGTACATATTACTAGCAGACAGGATTTTATTATTGCGATATCGTATGAAAAGATTTATGGATAACATGAAAGGGTATATTCATATGGCATATCTTGTTCTCATCATGCTTTACTGAATGATGAATGACACTTGAATCATATCAACTGAAAATAATGTATCTTAAAAGTTTGATTATTAGTTGCCGGAAATTTCAAAAATGACTAACAAAAATGATTATGTGTTTTCTACGCATTTTCCACCTTTATTACATAAGTTTCATTTGTTGTTTAGTTTTAAAAATAACAAGAATGATGATGACCAATATGAGTCAACAGATGATATTCTTGAACCATTTGCAATCTTTTGATGAGTCATAGAATCATACCTGGTTAAGGTAAAGATCTTTTTCCTATATAACGTGTCATGTTACATCATCAGGATTTCTTGTTTTCCAGCATGTCACATCATTTGGAATTGGACTTATTTTGTCATTCATACTCTCTTAGATAGTTAGACCAAAATGGGCCGAAAATGAATGGCCCATGTAAAATTTGTATCGACGCGTGATATTGTTAAATAAGTCTAGTACCACGACATAGTGCACTCGTGGCGTAACCTATGATTTGAGATGGTTGGTCCGGGAGATGCAATTGCTCGGTTGCAGTTAAAGAGTCTTAAATCAGTGTTTCGTTGGGTGGTTATTGATATGTGAAGATTCAACTTAATTGGCTACAATGGATATCAGTCATTCAGTCGCTATTCGCTAACTAGTTATGTAGAGGAAGATCGACATATTCTGTTACTTAAAAGCTACAATAATAAACTATATAAAGGATCAATGCATTTTGCTACGGGTATCAAGTGAACAAATTAAGTCATTAACTGCTATTGTGAAACTATCCTCATCGCATTGTGGTGAAAATCAAAGATGTCGCATCTGAAAACTCAAACAACGGAAGAGCTTATATACAACTTGGCGTGAAAATATTGACGAAATGTACATATGAACACTAACGAAAACGTATAAATGTTCATAATGGATACGAACATATAGTTAGCATATTGTAAAATTGAAGAATCATGAATATACCACATATGGATACAGAGAACGTTGAGTTTAAGTACTGCACATACTGTAAGCCTAGAAAATCTGTCAACAAGATAAAAGACGTGAATTTAAAATTAAAAAATATTGAAAACCATGTGAACTAAAAAAGTAAATTCAAAAACATAAAAATAAAATTGACATGAATTTAAAATAGCAACGTGAATTCCAAAAAAATGCAAAGCATTTGAAACATGATACAGAACATCACTTAACTAACGACTAGACCATCTTTCGCATAATCAAAATGACTTTCAATTCATAAACAGAACGCTGCACGCGATAAACATGTGTTGAGATTCTTAATTACCAATTATAAACCATGCCATTCAACTTCTTAATGAACATTTTGCTAAAACAAAATCTTTTCAAAAATAACATCGAACATAAAAAAAAAACTAAACCATCTTTTAACGTGAAAACTAAAAACATGAATTCAAAACTAACCTTTTGACAACAATTCAAAAACCTTAATTAGCATAGTAACGTGAATTCCAAAAAATCAAATAAATAATAAAAATAAATAAAAGAGTTAATAAATAACGCTTGGCATTGTACTTGATGGGCTTCGAAACCATGACCAACGAGGAAATGTCTGTTCTGCCTCATCTTCTTTCCTAGCTTCTTCTTGATAAAAATGTTTTGTGTGAAGGCTTGACATAACATTTATATTAAATCTTGGATTTGTTAACATATCTCAACCAATTAGATCATATTATAAAAGGTGACGATGAAGATACCATGTTGATTAATTTTGTGAGATTTTTGTCCGCCGAAAGTAGAATGACCAAAAATAATAAAGAATGATTCCCCGAAAATTGCTCGCTGGACTATTGATATGTGAATTTCATTATGTTTCAGGAAATAATTTCTTGCATGTTTATGTTTTATATTTATGGCACTTGTATGTTTGTAAAAAGTAATTTGAAAATTAATAAAAAATTGCAATGGACACTTAGATCCGGTTTATGTTTTGTATTCATTAATAGTGATTTGAAAATGAACAAATAGTTGTAATAACTAGTTGTAATAAATATCACCACCAAAAACATCACCATCATCTTAACACAACAAACATCACTTCCAAAACACACTTAAACACAAATATACTTCAAAAACCAAAACACACACACACACAACAACAACTTCTACAACTCGGTCGTCTGAACGACCGAGTTCTCGCAAAACAACAACAACAACGCATCATAAGGGTGTGTGTAATAAATAGCATGCGTCAAATACCTCTCGACCTAGGCACAAGACGCGTGTTTGTCATCACCACTAGTCTAATGGCATGTTATGTCTTATATTTCATGAATTCATGCCTAATGTGTAACATAACCATCACTAAATGGCTTATTGGTAAGTGATTTGGTTATCTCAAATTTTAAGAGTACATAATCTCGTTGAGTGTGTAAATTCAGTGGTGGTAAGTGAAGGATTAGAAATGATTGGGGTTAACCATATGAGTCGCATACATCATAGTCAAAAAGCTTCCCGCTCCCAATAAACCTCACTCATTTATGCCTAGTGTGTAACAAATAGATATTAAGGGACCAATGATGCCCTATTTTATATTTTAGTATTCACTGGGGAATGAATTTGTATTACGACAGGTTGACACCCTTTTGATAAGGCTCTTTGAACTATAACAATTAGGAACTAAAACACTATGAGCCGAAAACAAGAGTACTCTAAAACAATAATAATAAAATGTCTGGATATGGTCTTGATGAGTAAATTCTACTAAAAACACAATCATAAAATAATTAAAAATAATGATGAAACAAAACTAATCAAATACGAGGAGAGAAAAAAAAAATAAAAAATTCTTGCACTATACTCATGCTTAAATGTATATTTAGAATTGGGTAACATTAGTTCACTGGTTTATACTGAAGTGAGTCACTTTATTACAACAAATAAAATACCGCAACACAGATTTAAGCCTACATCTAGACGTGACTTTAATCCTCTCTATCATTTCTCGTTACTCTGTATTTTTTTATCTGTTTTTTATCTACCTTATCATATAAACTAAAAACCGAGACATGTAAATGTAAACAAAGGGGCTAAAACAAATTTCTCAAATCCTAAAGGACTAAACAAACACACAACCACTCGAATTTACCAAATGCCACCTAGCTAGAGTTTCAATTCTTTCACACATTCCCTCACACCTCACTACAAACACCGCCGCCGCCGCCGCCGCCACCATGACGACCGTCGTACCCACATCAGAAGAAGACCCCGCACTCGCCGTCGTCCGTTTCACCGCCGAGATGTCATGGGCTGAAGCCGGCCCAGAGGTACAATCACTAAACCCTAACCAATTTATATAATGTAGTATGATGCATTTAGGGCTAATTTGGTGTTTTTTAATGGTTGTTAGGTAGGTGAAGCACAAGTGAGTAGTTTGTGTACGGAGGCTCAGGAATGTATGATTGGTGGGAGATGGTTTGATTTGGCTTCGTTAATGCTCACTTCTGCTAATTTGCTTTTTTCTAAAGCTAACGATAAAGGTATTTATTTTTTTTGGCGTGTATTCGTTTCGTAGTGTTATGGCACCCACATGCGCCTATAACAGTTATAGTTGGTTAATGTGTTTTGGATATAATATGGAATAGGAAATAGGGAATTCGGGAAATGTGGGACGGTTTTAAGGTTTTTTTTTAAGGTTGTACTATTGTAGTTTGTGAATGTAGAGTATTGGTGCTTTGCTTGTGGAGATTGGTTAGGATGGTGGTATGACTGTTTAAGTAAAGATGAGGTCTTTGGATGCGTGTTTTGTTGGCGAATTGGGGAGATAGTAGTGTTGGGTATAAGAAACGGGGATCTCGTAGTGCACTATGCTGGCATTTTATCGATATTATACTGGTTCTGCTTATGTCAGTTTTATGCGGCTGATCTATCGATATATCTAATCTTAAGAAAGATGTGCACGGATTATTCTTCTGAAATGCGTCTTGTTATGATGTGTCAGTTTAGATACTAGATACCACAAATGGGATGTGGTCAAACGAAATTTCTATAAGCACTAGTTAAGTGGTTTCATAGTGACTCTGTTTTTATATGCATATATACAAGACATGTTTTCGAATTCAGACATTTTTCTGTCTTTATCGCAGATCTTGAGTGCATCTTCACTGTCATCTGCAATCTTGTTAAGAAGCCTGAAAGCGTTGACGAATCATTGGAAATCGCGAAGCTATTATCCGAAAAAATCGCCCAACAACCAAACGAAAAACCTGCGCTACGATTGAAGATGTAAGCTCAAATTGTTTATATTGTAGCTTTGGACGAAACATTCTCTCATTTTAACTTTTTCTCCATTTCTTCAGCTTGTTGAATCTGTACAACATGTTGGAGAACTCTTACGGAAGTTTCCTTGTTTACATGAAGGGCCTTGAGGTTGCAGCCAATGGGAAGGTCACTGAACATATCACACCTTCTTTCAAAAAGATAGACACCTTATTGAAAGAATGGAATCTAGGACTGCAAGATCAAAGAAAGCTTTATCTTGCCATTTCTAATATTTTGAAGGAACAAAAGAGGTATTAGTAATGGGTATAACTTTCCGAACTAGCTGCCTTTTAGTTTAACTAAGTTAGTTTAATTTTTGTTTTTCTGTCTGAATGGATTCTCAGCTCAGCTAAGGAAAACTTCAAGTTTCTGACCAAGTATCTGGCTACGTTCTCTGGTGAGGATGCAGACGGTATGAATGAGGCGAAGGAACAGGCAGCTTACACAATTATTGAATTTGTCAAAGCATCTGACATGTTTCAGGTATATATCTAAATTTACTCGGGGACCAACATAATGTTGTCATGAATGTTTTTAATCCATGAATAGTGTAAACCTGTCGTAGAGCTCTTTAAGACATTGTTATGACGCTTGCAGTGCACTTTGACCTATTCTTATGAAGCAAATAGTATATGTTGGAAGGAAACTAAGTTATCTGGGATTTGTGCTGTAACTATAACATATGAGCTATTCTTACCTTAAAAATAGTAGCAAAGGAAAGTAAATATTTTCCTTCTTGAAATACAAGTTCTGCTGAAGTTAAAAGGAGAATTAAGTTGTGAAACTCTAACTTAAGATTTTGTAGGGAGAATTTATAACTGCAAAGATTGTGCGGTCATATGTGGGCTGCATCTTTATATACCTATGCCATTGTTTTTGGGGAGTAGTAATTAGAGGATCTCTGTGATTGCTTATCTTTTCTGGTTATCTGTTCTTTTTAAGCAGAAAAGCACATTTTCCATCCAAACACTGTCTGCTTTTCTACTATAAAAAAGCATAAAAGTAGTTTTGATAAGCAGGTTAGGAGGTGTTTATTTCGTGTTAGATATTTGACATTGAAATATACTTTTTACTTTCGTATTTAACTTAAAACCATGAACATGATTGAAAAATTATATTAATTTTATTATTTTTACAAATGTATTGTGTGTTTTATAAAATAAGCAAATCCAAAAACTGGTTCCAAAAGTACTTATTTTCTAGCAAAAGCACAAGCAGAAAAAATAAGCAATCCCAAACATCGACTTACTACGCAAAACTTATCAAGCAGGGAGCGTGTCTCCTTTTAGTTCGATGAACAGGCGACTGGCGACTGACCATTTATACGGTCCATGACCAGTCAGGAGCAGCAAAAAACTAGAGACCTGTAATATAGTGGAAGTTTTGTAGCTGTACATTTATGCTTCCAGTATCCAACAAGACCATAATGTTAGTTTATATTGTGATGTCTGTTGGGCATTCACCTCAGAATAAGGGTGTGCATCCAAAACACCGCCGCCAAGACCGGACCGGACCGAAAACCGATTGATTTAGACTTTTCGGTCCGTACCGTCTCCAAATTAACTTTTGGTCCGGACACCGAGGACCGTAATGAAGCCACGGACGGTAAAGTCCGGTCTCGGTCGGTCCGACGGTCGGTCCGGTCCGTTCGGGTTGTATGCTCACCCTTACCTCAGAATGGCTATACATGCTTTTGATTGCTTTTTTGTATCTCAACTACACAAGTAATGATGCGGCGGTAAACATTTTTACTAAAGACAGTTACACAAAAAGGCGGGAATTTGAGCAATAAAGTTACATAGACCATTATAGATGCAATTGGCATAACATAACAAGTGAGCAGTAACTGTTTTAGGCGTTTGTACATATTCTTCATGCCTTTAATACTGGGTTATTGGTAGTCTAATTTTCTTGTTAGTTTTAGTTTATTGCAGGCTTCCTGTTTCTGTTTACATACTATTACTCTGTGACTAAGTTGATCATCTTGTTCAATTGTCATGCAGTGTGATCTGCTTGAGATGCCAGCTATAGCGCACTTAGAGAAAGACGCCAAGTATGCATCGATATATCAGCTTCTAAAGATATTTGTTACTCAGAGGTTGAATGCGTACTTGGAGTTTTATACAACAAATTCTGCATTGCTTGAAAGCTATGGTGATTACCAATATCATATTTTAATATTTATAGCGAGTTACTGAGTTATTTCTGTTCTCGTTTCAAATTTGAAGAATTGTGTTTTTGGCATTGTTTAGGTCTTGTCCATGAAGACTGTATAGCAAAAATGAGGTTGATTTCATTGGTGGATCTTGCCTCTGATGAATCTGCTCAAATTCCTTATTCTGTAGTCAAGGATACTCTCCAGGTATATACACTAATCTGCTCAAATGAGGTTCTTTCTGTTTACATAGATGTTAAGTATTCTGAATCTGGGGTTGATTACAGATAGAGGATGAGGAGGTGGAATCATGGGTGGTCCGAGCAATTACTGCAAAACTGATTGATTGTAAAATTGATCAGATGAATCAAGTCGTTACAGTCAGGTGTGTAGAAACTATAATCTCTGTTTTTCCTAGTTTATTGGTTTTTTAGATATGGAAATTATTATGACTAATTTACTGATTCATGTTGTGTGTAGCCGGTACACTAATCGTGTTTTTGGGCCGTCTCAGTGGCTTGCTCTAAGAACAAAGCTGACAAGTTGGAGGGTAAAGCATTTACAGCTCAACCTTTGAATCAAGTGTGTGCAATTTTTACCCACTTATTTATTAGCAAGTGTATTTTTTTCAGGGTAACATTGCAAATGTCATAACGACTATTCAAGCAAACAAGGTTACGGAAGAAGGAACTCAATCGATGCAAGGGTTGATGATACGTTAGACATTTTCTTTCATCTCTTGCTAACCGTTATGAGCAATCTTTATCATTCAAGACCAAAAGCGCACACAGAAGTCTTGTTAGTCTTGTTACCTGTTGCTCTTACATGAATCATGATTCCGGAAATTTTGCCCATTATTTTGAGCTCTAATTTTTTACCTTTTTTTAATTTTGAGCATGTACTGTTACTTTGCTTTAGCAATTGGATTTGCTTATTCCGATATAGGTGTCTACTTGGTATAAAAAAGATACAAGCTGATTTGTTATAGTCTTCAAATGTAATGAATGATTTATGGTACACAACAGGCATAAAATCTTCACAAGCATGTCGAACCAAAAATATTGTGATGCATTGTTTAATTACACTTGTTGATTTTACGGAGTAAAATTTTGAATCTCATATAATTTGATTTTAGTGAAACAAAAAAGTATGTGATCATCATTTGTTAACTTTAGGAGGGTTATAAATGTAACTTTCCCAATATTTATTAAAACTTTGACGATCTAAGCGGTCGATATAGGTTTTACGAATTTATGGAAACTTTACTTAATTAAACCAATAAGTTAAAGTCGGTAACATTACAAGCCTACGCTATTATAAATACGTAAGTGCCTCTCACGTTTGCTAATCGCACACAATTATATTTTTTTCATCGTCAATTTACGCTTTAACTTCTTAGCAGTATATCATATATCGATTGATCAAATACATTCGTTTTACCTGAAATATCAATGGCCACGTTTATGAATGTGATGGCTCTTCAACATCATCATGCTAGTTATCAACCCTCATATGTACAATATCTTCATGGTATGCTTCAACAAGAAAATAGTTATTACAGTGTACGTCGCAACACCAACGATCAAGTGTTGAAATCCAGATGGACGTTTCCAGGGGATAAGTATCTGAAGTTGAACACAGACGGTAGTTCAAAAGGAAATCCGGGTCCATCAAGTTTCGGGGGTCTGCTTAGAGATGGTAAAGGGAGATGGGTGTGTGGGTACATGGGAAAGATGGTGGGAAGATCATATACGGCTCTCGAGGCTGAAGTTTGGAGCATATATAATGGGTTGTGCTTAATCAAAGAAAAGAATCTCTCAAAGGTATTGATAGAGACTGATTGTGAAGAGGTTCTAAGGTTGGTGTCGCAAGAAGTTGATAAGTATCACTCGCTTAAGCTTGTTTTGGATGCTATCGGGGATATGATGACCGAGCAAAAGTGCTATGTAGTTCATACGAGAAGAGATGGAAACCAATGCGCAGATATGTTGGCAAAATTAGGCGGAAGACAATATGAGGAGTACATCGTGTTGGAACAACCACCCGTGCTCTTGGTACCATATTTGGTGCGGGATGCAAAGGCTGCTTGTGAGTTTGAAGGAAATCGGCAATGATTACATGTGAGGGTTGTAGTTTTGATAGGGTCGTGTTTCTTGATATCATACAGAAACAATTATGTAAATATATGAACTGTGATCATAGTTCAAGATGTAAAGTTGTTATAGAAGTCAGTTTCTTTACTTATTGTGATGAAAGAGGCGTTGCAATTGTTCGAATTTGAACTTTGAATGAACATTAAATGTTAGAAAATCATCTTATTCTTGTCAAGTAATTTTTGACACTTGGGGTTTAAGACATTGTGAATAATATGACCTTGGTTTTGAAATCTTAAATAATTTCAACTAAAATATAGTACGAGAAGAACAATTGTTTCCTTAATCTATCATTAACATATGTGATGTATTTAATTCATTTAGAGGCAAACAAACTTTATGACCATAGTTTGACACGAGTGTGGAACCCGCGTGACGCAATGGACGCTTTTAAAGCGACTTACTTTGAATGACACTTAAACCTGGGATTAATTTTGCCAAGTTGCTATAGATAGCAATTAACGACTACAGACTTACTGCGATCGTCACTTAAACCTCGGTGAATGTTTTGCCAAGTTGTGAAACTTTGCATTTAATGTTTGGACTTATTTCAGAACGACACTTAAACCTCGCGACTATTTTTGCTAACTTAAAAACTTTCGATTTAATGTTTTGTTTGCTATGCTACAGTGTTTTTGGGAAACTTTTGTACGCTTTTTAGTATTATATACAAACTAGTTGAGTACCCTGCTATATGCAACGGAATTTAAACAAATGATATTTATTTTCTTACAATAACAGGAAATCAAGTGGTTGTTTTAAAAGTAGCATGATGATTGAATCATGTTACCACCATAAGAAGATACTAAAACATCACTCACAATTGATACAAAACGAGTGGGTTGGTGCCCGCGTTATTGCGAGGGACGCGGGTGTCGTAGTTTAATCTGATTGTTACGCGTCGCGTGATTGTGTTCGATAGTAGAAATACACATCCATAAATCTAACGTTCGACCAATTTATTTATATATAATAAAACATTTCAAAAATTGGACGTCATTGGCCCTTTAGTTTAAAAAAAATTATGAGAATTTTTAAAGTTATTTAATAGGTTAAAGGTGCATTTTGAAAGTTTTTTTTTTTTTTTTTTTTTTTTTTTTTTTTTTAACTATATATAGACATTAAACTTCAACATATTTTATAAAATCATACGATGTAAAAACATATCAATATTTCTACTGCTTTGTTCGTTATCGTGAGACCTTTTTGAAGGTATTTTTTATATTCAAGAAATCGCGAAGTATCTATAAGCTACACGATAAATAAATTTTGTTATATAAAAAAGTCGTAAATAACAAGAAGTTTAGGGGTGTTTCGTAATTTACTTTCTTAACTTTTATATATATAACAATTTTGAATTTTGTAATGGAAGGACCAATGGGATGAGACTACTTCATGACAAGATTCATTGCTAAATGATAGTATATATAAATAGTCGATTGATTAAGGGTTTTTGTCGTACGATAACAACGTATTTTCAGCTTTGTATCGTTTTGATACGTGTATTTTTTTTGTTTCACTTAATGTAACGTATTTTCGGGTTTTGTGCTACTTTGGTACGTACAAGTACGGGCTACCGGATAAAAGTGTTATTTTACCGGATAAAAGTGTTATTTTACCGATAAAAATCTAAGTGGAATATTTTAAGCACATAAATGGTCCCCGTGGTTTGTCGGGTATCACAAATTTGGTCCCTAAAATGTTTTCATCCGCTTATATCGCCGTCCGCTTTTACGCTTTAACACGTTGTCCGCGTTTTATACGTTTAGATAAGCTTTTATCCGTTTTCGTCCATTTTATTTCCTTTTTTCCATTTTCTTACGTTTTTATATGTTTTCGTCCGTTTTCGTATGTCTTTGTCCGTTTTTATATGTTTACATCCGTTTTTATATGTATTTGTCTATTTTTATACGTGTTGGTCCGTTTTCTTATGTTTTTATACGTTTTCGTTCATTTTTATACGTTTTCGTCCGTTTTTATACGTCTTCGTCCATTTTCTTATGTTTTATACGTTTTCGTTCGTTTTTATACGTTTTCGTTAGTTTTTATATGTTTTCGTCCGTTTTCTAATGTATTTATACTTTTCGTTTGTTTTTATACGTTTTTATCCATTTTTATACATTCTCGTCCGTTTTATACGTTTTCGTCCATTTTCATATGCTTACATCTATTTTTATACGTTTTCAGCCGTTTCTATATATGAAAAAGTACGAAAACGGACGAAAATGTACGAAAATATTAAAAAAACGGTTTAAAATGTACGAAAAAGTAAACAAAAAAACGTATTAAAACATGTAAAAATGGATGTAAACATATAAAGACAGACAAAAATGTACGAAATCATAAGAAAATGGATGAAAACGTATAAAAATGGACGAAACGTGTAAACAAATGAAAACATGTAAAAACGGACGAAAACGTACGAAAATGGTTAAAAGCATATGAAAAAGTAAGAAAAACGTATTAAAACATGTAAAAACGGATGAAAACGGTTAAAACACATGAAAAAGTAGAAAAATGTATTGAAACATGTAAAAACAGATGTAAACGTATAAAAAGGCCGAAAACATACGACAACATAAGAAAATGGAGGAAAGCGAATAAAAATGGACGAACACGTGTGAAAACGGATGAAAACAGATGAAAGTGTATAAAACGAAAAAGCGGAAAAACGGATGAAAATGTATAAAACGGATGAAAACGTATAAAAACGGACGAAAAAGGATGAAAACGTATAAAACGGATGAAAACGTAAAAACATAAGAAAACGGTTAAAAAATTTAACAAAAATTTTAGGAACTAAATTGTGATACCTTGCAAACGACAAGGACCATTTATGTAATTAACTCAAAGATTTATTATAAGTGGAAATCCTACGTGGCATGTCCACGTAGGATCATAACTCTGGTTCCGGTAAAACAAAGTAGCACGTATTAAAGTAGCACTAAACCCGAAAGTACATTACATTAAGTGGAACAAAAATAAGTACATTTACCAAAATGGTATAAAGCTGAAAGTTCGTTACTATTGTACGGCTAAAACCCATTGATTAATAACAAGTTTGCTAATTGTAGCCGAACTTAAGGGCATTTACTATTGTGGTTTATGAAAAGGTTTATAAAATTATAAAAAAGTCTAAAAACTTGTAAACCATAATAAACATCCATTTCAAGCTTGTTTGACATAAACGGGGTCTAGAATATTGATTTTTTTTATAATTTAATGTATTTGAACTGTGAGATATTTATAAAACTTGAAAAGGTTTATATATAATGAGGATAGGTTTATAAAATAAAAAGTTTATAAATTAATACTATAACTATAGTTGATGCTCTATGATTATAAACATGTAAATGACATTAATATATATACTCAAATTTGTAACCTAATTTTTATTATTACAAACATGTAAATGACATTAATATAGAAACTCAAATTTGTAACCTAATTTTATTATTACCATAATGAATATATCTTTATTATAATTGTAACAACCCCTGTATGTTGATTATGCTATTTGTACAATGACATTATAACCCTGATCAGTTTTGGAACTTTTATCATCGATTTAAGTAAAAAAAAAAAAGAATTATACAGTAGTATAGGCATTCAAATTAAACAAAATAGAGCATTGATTGACATGCATAACTGACATGTTTAATTATGTCTAAACTTATATGTCAGCATCCTGATTGATGACAGTAGGTGATCGCTTCTTCACAAACCAACAACTTATTAACACATCTATTTAGGCACACAATTAGTCACATTTTTACACGATACATTTCTTGTATTGTCTTTCTTGTCATCCATTCATCCATCACACGAATTGATCCACATCAGATAAAAATTTAAAGAGGGATGGTAGACTTACAAAAAAACTTTCAGAAAATCAAGAGTTGGATGTGTTTGATTGGTGCATTTAGGTATATGTTCTCTCTCTTCTTTTCAAACACACCAATCAAACACATCCAACTCATTTTGTGGAAGTTTTTGTGAGCACCCTCAAATTTAAAATCAAAGGTAAATTGAAAATTATGTCTCTAATGCTTTTCGAATCACGCAAGGATTACCCGTGACAAATTTTGTTAAAAAGGCCACTAATCTTTACGTTTTTTGCAAAAAACATACAGAGAAGCACTGCTCACTAGCACGCGTTAGTGTTCTCGTAGTTGTCTCGTCCCCGAGGGTAGTCTTGTCATTTCACCGCTCCCGCCTAAATCATCATGACACCAACCGATTACTATCACTTAACCTAATAAACCCTTAAACATGTTTTGATCAAAGTTCAATGTCATATTTCTTCCCTAAACTTGTTAAAAACACTTCGAAATCAGCTAAAATTTGAAAATGATGGCTCATCTGTTTGGGAAAAACCGAGCGCGATGTTCCCCGATCCATGATCTTGATAAAGTTTACGGTAAGTTTGGTTATTGTTAATTGAATGATTTTTTTAGTTAAATATAATGTTAATAGCATACACAATATGATTAGGAATTAGTTTACACATTAGGATGGTTTTTTTTCTTAGGGTGTGTGTTGATGTTTATTCTTTTACATAGAATCAAACCACAACTTGTTCTCGCTAAAATCATTCACAAGTGGTGATTTCACCTCACCACTAGGTTCTCCATTATAGATTGGTACGATCCGTTGATTATGATCGGTTTTCATTTGATTAGTATGATTCGTTGTTAGATGGCCTAGGTGTCAAGAATAGTCAGATTTTATTGTCTCATTATAGGATACTAGCTGAGTCATTGGATGATGGTTTGTTGCCTTTGATGGATGATGACGATGTTGTTAACTTGTTGAACTTGGTTCCTACATATAGAGAAATTGAGGTTTACATTAAGGATCATGGCAAAGAATCCAATATTGTTGATGAAATCTTGGATGAGACTGCTACTGAAAAAGTTGATGCTTTTCAGAATGCAAGTCAAGCTTCAACAAGCAAACCTGATGGAGGCAGTGTTAGCAGGTTGTTGAGTGACATAGACAATCCTATGGGACAACATGTTAACGATAATGTCGCGGGAGAAGAAGCTGAGCAACAATCACCAATTGTGGATGATGACTTGTTCCAACAATACACTCCTGTAGGTGTAGATGATGGTGTTGAAGAAGACGAAGACTATACAGACATGATAAATGAACTTCAACGAGGGAATGAGGATGTTGTGATAAGGACTATTCAAGCAAACAAGGTTACGAAAGAAGGAACTCAATCGATGCAAGGGTTGATGATACGTTAGACAATTTCGTTCATATCTTGCTAACCGTTATGAGCAATCTTTATCATTTAAGACCAAAAGCGCACACACATGCATAAGTCTTGTTAGCCTTGTTACCTGTTGCTCTTGAATCATGATTCCAGAAAATTTGCCCATTATTTTGAGCTCTAATTTTTTACCTTCTCTCGTTTTGAGCATGTACGGTTACTTCGGTTTAGCAATTGGATTTGCTTATTCCGATATAACATGGTATAAAAAATATTCAAGCTGCTTTGTTAGGCTGGTTCCAGTAAGGTCGATCGACCCATGCTCGATCGATTCATGAATCGATCATCCTTGCTGTGGGACATGTCAATCACAAGTTTTTTAATTAACTCGATCGTATGTATGATCGAAACAAACACACACATAAAAACAACACTCTCCCTTTTTAATTAATTTTATTAAAGGTCGTCTTTACTGGGTCACCCAATCGCCTGAAGGTCACTGGAGAGAGAAAGCTGACGTGACAGTGAAAATGAAGGGGATTGAATCCCCTTACTGAAACCAGCCTTATGGTCTTCAAATGTAATGAATGATTTAGGGTACACGATGTTGTACGTGTATGGACCAGGCATAAAATCTTCACAAGCATGTCGAACCAAAAATATTGTGATGCATTGTTTAATTACACTTGTTGATTTTACGGAGTATAATTTTAAATTTCGTATAATTTGATTTTAGTTAAACAAAAAAGTATGTGATCATCTTTTGTTAACTTTAGGAGGGTTATAAATGTAACTTTTCCAATATTTATTAGGGAGGAGGGAGTGGAGGTCGGGTAGGGTATCGAGTAGCATGTATCCGAGCGGGTACACCGCCCCGCCTATGTCGGGTAGTTGGATCGAGTACCAAATTCGAGTTGTGAAGCCGAGCGAGTATGTATGTTGTGTTTGTATTTCTTTCTATCTTTTGTCTTTTTTTTTTGGTTTTGCAGGTGTTGAGCAAGGGCTGTGTGTAGAGGTGTTGAGCAAGAAGAAGACTTGTGTGTAGGAGGTGTTGACAAAGAGCTGAAACATTGACCCAAAAGTGTACAGGTAGTGAGGGAGGAAGAAGAAGAAGACTGTAGTGTTTCTTGATAGATAGGGTTCTGTTAGGGTAAAATGGGGTAGTTTTGAGTTGGAGGGTTTTTATTGGATAGAGGTGATGTGGCACCCAGGGTATTAGGGTACCACTCCCTCATGCCTTAAAACTTTCACGATATATCTAAGCGGTCGATATAGGTTTTACGAATTTATGGAAACTTTACTTAATTAAACCAATAAGTTAAAGTCGGTAACATTACAAGCCTACGCTATTATATACGTAAGTGACTCTCACGCTTGCTAATCGCACATAATTATATTTTTTTCATCGTCAAATTACTTTTAACTTCTTAGCAGTTATCATATATCGATTGATCAAATACATTCGTTTTACCTGAAATATCAATGGCCACTTTTATGAATGTGATGGCTCTTCAACATCATCATGCTAGTTATCAACCCTCATATGTACATTATCTTCATGGTATGCTTCAACAACAACGAGAAAATAGTTATTACAGTGTACGTCGCAACACCAACGATCAAGTGTTGAAATCCAGATGGACGCTTCCAGGGATAAGTATCTGAAGTTGAACACAGACGGTAGTTCAAAAGGAAATCCGGGTCCATCAAGTTTCGGGGTGTGCTTAGGGATGGTAAAGGGAGATGGGTGTGTGGGTACATGGGAAAGATGGTGGGAGATCGATACGCTCTCGAGGCTGAAGTTTGGAGCATATATAATGGGTTGTGCTTAATCAAAGAAAAGAATCTCTCAAAGGTATTGATAGAGACTGATTGTGAAGAGGTTCTAAGGTTGGTGTCGCAAGAAGTTGATAAGTATCACCGCTTAAGCTTGTTTTGATGCTATCGGGATATGATGACCGAGCAAAAGTGCTATGTAGTTCATACGAGAAGAGATGGAAATCAATGCGCAGATCTGTTGGCAAAATTAGGCGGAAGACAATATGAGGAGTACATCGTGTTGGAACAACCACCGTGCTCTTGGTACCATATTTGGTGCGGGATGCAAAGGCTGCTTGTGAGTTTGAAGGAAATCGGCAATGATTACATGTGAGGGTTGTAGTTTTGATAGGGTCGTGTTTCTTGATATCATACAGAAACAATTATGTAAATATATGAACTGTGATCATAGTTCAAGATGTAAAGTTGTTATAGAAGTCAGTTTCTTTACTTATTGTGATGAAAGAGGCGTTGCAATTGTTCGAATTTGAACTTTGAATGAACATTAAATGTTAGAAAAATCATCTTATTCTTGTCAAGTAATTTTTGACACTTGGGGTTTAAGACATTGTGAATAATATGACCTTGGTTTTGAAATCTCGTATAATTTCAGCTAAAATATAGTACGAGAAGAACAATTGTTTCTTTAATCTATCATTAACATATGTGATGTATTTAATTTCTTTTAGATGCAAACAAAATTTATGATCATAGTTTGATACTAGTTGAGTACCCTGCTATGCAACGGAATTTAAACAAATGATATTTATTTTCTTCAACACAATAACAGGAAATCAAGTGGTTGTTTTAAAAGTAGCATGATGATTGAATCATGTAACCGCCATAAGAAGATACCAAAACATCACTCACAATTGATACAAAATAGTCGATTGATTAATAATAAGTTTGCTAATTGTAGCCGAATTTAAAGGCGTTTACTATGCTGGTTTATAAAAAGGTTTACAAAACTTATAGTATATAGGAAAAATCAAAAGGTAAAAGTGAAAAGATGAAAATTAAAAAAAATGTTAAAATATATATTTCAAAAGAAACTATTAATACACATCGAAAACCGGTTGACCGACGCTCAAACCCGACGGGTTGACCCGATTCAATTTGACACGTTTTCCGACCCAACCCGTCGAATTGACCGGTTTAAATTGACCCGTTTCAACCAAACGGTTCAACCGGTTGAACCATCCAGTCTAACTACCCAGTCGAACCGGTTTTCAAAACATTATATTTAATCCTCAAATCCTCAAACTTTTATTATTTTCGCTTATAACCCATAAGTTTTTTAATCATTAAAACTATCTCGCTATTATAAAATCACGTTTCTACGATCAAGACTGCCTAGTTATGAAAAAATCTAAAAACTTGTAAACTATAATAAACATCAATTTCAATCTTGTGTTGCATGAAAAGGTCTAGAATATTGAAGTTTTTCATAATTTAATGTATTTGAATTATGTGAGATATTTATAAAACTTGAAAATGTTTATATATAATGAGGATATGTTTAAAAAACAAAAAGTTTTATAAATTAATGTTATAACACAACAATTATAGACCTTTAAAAATGTTTACTATAGTGGATGCTTTATGATTATAAACATGTAAATGATGTATTAATATAGATACTCAAATTTGTAACCTAAATTTTTATGAGAAATTGCATTTTTGGTCTCTAAGGTATGGTCAAATTGTTGGTTTTGTCTCTAATGTTTTGAAAATGCAGCGGTAGTCCCCATTTAAATGGTTTGTTGCATGTTTGGTCTCTAAATTGCATATTTAGTCCCTAAAACTCTGAAGTTTCCGTTACATGTTTGGTCCCTAAATTACAGATTAGGGACCAAACATACAGAAAAACTTTCAAAATGAGAACTATCGCTGCACTTTCGAAACATTATAGACGAAACCTGCAATTTGGTCATACTTTAGGGACCAAAAATACAATTTACTCTTTTTATTATTACCATAAGAGCACTCCCATCCATAACACTATAACACCAATAACACCGTCCACGTCAGCGCTACATCAGCTTTAACATTTAACATTAACATCCCCAAAAAACACTCTCATCCATAACATCCCAATAACACCATAACACCAATAATATTTCATATTTTCAATTCCACCCCTAAACTAAAACAAACACTTCATTAAACACATATTACCCCACACAAACACACACAAACATAAAAACACAATAATCATCTTCATCCTCTCTCCCTTTCAACCCTAGCCGACCACCACTTCACGCCACCACCGCCACACCGCCACCTCCCCAACCACACCACCCACCTCAAAACACTCCCTCACTCGCCTACACGATCCCCAAGGCCACGATCCTCAAAACCTCGCCTACCCTCGTCACGTCACCATGCGCCACCTAACACCACCACAACGCCACCACCGGTCATTTCATTGTGTCAAAACAAAACAAACACTCCAAACAGCCATCATCGAAGTTCGAAAAATTGATTTTTTTTCACCCTTAACGGGCGTTAAAGAGGCAACGCCCCTCTAACGCCGCTATCGAGCTACGCCCAACGGGTAACGCCTTCAACGGCGTGCCGACCCTAACCAAGCATGGAGGTGATGGATGGGTGCTCTAACAAATTTATCTTTATAATTGTAACATCCCCATATGCATATGTTGTTTATGCTATTTGTACAATGATATTATAATCCGATTAGTTTTGGAACTTTTATCATCGACATAAATAAATAAAAGAGTAAATTACACCATTCGTTCTTGTGGTTTATGCGTTGAACGCAACTTTTCGCCTTTTGACCGAAAATGCGCCATTTGTCTTTAAGTGGCAACGTTATCCGTCGTTAGTCCCTCCCACTAACGACATTCACTAACACTCATTAACGGACCACACATGAGGGTAAAATAGTAATTTAAGTCTTTTTCCGACATCCACCACAAACCCAAATTTCTATTTCTCTCTCCCCACCAACTCCTTTTGTCACACCCCAAAATATCGCAATGAACGATAGTGTCATTGGGTATGACGTCATAGCACAAAGTATGGATAAAGAAACGACCTCTAAAATGAGACGTTTTAAAGAGTTTACCATTCGATTAAATAAGTTAAAGTTTACAACACATGAGATTTCCAAGTTTGACAATACATAAAGGTTTACAAAACATGTCGAATGGTAATAGATAAAACACAAGACTCCAATGTATGCCATGAGACCCAAAGCTCCATGAAATGCTATCGCCTTACAACCCGAGATAAATATGCTAAAAGTGTCAACACAAAGGTTGGTGAGTTCATAAGTTTGTGTTAAAATAGTTTGAAATACTTAGAGAATGTTCACACAAAGAAAGGCATTGTAATCCACTCGCCCAAGTTCCGCCCATACAAAACTTGCAACCCGCGTGTTCACAACCCATTGCCTAAAATAGAATGACAATCATGAATATGCGCATTAAGGTAGTTAAAAGTATAAATGTCACCACAAGAGTCTTCCAACATATAAATATTGGGATGTTTGTAAATTAATAGCCTTCCAACAACTTAATTTGGAGCCACTAATTCTTGTATGTTTGTAAATTAATAGCCTTCCAACAACTTAATTTGGAGCCACTAATTCTTGTATGTTTGTTCCAAATTTGCATATGAAATCAAGTATAACCCAATCAAGTATATAACGCAATCAAGTGTAAAGTATAAGTAATGTTGTTTGGCAAAAGAATCTAAACGTTTGGATAAATAAGCATATATCTCCCCCAAATAGTTTATAGGAATATAAATGAGTAAAAGCGGGTATGAACTCACCGGTATGATTGATATGCTAACAAAATGAAGTGCACTAAAATGAAGCTCGGAAACTATCCGCGACCTAAAATGAGTGTTATGACTTGAGTTATGATATGTTGTTGTGAATGCGTGATACAATGTTGTGCATGCAACTCCATATGATATCCATACCACTTGTACGCTTTGGAAATAATGTTTATCATCAAAATATGTTTATGACATCCCGTCATTTTATAAAATACTTTACAAGTATTTATGTTGAAATGATATCCCACGATAGTCATTTAATTATTTATTGTGAAATTATAACTTTCGTCAGAAAATAATGTCGTTGAAATTTTCATGAGAGTGACTAAAAGGCCTTGAAAAGTTAGTCGAAATGGTGTACGTCGAACGTTAGGAAACGAACTCAACGGTTTTGGGAAGCTTGTATCAATATCTCAAAGTTTCAAAGTGTTTAAGTTTCCATCCTAGAGGTCTCGATCACCAAGAAAATATAGGTTAAGTATTGCACTTTAGGCCAAAATAGAGTTAAAGGATGGTTTTCGCAAAGTTTGGGTGACTATATGTTATTCGTTACAACTCCGCTCAACAAACGGTTGGACATTTTGGCAAATATGCTAGGCGAACTTACTTTTACTAGAAGACATCACGTTATAAAAGTTCTACATCATTGTTAAAACGTCCGCCAACATGGTCCTTTAGTTGCCGTAGTATGTTTGTAATAAAGAATATATTAATTTTGCTAATAGAATAAAGTTACGGCAACTTGGTTTATCGCGATAATTTAATCGTTACAAGTCCGTTTTCTACGCTTTCTACATCCTTAGATTCGTGTCAAAGTATACTAATATATTTTTGATAAGTCGACACAATTTATAAAGCTTAAGACTCATTTTTGACTCGTAAGGAGTGACATTTTCAATGCTGAAATTTCGAAATTAATAGTTTTCCTCGTCAAACTTGAAAATTCATAACTCCTTCAAGTTATAGTCCGCTTTAATCCGCTCAAGCGCCACGGATTCGCTTTTAAAGTATATTTTCTAAATATCTAGGCCAAAAATTCATGTCTACTGTCGGATTTTCCAGAAATACAAAATAAGATCAGACCCTTATTTATACTTGTCAAAAAGAGTTTTTCTCGTACTAAACCTATTCCAATCCCTTCAAAACAACTCCAAAGCTATTCTAATCCTACCATACACCTTCTTAGGGTGTCATGGGTTCCTAACATCACCAAAAATAATATATAACAAGGAATAATTATAGGATGGATTATATATATATTCATAACTCTTGAAAATCATTGAAAAAGTGGTACAACATCATATGACTTGCATGTTTTTTGCTCAAATATGATAAAATGAATATGAAATGAATATGAAAGATGTAAAATGAAAATAATATGCTTACTAGTTACTTGATGAGGTGACTAGAACAAAGGATAAAACCTAAACACTCTAGGTTTTATTTCAAAACCTAAACAAGAGTGTATACTAGATTGTGTAAAACTTGATTTGAAGATTTTGATGAACTCCTTCTACCCTTTTGTGTTGGCGGTTTTGGAGATAAGAAAAGGAGAGAAATCTTGACTTTACACTTTGTGAAATAATGAAGTGTGTGTGAATATGTTTGGAGTGTAAATCTATACATAAGAAAATCTATCAACTCTTGATTCATCCCCCTTGGCGGTTTTGGGGGTTAATATTTCAACAATATATTTTTTTTCTTTTGTTGTATATATATAATTGTGTAAGTAAAAGATGTAAGTTAAATAAGTATAAGTAAAGGTAACTTGTCTACATTTGTGAAATTAGGGTAGTGTTGTCTAAAAATAAACTTTAATGGATCAAAGTAAAGTATATTGAGATCATATAAATTGTAAAAATACATTTCTTGTAAAATTTGAGTGATATAATAATTATCGTGTAGTTTTTAAGAAAAGCGTCGTAATAATATAAATTTAACAATTTATATACAAAATAAATTTAAAACACTAGGTAAACTCAAAATATTATTTTTATAAACCAAATGTAAGTATAAAAATATATCGGGATCATTTTTGGAAGTATCGGATTAAATGTTCAAAATAATAACTTACGCGATAACGTTTATGTAATATGAAATTTACGCTTTGATGTGAAATGCAAACCCATGCATGACTAGTATGATGAATGTAGAGTGAGAAATGACCAAAATTGAGAATTGTGACATTCTTCCCATGTCGGAGGAATCACGTCCTCGTGATTCAATTGATGATACATAAAGTTCTACCCTAAGGTTTCGCAAATCAAGTGTATGGTCAAAGTGTTTATGTCAAAACCTATGCGTCTAGGGAAAACGTACGCCATTGCTATGGGCTGCCTCGGTCCCTATATAGAATGCTCGAGGTCGAGGTGGACCGTCATTGAGCATGTGGTTCGGGTTGTTTCCTTCAATTGCTAAAGCTAGGTGTTGGTTACCTTGTGGTTGCCTCTGCTCCATTCAACTTAGGACAATTATTCCGAAGTGGTTCGGTGTTACATTCAAAGCAAGTCCTTTGATTATTTCTCATGTTGCCCATGTTAGCCGGCATACCTGTGTTTTACATCGCTCCTTAAAATGGCCGTATCGATTGCAACTTGTACACAAGCGGTGGCTTGGTCTTCGGATGATGATAAGCACATTTTGCACACTTGGGATGTGTACCAGATACTCTCTTTGTTCAGCACCGGTTGCCACAAAACTCTTGTCCTTTTGTTGTCTGCTACCACGCCTATCTCGCTTATTCGACCCACTCGCTTCCTTCCTCTTGTCAACGCTCTTCAAAGCACCATTTCTAACCATCTCGTCTGTCGTGGTTCCCGCCTCAAGATTGCACTTTGTATTGTAGACGGCTCAAGAGTTTTCACAGCCCACGGATTTCGGGACAAGACCATATATGTATCTCGAGATTCTCTTGGACTCGGGGTAACTAGATGAGGAACTAGTCCGCTAACTCATGAAATCGGTCTGTAGGTGCGTGACCACCCCTATCATAGAGTGGTGATAAAATTCATCTTCCAATTTCGCATTTCATTGTCCCGGCAAGACTCTCTTTCAATAACGCCTTAAATTCGTCCCATGTCATACCAGAATGCTTCGCCCCCCTAGCCTCAGAGTGTGTGTTCCACCATGTCAATGCCTTCCCGATAGCAAACAAGCAAAGATACTTCACCCTCGATGTGGGCACAATTGTCGATGTCGATCATCGACTGCATTCTACCCATCGAGTATATGCCAAAGCACCTCCTATACCATCAAACTCATGTGGTTTGCATGTCGAAATTCTTTATATGTGCATCCAATTACGTTGTTGTTGTTATTATCGCCAACCACATTGTTGGTGTCGCCATTCCGCTCCGCCCCGCTCCGTGGTTTCCCGAGTTATTCATATGATTTCCAACTTGTGTGACAATAGTGGGAAGCAAGATTTGAAGTTGTTGAGCGATGATGGCGGCAAAATCGTGGTTTCCGCCACGTTGTTGTCATTGTTACCCATGTCACTACCGCCTTCTCTACCTCCACGCCCACCGTCCTTCCACCCTTGGCGCCGCACCACCGCCGGTCTTTGCGTGTTACCTCTTTGGGGCCATGATCTCGCAAGGAAAGAACCGTTGAATTCCCAATGTCTATGCTTAACGCCCTCAAACATAATACCACGCCACAATTGGTTCCTAAGGTGTACCCACACCGATCTACGTATGTGGTCGCATATGTCCACGTGGTTGTGACGCATTTATAATTATGTTGGCCACCATAATTATAATTGCTTCATTTCACACGTACATACCACCAAACACACATGTCTCAAGATTGTTGTTACCGATATAGATAGCCATTCTATCATCCGATTCTAAACAATGGAGGAGGAATTTAGGGTAGGTATCTGGGAGAGTCGCACTTGGTGTGTAGGAAATTCCGTTAGGTGCTAAAGCCACTACGAGGTTTGGTCGCCGCTAGCTCCCAAAGTATCCTCAAGAGAACTCCCATCCTCGGGCAAAATCATCAAATCTATCCACTTTATAGTAACACTTATTTAGCTCGATCTCGCATCTCATCAAACAAGAACTGCCACGAGATCAAGTTAGATAAGTGCTCATTCATCGAGCTCCATATCTTTGATGACCCAACTAGATTTTGGGACTCCCTATTGGTACAAGGAAACTACGTTATTCAATGAGGTGGTTCTAGAAGAAATACTTAAGAAAACATATGCGCATCGAAAAGTGAGTAAGGCGATAGGAAACGAAAGGATCGACGTGAAAGCGGTTATAGTCTAGGAACTAAAATGCAACCTAGTTCTCTATAACCAAGTCTCGATACCAATCATCACACCCCAAAATATCGCAATGAACGATAGTGTCATTGGGGTATGACGTCATAGCACAAAGTATGGATAAAGAAAACGACCTCTAAAATGAGACGTTTTAAAGAGTTTACCATTCGATTAAATAAGTTAAAGTTTACAACACATGAGATTTCCAAGTTTGACAATACATAAAGGTTTACAAAACATGTCGAATGGTAATAGATAAAACACAAGACTCAATGTATGCCATGAGACCCAAAAGCTCCATGAAATGCTATCGCCTTACAACCCGAGATAAATATGCTAAAAGTGTCAACACAAAGGTTGGTGAGTTCATAAGTTTGTGTTAAAATAGTTTGAAATACTTAGAGAATGTTCACACAAGAAAGGCATTGTAAATCCACTCCGCCCAAGTTCCGCCCATACAAAACTTGCAACCGTGTGTTCACAACCCATTGCCTAAAATAGAATGACAATCATGAATATGCGCATTAAGGTAGTTAAAAGTATAAATGTCACCACAAGAGTCTTCCAACATATAAATATTGGGATGTTTGTAAATTAATAGCCTTCCAACAACTTAATTTGGAGCCACTAATTCTTGTATGTTTGTAAATTAATAGCCTTCCAACAACTTAATTTGGAGCCACTAATTCTTGTATGTTTGTAAATTAATAGCCTTCCAACAACTTAATTTGGAGCCACTAATTCTTGTATGTTTGTTCCAAATTTGCATATGAAATCAAGTATAACCCAATCAAGTATATAACGCAATCAAGTGTAAAGTATAAGTAATGTTGTTTGGCAAAAGAATCTAAACGTTTGGATAAATAAGCATATATCTCGCCCCAAATAGTTTATAGGAATATAAATGAGTAAAAGCGGGGTATGAACTCACCTGGTATGATTGATATGCTAACAAAATGAAGTGCACTAAAATGAAGCTCGGAAACTATCCGCGACCTAAAATGAGTGTTATGACTTGAGTTATGATATGTTGTTGTGAATGCGTGATACAATGTTGTGCATGCAACTCCATATGATATCCATACCACTTGTACGTTTTGGAAATAATGTTTATCATCAAAATATGTTTATGACATCCTGTCATTTTATAAAATACTTTACAAGTATTTATGTTGAAATGATATCCCACGATAGTCATTTAATTATTTATTGTGAAATTATAAATTTTCGTCGTAAAATAATGTCGTTGAAATTTTCATGAGAGTGACTAAAAAGGCCTTGAAAAGTTAGTCGTAAAATGGTGTACGTCGAACGTTAGGAAACGAACTCAACGGTTTTGGGAAGCTTGTATCAATATCTCAAAGTTTCAGTGTTTAAGTTTCCATCCTAGAGGTCTCGATCACCAAGAAAATATAGGTTAAGTATTGCACTTTAGGCCAAAAATAGAGTTAAAGGATGGTTTTCGCAAAGTTTGGGTGACTATATGTTATTCGTTACAACTCCGCTCAACAAACGGTTGGACATTTTGGCAAATATGCTAGGCGAACTTACTTTTACTAGAAGACATCACGTTATAAAAGTTCTACATCATTGTTAAAACGTCCGCCAACATGGTCCTTTAGTTGCCGTAGTATGTTTGTAATAAAGAATATATTAATTTTGCTAATAGAATAAAGTTACGGCAACTTGGTTTATCGCGTGTAATTTAATCGTTACAAGTCCGCTTTCACGTTTTCTACATCCTTAGATTCGTGTCAAAGTATACTAATATATTTTTGATAAGTTGACACAATTTATAAAGCTTAAGACTCATTTTGACTCGTAAGGAGTGACATTTTCAATGCCGAAATTTCGAAATTAATAGTTTTCCTCACAAACTTGAAAATTCATAACTCCTTCGTTATAGCTCGCTTTAATCCGCTCAAGCGGCCACGGATTCGCTTTTAAAGTATATTTTCTAAATATCTAGGCCAAAATTCATGTCATGTCGGATTTTCCGAAATACAAAATAAGATCAGACCCTTATTTATACTTGTCAAAAAGAGTTTTCTCGTACTAAACCTATTCCAATCCCTTCAAAACAACTCCAAAGCTATTCTAATCCTACCATACACCTTCTTAGGGTGTCATGGGTTCCTAACATCACCAAAAATAATATATAACAAGGAATAATTATAGGATGAATTATATATATATTCATAACTCTTGAAAATCATTGAAAAAGTGGTACAACATCATATGACTTGCATGTTTTTGGCTCAAATATGATAAAATGAATATGAAATGAATATGAAAGATGTAAAATGAAAATAATATGCTTACTAGTTACTTGATGAGGTGACTAGAACAAAGGATAAAACCTAAACACTCTAGGTTTTTATTTCAAAACCTAAACAAGAGTGTATACTAGATTGTGTAAAACTTGATTTGAAGATTTTTGATGAACTCCTTCTACCCTTTTTGTGTTGGCCGGTTTTGGAGATAAGAAAAAGGAGAGAAATCTTGACTTTTACACTTTGTGAAATAATGAAGTGTGTGTGAATATGTTTGGAGTGTAAATCTATACATAAGAAAAATCTACCAACTCTTTGATTCATCCCCCCCCTTGGCCGGTTTTGGGGGGTTAATATTTCAACAATATATTTTTTTTTCTTTTGTTGTATATATATAATTGTGTAAGTAAAAGATCTAAGTTAAATAAGTATAAGTAAAGGTAACTTGTCTACATTTGTGAAATTAGGGTAGTGTTGTCTAAAAATAAACTTTAATGGATCAAAGTAAAGTATATTGAGATCATATAAATTGTAAAAATACATTTCTTGTAAAATTTGGTGATATAATAATTATCGTGTAGTTTTAAGAAAAGCGTCGTAATAATATAAATTTAACAATTTATATACAAAATAAATTTAAAACACTAGGTAAACTCAAAATATTATTTTTATAAACCAAATGTAAGTATAAAAATATATCGGGATCATTTTGGAAGTATCGGATTAAATGTTCAAAATAATAACTTACGCGATAACGTTTATGTAATATGAAATTACGCGTTTGATGTGAAATCAAAACCCATGCATGACTAGTATGATGAATGTAGAGTGTGAGAAATGGCAAAATCGGTAATCGTGACACCTTTCTTCCTCAAACTTTCATCCATACCATCACAGATTGGGCATCATCTTCCCAAACATATCGGCATATCATCTGTAGTATCATGTATAATTAGACCTTTAAGATAAGCACTAGAAGTATTGATATTAGAAGTATTGATATACTAAAACTATATCTAAATCTATTCAATATACAAATTTTATAGACCTTGATTGGATTGAGAATTCCTAGTCTTGAAAATCTTGGATTCGTTAATCTTGTTCTTCAAGTTACCAACCGTAATAAGCGGCCCTTCGATTGATATACAATTGTAGTCTTTCTCGCTTCGAAACTTGTAATTAACGGCCATTTTATTTATTATATCAAATTAGTGTTTTAAACTTTTAATTAGGGGATGAACAGATCTAATTGATGATGAGACGAGACAGATTTTGTGATATACTACGTATTTCTGTTTTGATATGTTCTCTATTGATGTTCATATAATAAATAAACAACACAAATGAATGTATGTAAGTTAATACCATCTGGCATCCCAATATCAAGTATTTAAGTTCTTGCATACATTAATGATCAAATAAAAACCGCAAACATGACACGAATTTAAACAGCAAAATAAAAGAAAACATTTACTTTCGTGCACTTTCAAGGAAAAGTCATGCCGCAACGCGGCAGGCGCCAAGCTACTTATTACTTATAATACAACAAATTTTGATTATACTTCATTTTGATAATAAAAAGAGTATACTCCAAAATACATTTATAGAGTTTACCATGTTTCACACCATACATCACATTTATAAAAGTTTATACATATACATCACTTCGTTAATAAAAGTTAACCACCATACATCCCTCGGTTAAAATGAGGACTAATGATGCAAATTATTTATCCATTATCTCTTAAGGAGATAGAAATTTTTTACACCTTTAGCCTTCAGGACTAATTGTGTTTCCAACATTAGTCCTCTTTTTAAATAAACTAAAAAAAGGGGCAGCTGGAATCGAACCCCGGTCTGGACGGTGAAAACACAACAACCCAACCCCTGGTTTAGTGGACTATGTGTCCAATGGTGAAAAAACACTAAAATATATTTGTTTTAACCCATTTTTTCGAATTTATACGCTTTTTACGCTTTCTTTGTACATCTTACGCGTTTTTATACATGTTTATCTCGGATTAGTGGACTATGTGTCCGGTGGTGAAAAACACTAAACCATCTTTATTTTAACCCATTTTTTTTGAATTTATCGCTTTCTTACGTTTTATCCGCTTTTTTATACGTCTTACCCGCTTTTATACATGTTTATCCCTTTTGCACGCTTTATCCGCTTTTACGTTTTTATCCGCTTTTTACGCTTTTATCCGCTCTTTTAAGTTTTTCATCCGTTTTGCACGCTTTTATCCGTTTTACATTTTTATCTCGTTATTCTACGCTTTTATCTCGCTTTTACGTTTATCCATATTTTACGTTTTATCCGCTTTTGTATCGCTTTATCCGCTTTTATGCGTTATTATCCGTTTTTGTACATTTTATCCGTTTTATGACGCTTTTATCCATACAAATAACGGATAAAAAGAAAAAAAGCAAATGACAAAAAAATCGATCGAACTCGACACTTTTTATGATTGTGTGTAGCCAACTATTTTTTTCTTATTGTGTGTCTGAACTTTCAAAATTCGATTATTGTGTGTATTTTGTGACCATTTTACCCTTAATTTTTCAAATTTCAAGGGTAAAATGGTCATTTTACATGGCAAAATAGTCACAATATACACATAATGATCGAAATTTGTAAGTTCGAGACATACAATAAGAAAAAAAGTTGGCTACACACAATCACATAAAGTGTCAAGTTCGATGCATTTTTTTGTCATTTGCCCAAAAAAAAAATAGGATAAAAAGTACAAAAATAGATAAAAATGTACAAAACGGATAAAAATATACAAAAAATGGGATAAAATTAGTAATAAAACGGATAAAACGTACAAAAAGTGGAAAAAAAAAAACGTAAAAAAAAGGGATACAAATGTATAAAAACGGATAAAATGTACAAAACGGAAAACACAAACGGGTTAAACGTACAACACGGATAAAAACATACAAAAACGGATAAAACGTATAAAACCGGACGAAACAAACAAAACGAATAAAACGTATAAAAACAGATGTACATGTACCAATACGGATAAAAGCTTACAAAACGGATAAAGCGTAAAAATCGGATAGAAACGGACAAAACGCATAAGAAACTCGATAAAATGTACAAAACGGGTAAAACGTTAAAAAGGGATAAAACGTACAAAAACGGATAAAAACGTAAAACGGATAAAACATATAGAATGATAAAGCGTACAAAGAAACGGTTAAACGTATAATTCGAAAAAAGGGTTAAACCAAATATAGTTAGTGTTTTTCACCACCGGACGCGTAGTTCGGTGGTTGGGTCGTGTGTTTTCACCCTCCGGACACGGGTTCGATTCCGCTTGCCCGCTTTTAGTTTATTGAAAAAGGACTAACGGTGCAAATCTCGTTAGTCCCGAAGGCTAACGGTGTAAATATCCTCTATCTCGTTAAGATATAACGGAGAAATAATTGGCATCGTTAGTCCTCATTTTAATCGAGGGATGTATGGTGGTTAAATTTTATTAACGGGGGGATACATATGTCTAAACTTTTGAAAATGTTATGTATGGTGTGAAATGAGATAAACCACAAATATGTATTTTGGAATTTACTCTTCAATGTGAAACACAATTGTAAGTACGTTGGTAATTTGTAACTTTTACCCTAAAATCAATAAAGTTTTGACATACCCTTGCATTTACTAAAAAATAGATAATAACCCCTAGAGTAAACTCCAAAATACATCCTTGCGGTTTACCCTGCTTTCGCACCATACATCCCTATCGCAAAGTTTCAATGATACATCACTCGCTTAGTAAAGTTAACCTATATACATCCTCGCTTAAAATAAGGACTAACGGTGAAAATTATTTCTCGTTATCTCCTAACGAGATAGATAATGTTTACACCGTCAATCCTCCGGGTTAACGGTATTTGCACCGTTAGTCCTTTTTACGCTTACTTTCGTTTTTATGTTCTTTTCATTTTTTACGTTTTCGTCCGCTTTTATGTTTTCGCCCGCTTTTTACGTTTCGTCCGTATTTTACGTTTTCGCCGTTTTTACGCCGCTTTTTACGTTTCGTCCGCTTTTTAAGTCTTTATCCGTTTTAAACGTTTTCTCCTGCTTTTTACGTTTTCTGCTTTTTTACGTTTTAATTTTTTTTATGTTTTTATGTTTTCGTCGTATTTTTACGTTTTCGTCCTTTTTCACGTTTTCATAAGTTTTATACATTTTCATACACTTTTATTGGTTTTCGTCTATTATTCTACGTTTTCATCCGTTTTCTTATGCTTTTATCCGTTTTCATTCATTTTATACATATAATATGTATGAAAACGGATAAAATGTATGAAATGGATAAAACGTATGATAATGGATAAAAATGTTTATGTATCAATTTTAAATAACGATTTTGACCCATTTCTGGTCCGAATCATCAAAAGTGTAAAACACGAAAGTTATCCGGAATTATGTTTTACATCAAGACTCACGAGATTTTAACTTGAAAATTCAAAATAACGGACGAAAACGTAAAAAGACGAAACGTAAAAAGCAGACGAAACGTAAAAACCGAAAAACGAAAAACATACGAAATGTAAGAAAACGGGCGAAACATAAAAACGGGCAAAACGTAAAAAGACCGAAACGAAAAAATGGGCGAAACGAAAAACGGGCGAAACGTAAAAATGGAAGAAAAGTAAAAAGGACTAACGATGCAAGTACCGTTAACCCGAGAGGACTAACGGTGTAAAATTATCTATCTCGTTAGGAGATAACGGAAAAATAATTTGCACCGTTAGTCCTTATTTTAACTTAGGGATGTATATAGGTTAACTTTTATTAACGGAGTGATGTATCTGTTGAAAGTTTTGCGAGAGGGATGTATGGTGCGAAACGGGGTAAACCACATGGATGTATTTTGGAGTTTACTCTAACCCCTAAGTTTATCAACATTCGTATTTTTAACATCTAGGATATTCATGAATACCACTTTAATCCCTTGTTAGCCTCGCTAAAGTGAAGTCATTACGGGAATTGCATTAGTTTCTTCTTTTACTCATTCACAAGGACTAGTTTAGTCATTTATGCTAAGTTAGTCTTGTAGAAGTATAAATACCCCTCCTAGTCCCAACTAGGAGGGTAGGAAGTTCACTTTGTAAAATAAGGTGTGTGTGGTTTCTTCTTCTTCTCTCTAGAAACACACACATCTTCCCTTTACTTTAATCTAAATAATACCATGTCTTATTCATTCTTTGAGCTTCCCCGACCCCCCGAACCACATAAATCTAAAGTATTATCGGTCCTACAATTGGTATAACGAGCCAGGTTGTTGCTTTTATAGATTTGTGTGGTTTCTAATGTTTGTTTAAACTGTTTTTAACCAGTTTTTATGTGCCGGAAATTTTTTTTCCATCTTTTGAGGTTAACAGTTTATTCACTTGTATCTGTATCATATTGGTCAAAAATGAAAAAAGTCAACAAATTTTATTAGCAGTCTCAAGGTTCCGTTTCTTGTCCAAGATTCAGGTTCTTGGTAAGATATGTTTTTGTGACTTATTTTTGTACCAAACTCGTGACAATTTTTGTGGTCAACTGGTCGTCAACGTGGTCAAATGGGTAATATTGGAAGCGTTTTCTGCAAATATATCAGGGTTTCTTTATGCTGAACGGAAAAATGGTCGGAAAAACTCGCCCGAAAAAAAGTCAAAGGGTCAAAACCCTAGTTTCTTACGCATAAGGAGCATCTTCAGAAATATTACGCATAACTGTGAAGTTATGCGTAGGAATTGTTACGCGTAAGATTTACGCATAAGCCTATGCTTACGCATAAGACTTCTGAGCTTACGCATAAGGGTTTTTATGGTCAAGACTTTACGCTTAAAAGTTGTTTACGCATAAGACTCTACGACCATCCTTTACGCCTAAGACTTCTTGACAGAAAAACGAGATGAAACGAAGACCATGACTGTTTGACTCAAACCAAATACTGTACCACATACGAACGACTTCAGTTTCAACATCATAAGTCCCATTTCATTACCAAATCCAACTAAAACTTACACCCTTCAACTACGCATATCTCAACAACAAAAACAATAACCCATCTCATCTTACTTTACCATGACTCGTAACATAAATATAAAGTATACCAAAGATCTCGACTTGTTCCTTTTTCGCGGTAGATCTAACAACGAAAGAACTTTACTGATCTTTAAACACACGAATAGAACTTCGTCATCATCGATCTAATGTTGGAAGCATAGCTTCAATGAATATCCGAATATAAAAGATAAAGTATTTAACAAGCATGTTAACCCTTTTTCTTGATTCGATCAATGACCAATACATGAAATCACAACAAACGAAACCTACCCGAGACCCGTTTGGATCTTGAAGCCCTTCACTTACTTTCTTGATTCGAACCGAGCAAAGAATCAAGTCATAATTGATATTGAGTTCGTGTTTGTGTTTACGTTTTGTGATTGGGATTGAGTTTTTGATGATGATAAGATGAGATATTTTTTGATGGTGATACCTGAGTTTAAGATGAGATTTACTTTTTTGGTGAGAGGATAAGTTAGATGGGAGGCGTTGTTTAACATAGGCGTATATTAAGGGTTAGGTCAACTGATAAGTGAGTAAAAGTCCCAGTTATATCACTTAGATAATGGATCGGGTATAATTTAACAAGTTTTGGATTGGGTTTCTTCTTATACCAGACAGGACGAGTGGGCTGAAGTGCTGAACAGTGGGCTTGATTGTATAACTGGACTAGAGTTTCAAACGTATTAATGTCTACAAAAAATTGCTATCCGAATTTCTTTGACAAATTTTGGATACAATTTTTTATTAATAGAGTGGTATTTTGGTTCACGAGGATACACGTTCAAGGCTAAAGGTTTCGATGAATTTGAAGTGTGACCACGAAGATGACTCTTTATTATTTATTTGGGTGTGAAGTGACGTTTGACGGGCGCGTGTACTTATTTCGTCTTCTTTCTTTCTTCCCTTACGCGAAGATGACTTGTTTGGGCAAATATGTTGAGTGTGATGAAGACTTGCTATCTAGTTACTTTTGTGATTCTTTCTCTCTTAACCCACAAAGTAGCTATCACTTCGGTGTCTCACGTAGTTGAGGATACGCCAAGAGGTTTTGTACATTGGGTACACCGTTCTTTTTCACAAAAATAGTACAAGATTAAGTAACTATTCCGGGAGATTTTACTTCATCCTCAAGTTCGTCATATTGGGTTATCTTCACATGTGGTTACTACAGATGTACCGCTGAATTTTGATACGAGGGGTTGAGATGAGTTAGACAATTTCAAATGGTATTGTTCATCGACGCCTTCTCACGGGTGATATAATTTATGATAGAATGCGTCCGATTAATGCTTCATGTACACTATTGGATGCCGATTCCGATAAATCGTAACCTTCGGGGAGAGAAATGTGTACATTATGGGTGATTTGATATATGAAAGATAAGCTGGAATGCATTTGGTGAGATGAAGATGTTGATATCTTATTCCCGAATGGACAATCTTGAAGAAGGTCGAGTCGACGCCTTTTCTACATTTTCAGCTGCGTGTTAGAAGACTAAAGACGGTTCTAATTTAATTATCAAAAGACTTCTTCGAATTCGTGAAATTCATCGAAAGGTTGTCGGTTGGGGAGAGCACTAATTAGGGAGAGCAAAAGGCGGATTTAATCCCTAATTAGATTTGCTCACATTGTTCTTCTGCAAGTAAAGAGATGGCGGTGAGAAGATTCATGAAGTTTGAAGGCGTGAAGAGACTCTTGAGTCACTGCGCTTATCTCGTTGTATTTAATTTTGCTTGTAGAACATTGTAAGCAACTCCGTATGACATCACTGGGAGAGATTGTTAGCCTCGCTAAAGTGAAGTCATTACGGAATTGCATTAGTTTCTTCTTTACTCATTCACAAGGACTAGTTTAGTCATTTATGCTAAGTTAGTCTTGTAGAAGTATAATACCCTCCTAGTCCCAACTAGGAGGGTAGGAAGTTCACTTTGTAAAATAAGGTGTGTGTGGTTTCTTCTTCTTCTCTAGAAACACACACATCTTCCCTTTACTTTAATCTAAATAATACCATGTCTTATTCATTCTTTGAGCTTCCCGACCCCCCGAACCACATAAATCTCAAGTATTATCAGTCCTACATCCCTACTCTATATAAAGGAGAGTTTGTTTGAATCACATCTCCCCTCAAAATTCTGAAAAAATGACACGTGACATTTTAATTCCCAAAACTACTTGGACCGTCAGATCATCATAATTGCTCCTAATTACCGCCCAAAACAATAACCTCTTCAGTCATTAATTGTCAATCAATTCCCCTAATTACCGGATCTCATATCACCTAAATCCTTTTCCATTTAATCAATCATCATATAACCTCAATCAATTGAAAACACGCAAAATCAATATTATAGCCAAAATATACACACCCAATCCGGTTATATCATCTACCAATGGTGTTGGGAGGATGATGTAGAGATTATTGAACCGTGATTACCATTGAGAAAGAAGCCTACGATCGGTTGTGCCTCTATCTATTGCTTTGATGTAAGTCTTATGATATCTATTTTAAAGTTTAATGGTTGGTTTTTATGCAATTAAGTCGATTTTATGATGTGGGTAATCGAGGGTGGTTGTGTTGTACATAGAATAACCCTAGAATTAGAGAAAATATTCCAATCGTTTGGTAGAAATAGGAAATGACCGTGAAAAGATATTTGATTATATTGTTTGGTATTAACATAGCATAAAATTTTCACATGTATATGTGATTAATTCATGTTACATAAAAGATTATGTAATTGATTAACTATTTATGCTTTAACCTTTGATTATTTTAATGATTCTTATTAGTTTGTATTTTATTTTCAAAAACCGTTGTTGCCAATTTATAAACTTCAGTAAAACTTGAATTTGATATCATAACTAGATATGATTGTCGAGTCATAAGTAAAGCATATACTAAAATATAACACTATGAACAAACAAGTCAGAACTTTTTATTACCACTTGATGGTATGATGGGACTAATTTCAACGAGAAGACCATTATGGAGCAAGAATAAACATATAATAATATCACCGAGAGTAAAAAGGGATAATCAATATCATGTTAAAGCGAAGGGCGATTAAATTAAAAGTAGGGTCAAATTCCAGTAGCCAAAGAGAAGGTTTGAGTCTTTGAGATATTATTTTAATCTGACATAGAATGTGTCAAGCACGTGTTGGTTGGTTTAATACTCCGCTTTTTTTCTTACCATTCTCCGTTGCCCATATGAGAATGATGAAACAGAAACCCCTTCCAGAAATTGGCATTCACAGCTTTCTCTACATTTTAGAAACAATCAAAACAAAGGAATGAGAATGGAAAGTGATTCTCATATTTCCATTCTATGTTCGCAACAAACACGGGAATTAGCATCTTTTCCTTTTCTCACCTTTCCTTTCCACCCTACCAAACATCCCCTTAAGAATAGAAGAGTGATTTGCTTGACAGATTGTTTTGTGCCCGATGTAATGTGACGTGGCGTTGTTGTGAATGAACTTGCTTAATAATGCTATGAATTTGCATTTTAAAATTTTCTGAAAATTATTGGGCACTGATTGTAATTACTTATAATGATTCGTGGTTTCCTACATCTCTGTTGTTTGGTGTAAGTTACTTAGTTGTGGCGCTACTTGTCGTGTTTGCTCATTATACTCTATTGAGAAAAGGTAAGTTCTTTTTATCTTGAATTTTATTTATTTGTTGCAATTGGAGAATCGTGTATGTGAAGTCGTGTGATGCAATCTGCTTTCGCTAATTACGACCACACGAGTAATATAAGTTTATTGAAACCTTTTATTGATATTTTTGCGGTGTGTATGTGGCGCCAAGAAAAGCTTAAAATTCGCAGATATGGAGATCGATTCCTTTCGAGACATTAATAATTATATTTTTGGTGGCGGGCGATGGCATGACTATTGGTAAACCATATCATACTTTTAGTTGTTCGCATTTTGTGATAACTAACATTGTTTAAGGTATTCACTATTTGCTGAAAGCCTTGCAAGTTTTTTCCAAAAAAGTGAGTCGTTTTTGCTGATTTTTTACTGCGATTTGATTTCCAGGATGCTGTCAGCTGGAATATCAGGTTCGATACGACTGTGAGTTTTGCTCTGCCATAAAGGCTTCCACTGAATTTTTGTTACACTTTAGGATACCAGGTAATCACATGTCCTATACGAAAGTCATTCTAGGATTGTGAATTTAAAATATACTTTGGTTTACTCACGACCCGTTTAACCCGTTCTAAATGACTTTGCTACTGATACAGGCTCAAACTATACCGGGGTACCAACCTCATTGTACGTGATCCAATCGTGGAGGTTTAAACAAGTTAGGCAAAAAAATAAAATAAGAATAACGTATTATTGAAAAAGTCTTAGAAAAATTATGTGCAACTCACCGATTTTGGTTGGAACAATTAAATCTTAAGATGTATTCTTGCTATTTTAGGACCGAGGCTTGACGATGAATGGGGTCCGTTTCATGGTGTATGAAACATTTTGCCTCTTGGATATATAGTTTTTTATAAGCTTTTTCCTTAAAATAACAATAAGGGAAATGATGTGTGCCATTGGCATGGATCTTGCGGGCAACAACTGATATATGCGCCATGTGCGGGTTTTAAGTTATTAAATGAGGAATGAACCGCAAGACAAACAACAACGTTGATGCACTTAAGATCCATGATGTTACAAGAACGTACATATCATTTCCCCTCTAATAATACTTTTATTATTTTTGTAGCATGTCTAATTAAACAACTGAGGGCTTCTCACATGTTATTTTTGCCACAGGATATCGCAGGATAATGTTACATTCGAATGGTAAAAGTTGAGGTGGTGGCCTTTTGTAAGCAAATTTAGCCTAATGAATTCGTATGAAACTAAGAGAACGAATATCAATGATTGACATATTCAATGTCAATAGTATTTTAACATGATTACTAAGTATATTCCATTCTGCTACCAATATACGCATTGAGCTATAAGTTCTCAATAGATAATATGTTATTAAAGTCAACTCACTGTGAGACTCATTGTTTCCTTCATGTTTTTCTGTAGTGTTATTCCGTCTGCAGAATTCTCCCAACCACCAATAGGGCAAGTTGGTCTTAGTGAGCAATGCTTTGATGAAGGGAGGGCATTAGCTAAAATCCTTTTGCAAATGAACCTACAAAACCGTATTTTGGTATATTCTTCTCATAAAGTAACTTAACGTTTAGAACTGTGAGACTCATTTTTCCTTCCGGTTTTTACGTAGTGTTATTCCGTCTCACGAATTCTCCCAACCACCAATCGGAAAGTTGGTCTTAGTGAGCAACAAGTGATAGTAATGTCTCAAATTACTATAATATTTTTAGAGATGGTAAGATAAGTGGGTGGGTGGGTTGGTCAAAATGGGTCTCGGTTGAAACCGATCCTTTGTTGGTGCGGGTTAAAGACATGGGTTGAATTGGGTTGATGACCAACACTTTTTGTCTATTATAATTATTTTTCTAATAGTTAACGAGCAATCATGAGTACAAAACCAATATTATTTTAATTCTATAAATGAAAATTTTACGGTTTAATGCATAATCAATATACTTTGTACAGCTCGAGCCTGCTCGACTCATTTGATTATTTTATTTGGCTCGTAAGCTATAAAACACAATCCGTTTATAAGTAATGGATTGAAATTGCCACCCCAGTATATTTTGTTACCACATCGTCTATTAATTCAAGACAAAATTAATGGCGGTAGAAGCATATGGTGACATCGACGTCTATACAACAAATTTTAGGCCCTTAAAGGTTGCTCTTTTCTCGCCTTCCGATAGAGTTCTTATGGCCTTATTTGAATTTGGAAGCAATCATAAGCACAATTTTGAGAGTTAAGAGCTTATCAAGTTGATTAAATGGACTTAAATAATCCATAAGCTTAAACCGATAGTGACAAGCCAAAAAGTTAACTTAGGAGCTTTTTCAAACTCAAGTAAACTCATAACTCATTAGTGATAAGCCATAAAATAAGCTAATCCAAACGCCCCTTAGTATTGATTCACGCGGCATATCACACATGCTCATATCTACCTTGTGTCACTTAGGCTCATTGTTACAAAACTCAAGTGCTCGGGTGTTTCACCTAAAGTTTGGAAGATGGGTGGGTCGGATAACGGGTTACTTTTTAGCACTAATAAAAGCGGAACACTTGCCCATTTTAAATATTCATAATTAATTGAAGTGTTAAGCGGTATAAATATGCGAACATAACAATTATGCAATATTTTGACATGAGGTCTTGCCATTGCGAGTTACGCTTATTAAAAATTGTCTATCATTAGCTTGCGATATCATAGACAAGCACATGTAAATAGCTTCTAAAATGCTTTTCATTACAGTGGCCACATGTTATGGTCCGTGGTTGGGTAATGGGTTTAATTAAATTTAATTGACATTGCGACCTCTAATATTGTTTCTATAACAAATATATTTACAATGGTTATGAAACTGCTAAATAATAAGAAGTTGATAGATCGGTCGGATTAGGCTGCAACAATCGATGTGTCATTCCTTATTCAAGCAAGGCAACATAGAGGCTCGCATGTCATGATTGCATTTGTACTGTTGTGGCACCATGACCCGTGGTGGCACAAAATCTGCAGTGATCCCCGCCTACCCATTTTATTAGTAGATGATCACTAAGGTTGGACCCTAAATATGAAGACATGACTGTATTGTCATGTTGTATTTAGCACACATTTGCAAAATGATGAAATGTCGATAAAGCAACACCTCACATTATGCAATATTTTGACAAAAGGTCTTGCCATTGCAGTTCGTTTTATCGTAGCGACTTGTGAAAACATGACCATGGGAACATGAATGAGGCTAAGGGACATAGTAACTCCCTCAAATGGAAAGACTATTCGGTATTTCCTCCTTTTAATAATATGGTGGGGTAAAGGTTCTCCAATTGAGTGACGAGGCGGTTAATATTTAAATAAGTAGTTAGGGGTGTTCGGTAAGATTACTTATAATGTCTAATAGATTATCGCACTATGAAAACACAAAAAGCTCAAAAGCGTTTAAGTAGAAGTGCCGACTTCTTTGTAATATTATGCAATGCTAACTTGATAAGTGATATGACATAGTATATATATATGCAATCAATTCATAAAACTCATTCTTAAACTTCGACGACAACATTTGTTGTTTGTTAAGCTATTGAACAATTGATTATAGCGAGTGGAGAGAGGTGGTACTTAAAGTACTCCGTATGTAATAAGCCATAGAGAATGAAACGAACCTGCTATAGAATTCAGTCGGGACAACAGATTTTCGAGAGCTCAGACATATTATCAAAGGTCATACAATGTTATTATTCCTCTATTTCAAGTAATATAGAAATTTCTAGGTGCGTTTATTTGCTTTCAAACTATGTATTTTTTATGTTATCTCGGTTGTAATGATAACATGTGAAGCAAAAAAACACAATAATCGACATCTACGGTATTCATGTTGGTATTAATCAAGTTATTCGATTTCGGGACTATTTTTCGTGAAAGGGGAATTGGACGTTTAAAGAGGAGCGATTGATTTGTATGTGCCCTTATGCCAAACAACGGCTCCACACAAATCGAACAACATAATCAAAGTTATTTAGGTTGATTGCGGATGATTTGCAAGTGGCATACTACGTTTCCTTTTTTTTCTTTTAGTATTATATCATTTACGTTATTTATATTTAATCATTTTGTAGAGCATTTTATGTTTCCTAATAAGTCTTAAAATCGTGTTTTATCAAGATGATCAAAATTCTTGTGTAATTTATTAGTTTTTGTTTACCAAATTGTGGTAACTTTTATATTAAACTGGTGTGTTACGTGTGTATATTACCCTTTAAGGCTTCAAATTCCCAACAGGTAATTTTTATTTTTAGTTAATTCTCTTCCATTTATAGTAAATTACTCTCGTGTATTATTAAAGACAAACTTAATTGATTACTTAGTGCAATAAGATGGTTTATTGCATCAAGGTAAACCATACATGAATTTTGGAGCTCATGATGTGTATGGATCTCATCTGATCTAAACTACTTGGTCCAGACACAAGATTTGGTGCAACAACAAAAATTGCATGGGTTTATAAAAGCACTATAATGAATATATATCTTTTTCTATTTACGTTGTGAACATTATATTAAGTTTAACGATATCTTAAAAATCATGTTACAAATTTTCTTTTGAATAATTTTTGAAGCTAGCCGCCCTGCGGGTGTGCCTGTAGCAAGTTAACTAATAATACAAAACATTTACGAAACTTATAAACCCTTTACATTTCGATACCCTCTTAACTTCAGTTGTATAACGTAGCTAACCTATTAAAACTTTATATGTACATTTTATTTTAAACCCTTAGTATGTACAATTTATTTTAAAAGCATGTATTGAGGTTTTGGGCCAAAGGCCAACAACCCATTAGATGAATAATCTTATAGTTATAGGTCGTGTAGTTAGGGTTATAACGTTTAGTCACAACGTTTACTTTTTGTTGAATCGACATGTCTCCTTGTTCTATCAGACATGTACACAATGATTCATCTAGTATAGGATTCAGTAAATCACAAGTTAACCCTTCCTGTTTGTAATATCAGATTTATTAAGGGTTCAATCAATATTTTTGTTTTATTTTATTGATTCTTGATGATTACACATGAATGTTTGTTTGATCATATCGAATCCACGTCGCAAGTTACTGCATAACAACCTTGTGAAACATGAAATTCAAAAGCTTTTAGGTGATCTTTTCCTGTAAAAAAATTTAGGTAAGGGTTTTGTGGAAAACTATAAGGGGGTTGAATAGTTTTACCAATTTAAAACTTCCTTTTAAATATTTAGATCGACTTATGTCAATCTATTTGGTTGTTTATGTTGGACGTTGATAGATAGATATATAAACGTGTAATGAAAGATAAATAGTAAGAAGCACATCACCACAACACAAGTATTTATAGTGGTTCGCTACAAGGACACCTTCCTTGCCCTACTCCACTCCCCGAGTCACCTACTCGAGATTTCATAAGCACTACACCAACTCCTTATGGCGGAGAAGCCTTCGAACGTCAGCTTAATCTTTTTCCGTACAAAGCTAAATACCGAGTTCCTTCACACCAAGGCGAACCACACCTAACACAACGTCGCCTACCCTTTATACGGTGCTAGGCTAACCACCGAGTTCTTTCACACCAAGGAGAACTATTCCTATCACAACGTCGCCTACCCTTTATTAGGTACTAGGCTAAGCACCTAGTTCCATTACTATGGAGGAACTACTACCCTTCACAAAGACAACACCTAATATCAAGGAGATCCATTCCTTGTTACAACACCATCAAGGATATCACCATCCTTGAAATAAACAAATACTTATATTTATAACGATGCACCTCATCGATTATACGACCTAGGCATTCTTCCCAAATGCGACTTGATTTGATTCTTGGCATCCTTCACTAATGCCTTTGACACAACGCTTGGCACCCTTCACTTATGCCTTCGTCTTGACACCTTTAGCATTCTTCACTAATGCTTTGACACGGATGATGAGCACCTTTCACTAATGCTTTCATCTTGACACTTTCGGCATTCTTCACTAATGCCTTCATCGATTATCGACCTAGGCATTCTTCCCAAATGCGACTTGATTTGATTCTTGGCATCCTTCACTAATGCCTTTGACACAACGCTTGGCACCCTTCACTTATGCCTTCGCCTTGACACCTTTAGCATTCTTCACTAATGCTTTGACACGGATGATGAGCACCTTTCACTAATTCTTTCATCTTGACACTTTCGGCATTCTTCACTAATGCCTTCAACCCAACATCTATGGAGAAAGAAAGAACTTTCAACAAGAGAACCTTAGTTGTCTTGATGATGACGAAGCATGGCAACTCATGGACTTGAGCTTGCTCGTCTTCAAGAAGTGGTGATCTCGCCTTTAAGAGGAACCTAGAAGATCACACAAAAACAAAATACAAACTACATAGATCACTTGGATCTGAGGTTAGAGGGTTATAATACTTTGAGAAGTATGTGTGTAAAAAGGCATGTAGAAAGGAAGAAATGGCTCTCTATTTATAGAGGAAATTCTCTACTGTTCCCCGGATCCCGCAGATCCCTCCCACAAGGGATCCGGCTAGCACAAAGCTAGGGATCCGTGGAACGCTCCTCTTTGCCCATGGGTATTTTTGGTTATGGGTCATGGGTTATGGGTTGATCCATGGTTTTCTTTCTAGATACAATGTATCTCAAGGATACAATGAACTTGGTTAAGTGGTATATATAAAACCATGGGTTATGGGTCAATACCATTTGCTAGTTTTTACCCATTTGGTATATACTTGTTTTTACCCATTTTAGTATACTTAGTTTAAGTATATGTTAACCCAATATGTAAACACTAGTTGTTGTACATATGTATCTAAATCATAAAATCACTTATACTTGTTTTAGTGTTTTATGTGAAGATGTAAGTGTGTTAGGAAACTATTGACTCAAACTATTTACGTATTCTATTTGTTTCGTTAAAATAATTTTACGTTTGTTATCGACAAAACATTAGAAGATCGTAAAATATAAATAAACGCTTTTACGGCTTATTTGTATTAACAATCTCCCTTTTGTTGATGACAAAACATAAAATTATTTTAAGAAAAACTAAAATTGTAGCAAATTTGAATTAGTAGTTTTACTTTCTTCTCCCCTTTTGTCTAAACAAAAGTGTTAAAAGAAACTAACACAATTTTTATAAGAAAAAAAAATATATGTATAGATGTAAAGAGAGCAAGTGACGGAAATGGTACTGTCTTAACTCCCCTCGACGAGTCCATCCCTTTGAGAGGCGTCAAGGACATAACGTAAACGTAAAATAAACTAATTGTGTTTGCAAATATGTTTGCAAATGGTTCATCAAAGTGATGAAAACGTGCTCCCCTCAAGATTGCAAAGTTGCAATGGGGTGTCATGAAGTATAATCCAAAATCGGATTAAGTTGCAAATGTTTTGCAATATCGTTTGACACAAAGCTCCCCTAGCTTTATGGTGTCAAAATCTTCATATGTATTTTGAAAATCTACAAAGTAAAGGTTAGAGAACAAGAGTATAGTGCATAATTTCCTGCAAATAAACTCAAGTTAGTAGAGATTTTGTGCTTCGCACCACGGATCCCACGGTTCCCTTCTTAGAGGGATCCGCTAGGCATTTTGAGGATCCGTTTGTCTGCTGACAGCTTCTTCAAGATGAGAGTGTTTCAATCAATGCTAATGAAGATGTGAAGTAGTATATGATATAGCAAGCACAAAACACAAAGTACATAACAATTATGACATATAGATATACATTCAATAAAAACAAGAGATGATCAACCAAATCTCTAAAACAAAGAGAATGAACTAGCCATACAAGTGCTACTAATGCTAATGAGTTACCCAAACTCATGATTCAACTAAAAGCTTATGATGATCAAGGATGAGATAAGTTTTCCTAAACATTCTAAGTTTGAACTTGTGACTTATGATGCTCATTGTAGTTTAGGCTTGTTGACCTCTTCGAAACGTTCGAGAATGTGATAAAACATGAAACGTTGCTCTTCACGTAGTTCATGTATCAACCTTTCAACATGTTTACAATGATAGCAATCCTTGTCATGGTTTTGAATTTCTTGAAGTGGAAGTTCAAGTGAAGTGGGTTGAGGATCTTGAATGAAGGAGGAATTGGTGAAGGCTCATTAAGTGATGGCTCTACAATGTTTGAGGTGGAGGTAAAGAAGCATCAACTTCCATGTGGTTGGGTGGTTGACTTTGATGTCTTCTCATAATCCAAAATGGACTATTGGGGGAATGAGAGAGTTTGACATTGGATCAGCGTTGATTCAATATTTTGATTTTGTTGCCCAACCTTTTCAAGTGAGATGGCCAAGGAGGTAAGTCTTCTACATTGTGAGAATGTGGAGATGATTGTGAGGTGGCTCTAGGCACTAATGATGTTGGTTGAGTTTTGGAGGGTATGTTTGATTTGGTAGAGTTTGGTGATGAAGTCCTAGTGGAAACTATTTTCTTGGGGATTAGTTTGATTGGTTTCCTTGGTGTAGGAGAAATCCTAGCATTAGTGGACTTAACCGGAGATGATTCGGTTGAGGAAACTTCGTGTATGATCCTAGTAGGTTTCTTGGGTGGTTCTTGAGTGGATGAGTTAGCACTAGAAGCTTTTCTCATGATGAAATGACTAAGGAAGATGGTTGTAATTGCTGATAATTGTGTTTGTGTTTGATGACTAAAGTGGTCTTAGCAATATGGCTTATAAAGGGAAGAGTTTGGCAAGTGCATTTAAGACTTAGGCCACTAAGATTCTTTGAAATGTGATGATTAACATGCACAAGGTTGAAGTTCAGAGTTTCACTGATCTAGGAACCCATTTAAGATGAGATGGAGTGTTTGAGTTAGGAAGATGAGTTGAAATGATTGTTTTAAGCAATGTTTGACATAAACTGTCACCCGGATCCCACGGTTCCCTCCTTTGAGGGATCCGGCTCTCAGCAGTTATGACAGGTTTGAAAATGAGGTTTCTAGAAGCTAAAGCCTATCTCATTTTTAGTGTTTTAGTTCTCCTAAGTGTTTAGGATGAGAAGGTACTTGAATGATCAAGGGTAATAAGTGTTATAGCAAATGATTGCTTCTTATGGAAGGGAGATGAGACAAGATGACTACCAATAGATGTTCAAGGATAACACTAAGAGTTTTGGTGGTGTAAAGTCATAATAAATGATCCTAGAGATCAGATTTTAGCTTGAGGTGAGATTTGGAAAATCCTTAAAAATTACAAGAATTGAAAAACTAATTTTTGACCCACTTTGAGATAAAGGTGACTAGAAACAATTTCCTAAAATTGTTCAATATGTCCACTTAAATGTTTTGAAAGGTGAGAAACACTTTGAGAGTATTGAGCGGAAATATGGTGAGTTTTGATGTGTTGATAAATCAAGAGGCATTTTGACTAAGATCTTAAGTAAGCTTTTAGTGAGTCTAAGCCTTTCTCATCCTTGAAGTGGATTTATTTGAGTTCTAATATCATATGTTTAGCAAGATGTGATGTTAACTAGAAAGCTATCTTGATGTAAAGCATGTTGTATTGCTGATCTGATGTCACGGATCCCACGGTTCCCTCAAGGAGGGATCCGCTAGCTAATCCTAGGGATCCGGCATCTGCAGATCATAATCTTCACGTAATTGTTCGCATATTTTAAACACTAATAAATCTTTAAACAAAGCAATAAGAACACGCATGTTATCACAAAACACCACTTATAAAGACATGATAAAGTAACAATATCCAAATTAGCATAAACCAAAGTGCTAAACGTAAACATCCAAACATAAAATAAAAGAAAATAAGCATATTCCTATTGTCTCTTTCTTCAATCCTTTCTTTTCCTTTTGACGGCTTAGTGAGGTTGTAAGCGAGGTTCGAATCATGCCCCTCAATTGTTTGAATTCAGCGGTCTCGTTTGGAATGGTTGGAAGTTGTTCGTAGTAATCGAAGGGTTCCAATTCAATGTTTGCTATGGGTCGACGTCTTCTTCTTCTTCACCTTCTTCTTCTTCACCGGTACCGAGGAGTCCGAGAGAGCTTGTGTTTCTTTCCATTGACCATGAGCCATTTAGGGGTTGTTTGGTAAGAGGTACCATAACGTGATCGGAAGGTAATGATCATCGTTGATAGGAGATGGTTGCAATGCACCAACATACTTACAAAGTCGTGTTAGGAGCATACCATACGAAAGTACCATGTTGGAAGCTTTGAATACCCCAACCATTCTCCTTACCATGTAATAGGCAAGATTAAATGGCCTTTAGTGGGTAAGACAATAGATCATTTGCACAAGACATGCGTTTGGATGATCTTTGTTTCCAACTAGGCTAATGACGTTTTCCTAAGGATTTCTTCCCATTTTCTAAACATGGGATGCATTTCAAAAGTTTCATTTGAAAGGGATCACGGTGAATGAGCTTTTATTACGGTTGTAACGAGATTGGTCGGTCCTAACTTTGAAAATAGTATCTCGAATGATTTCGGGATTGTCGAGAGGAGTGTTGTAGAGGCTTAGGATCAAGTGCAAGGTTTTGGCGTTAATTGCCCAATCTTGAGAGTACATACAAATTCCTTCACAAGGAATGCGAAGAATTTGAGCAAAGGTGTTGAGAGGAAGAATAAAGTTTTGTTTGTTGATGATGAAGGCGATTGAGATGCTATTGTCGGTGTTTCTAATGATCCTAAAGCTTTTGTAAAATTTAAAATGAAGACCGGACAAATTTGTTCATCTATGTCAAGGAGACAATCAAAGTTGATTGTCGAGAAAACTGAAGAATGTCGGTATCTTCAAGGAAACATTCCTTGACTACACGACCTTCGTGGATAAGTCGTTTTACTAGACTTTTGAATATTTTACGGTCGGTTTTGGTCAATCCCTTTTTACGATAGTAATGAGTAAGGTAATGGACGGTGTCATGATGATCTTGTTGAGTGGCTTTGGGCATGGTTGGTCCTAAAAATACAAATTTTCCAATTAGGTAAAATTAGTTGGGATGGGTTTATGGTTTTGATTTGTATCAACAATGTTGTGAACACAATGTGATTTTGTTAAAAGCTCCTTTTCATGATTAATTTGAAAAATCCAAATTAAATTAATTGATTAGAAATTAAGAAACCATAAACCCTAGGATGAGGATGATGAAAATTAGAACAAGTTAATGTAATTACTTACAATGGTGTTCTAGGAAGGAATACTTGAGAGTATGGAAGCCAATGAGGATGAATTCAGTAGCTTAGTCGTTTTGTGTTATGTGAATAGAGGAAAAAGATCGGTGATGATTTTTGAAAGCGTATAGTCGAGTTCTGCTCCACGGTTCCTCCGGATCCTTGTATTTGGGATCCGGCTAGTACAACTAGAGGATCCGCTCATGTGGACGGAAAAGAGTTGTTTGGCATTATTTTTGTAGTAGGCTTATAAACTGGTTTACAAAAAAATAGTTTGGAGGTATTAGATGAGGATTGTTTATGGATGACGGGTTTTGATGAATCACATATCGAGGGTTCAAATGTGACGACGGTGTTAGTTTGACGAATCAAAGGAATACCATTCCGATGATGAATAAGACGGAAAAGTGACGAAAGAGACTTCTAACGATGCTAGTAATTTTTAAACAAAGAAGATTATGAAATAAATTAAACTCATGTAACCTATCTAATGAAAAGTAAAACATACCTCTATGCTTCTTCGTTTGGCGTAATACCAAAATACTTCATGAACTTTTAAAGTAATCCTTTGTACTTGGTGTACGTAAATTGTGATTACTTTTAGATCCTTCCTTGACTTCATTATTCTTTGAATAGAGATGAAGATTTTGGAGAGATTCTAGCATAAAGATTTCTTGAAAAAAAAATTGTTAGAATGATCTATCAATGTCCAACAAAATAATTTTTTAAAATATGACAAAAATAATCATTCTTTGTAGTTTTCAAACATACATGGATCGATACCCTCTTAACTTCAGTTGTATAACGTAGCTAACCTATTAAAACTTTATATGTACGTTTTATTTTAAACCCTTAGTATGTACAATTTATTTTAAAAGCCTGTATTTAGGTTTTGGGCCAAAGGCCAACAACCCATTAGATGAATAATGTTATAGTTATAGGTCGTGTAGTTAGGGTTATAACGTTTAGTCACAACGTTTACTTTTTGTTGAATCGACATGTCTCCTTGTTCTATCAGACATGTACACAATGATTCATCTAGTATAGGATTCAATAAATCACAAGTTAACCCTTCCATTTGTAATATCGAGTTTATTAAGGGTTCAATCAAATTTTTTATTGATTCTTGATGATTACACATGAATGTTTGTTTGATCATATCGAATCCACAGTCGCAAGTTCTTGCATAACAAGTCGTGAAACATGAAATTCAAAAGCTTTTAGGTGATCTTTTCCTGTAAACAAAATTTAGGTAAGGGTTTTTGTGGAAAACTAGAAGGGGGTTGAATAGTTTTACCAATTTAAAACTTCCTTTTAAATATTTAGATCGACTTATGTCAATCTATTTGGTTGTTTATGTTGGACGTTGATAGATAGATATATAAGCGTGTAATGAAAGATAAAGAATAAGAAGCACATCACCACAAAGACAAGTATTTATAGTGGTTCGGCTACAAGGACACCTTCCTTGCCTACTCCACTCCCCGAGTCACCTACTCGAGAGTTCGTAAGCACTACACCAACTCCTTATGGCGGAGAAGCCTTCACAACGCCGCTTAATCTTTTCCGGTACAAAGCTAAATACCGAGTTCCTTCACACCAAGGCGAACCACACCTAACACAACGTCGCCTACCCTTTATACGGTGCTAGGCTAACCACCGGTTCTTTCACACCAAGGAGAACTAATCCTATCACAACGTCGCTTACCCTTTATTAGGTACTAGGCTAAGCACCTAGTTCCATTAGTATGGAGGAACTACTACCCTTCACAACACAACACCTAATATCAAGGAGATCCATTCCTTGTTACAACACCATCAAGGATATCACCATCCTTGAAATAAACAAATACTTATATGTATAACGATGCACCTCATCGATTATCGACCTAGGCATTCTTCCCAAATGCGACTTGATTTGATTCTTGACATCCTTCACTAATGCCTTTGACACAACGCTTGACACCCTTCACTTATGCCTTCGTCTTGACACCTTTAGCATTCTTCACTAATGCTTTGACACGGATGATGAGCACCTTTCACTAATGCTTTCATCTTGACACTTTCGGCATTCTTCACTAATGCCTTCAACCCAACATCTATGGAGAAAGAAAGAACTATCAACAAGAGAACCTTAGTTGTCTTGATGAGAACGAAACATGACAACTCATGGACTTGAGCTTGCTCGTCTTCAAGAAGTGGTGATCTCGCTTTAAGAGGAACCTAGAAGATCACACAAAAACATAAGACAAACTACATAGATCACTTGGATCTGAGGTTAGAGGGTTATAATACTTTGGGAAGTATGTGTGTAAAAAGGCATGTAGAAAGGAAGAAATGGCTCTCTATTTATAGAGGAAATTCTCTACTGTTCCCCGGATCCCGCGGATCCCTCCCACAAGGGATCCGGCTAGCACAAATCCAGGGATCCGTGGAACGCTCCTCTTTGCCCATGGGTATTTTTGGTTATGGGTCATGGGTCATGGGTTATGGGTTGATCAACGGTTTTCTTTCTAGATACAATGTATCTCAAGGATACAATGAACTTGGTTAAGTGGTATATATAAAACCATGGGTTATGGGTCAATACCATTTGCTAGTTTTTACCCATTTGGTATATACTTGTTTTTACCCATTTTAGTATACTTAGTTTAAGTATATGTTAACTAATCCAATATATAAACACTAGTTGTTGTACATATGTATCTAAATCATAAAATCATTTATATTTGTTTTAGTGTTTTATGTGAAGATGTAAGTGTGTTAGGAAACTATTGACTCAAACTATTTACGTATTCTATTTGTTTCGTTAAAATGATTTTACGTTTGTTATCGACAAAACATTAGAAGATCGTAAAATATAAATAAACGTTTTTACAGCTTATTTGTATTAACAGTTTTGACAATATGGTATGATGTTTATCCACACTGAAAGTCTTAGTTTATCATATCTAGTCAAGTTAAAGATTTTAATATACAAGTGCCGACTTACTCACGGGCTCACGGCATTTGTTTACGAAGACTAAATGACGGGTGCAATTAACCTTTTTATTATTATTTTTTTTACTAAATACGTCATATGAATCTTATTTAACAACCAGTTTTGAAACTAAAGAATTATTATCACATAATACAGTCAGTTTTCAAACTAAATGATGGGTACAATCAACGTCGTAAGTAAGGATATATACTTAATTGCAATTCGAAATATATTTGCCACGAAGTTTACTATACATAGTAAGGAGGCTAGCTTGATTGCTATTTCAAACATATTGCCATGAAGGATACTAATATATCGTTAATAATTGTGAGGAGTGAAATGAAATGTAATCTTTGTTCAAAAAGGAAGGCATCATGTAAACACCGACCTCATATATAACTATATATATATACAAGTTGTGATTGATTCTCACTTCTCACAGCAACAAAATTTTCAATAATCCTTAAATACACTAACCTTGTAATAATGATTACATCAAAATGGATGTCCCCGAGCCTAATTATCTGAAGCTAAACACTGATGTGAGTTCGAAAAGGAATCCTAATCACACAAGTTTTGGTGGTTTAATAAGAAACAGCGAAGGTACATTGTTGTGTGGGTACATGGGAAGTTAGATGGAGAATGGTATGATAGTAGAGAAGCTGAAATTTTGGGCATCTATAAAGGTTTGTGTTTGATAAGAGACAGGAATCTTTTAAATGTGAAAATTGAGACCGATAGTCAAGATGCTATAAATGCTATTCAGGATGGGAATGATCCACTCAGGAGGTTAGAAAAGGAGGCTATTAAACGATTATGAGACAACAAAATGCTTCTTGGTTCATACCAAAAGAGACGGGAACCAATGTGCGATCTGTTGGCGAATTTAGGCAAGAGGCAATCCGAGGAATATATCGTGTTGGAAAACCCACCCGAGCTATTGATACCATATTTGTCAATGGATGAACAATCTGCTTTGGTGTTCCAAAGATATGGTCAATTTTCTTTTTAATGTATTAAGAATCAAGGCAGTTTCTGTTGGAGGTCTTCCTAAGCAGTGTCTACCCTCGCGTTACCCCGGGTTATATTCCTCGTACCCTGGTCCTGTGAGAATATGTATTCATTGTTGTATATAAAGTTCTCATGATTGAACTACTAATCTAAACTGCTTGTTATTTCGTATTCGAGTCACATTGGAGTTATCACATAATATCTTACTAATTTACCCTAGAGTGGCAAGTTAATGAGCATATTCTATACAGTCAATGATTTGTGGAACAAATTACGTGAAAAGAATAAATAAGATCTTGTAACTCCAAGTTGGCTACCTGTAAGGCTGTAATCAGTTTGGAATCCAACTTGGCCCATATCCGACATCACATTCTTTTGAATTTCTAACTAAGAAGTAAGAACAATAACAGTCGCATGAGAAAGTAGTTAATGGGCTTTTGTGCGAATTCAATTACGAAAGAAAGACCTTTAGCCTACAAACATATGCTATCTAAGAGCACAAGGGGGGAAGAGCGGATAACACGTTATTGGTTTGTCACCTCATCATCTCCCTAATAACACACCAATAACTAAAACACCTCCTTCATAACACACCACTAACGTTATTGGGTCCCACCAAATACACACTAACTCACAAAAAAAAAAAAAAAAAAAAACATCACCAATGGCTTCTCTAAGTACGGTGTTGCGTGTAGCGTGAAAAGAGGTCAGACGTGAAAGGGTACTGGACTAAAGCGCTATTTCTTGGGCCATTCAAATGGCTTGGGGATAGGGATGACAACGGGTCGGGTTCGGGGCGGGTTTTAGTGTATCCGTATCCGCACCCGTTTAAAATATCCGAACCCGTACCCGCCCCATTACTCGCCGGATACCCGATTAATATTATCCATCGGTTTTTTGGGTTTCCCGCGGGTATTGGTTATCCCCAATTAAATATTATATGGACAAAATGACGGTATTAAGATTAAGTCACACTAAAATTAACCGACAAAACAAAAGAAAAAGCCATAATATATTCAATTTTTTTAAAAAAATAAAATGAATATCGTATCAAATGATTTAACGCTTTTCAATTATTCATGTACAAAATAAAATGTGCTATGTAATAGAGATACTTATATAAAAATATATAATGGAAGAAATTATATATAATATATATATTCTAGTTAATTATAATATTAATAAAGTGGGTATAGATTCGGTCAACGGATACGGTGCGGGTAATCGGCGGTATTACGAAATCCGTGCCCAACCCGCACCAGCTAATTTTTTATCAATATCCAACACGCCACCCGCCCGAACCCGAACCCGACCCAACCGGTTCGGGTTTCCCCGTCGGTTTCAGGTGCTATTGCCATCCCTACTTGGGGACCTTTGGCACACCAAAGGCACATAACATGGTAATAACATGTTATTGGTTCATAGTTGGGACGAATGACATGTTATCGGCATCTCATACCGAGTGCTCTAAGGATGTGTTTGTTAAAAGCTGCAGTGAGCAATAGTTGTCAGTTGTGAGCTGCGAGCATGAGCCACATCTCACCGCTTCTTAAAGACAAATTGGAAAATTAGATTTCTTAAAAATTAGCAAAGTTCACCGCTTTTATCAAACTACCACTAAAATTCCAAATGATCATTGTTAACCGCTCACCGCCTCAAAATGCTCCACACCTTTGTGCCAAACATACCTATGTTCTACATAGGTTCATGTTTTTCTTTTTTTTGGGTAAAGGGTTACCCCGTTAAAATATTATTACTCGGAAAACAACTAAGTACAACAGTGTGGGTGAGTCACCGCTCTTTCATCAAACAATCACTAAATTTCAAAATGATCATTGTTCAACGCCACCGTCTCAAAAAGTTCCACACCGCTTCGCGCCAAATATACCTATGTTCTACATAGGTTCATGTATTTTCTTTTTTTTGTTAAAAGGGTTACCCCCGGTAAAATATTATTACTCCAAGAAACAATTAAGTACAACAAGTGTGGGTGAGTCTCACACATCAGCCCAAAAAGGCAAGCCAAACGCACTTACAATGCTTAAGATCTAAACCTAGCATAAGAAATGACAAGTCATACTTATGCAAAATAAAACAAACATCTATCTAATTTGACCATGTAGATTAATGTTATATGCGTCGGTATACTTCATTTGGGCACTAGTCAAACCATAGTCATCAAAGGTATCATCATTATAAGGTTCTTGATCATAGGTGTCCTCATTCCATTGCTTATATAAACTTTTCATGCCTGATCCACTACCACTTTTAGCACCGTCAAATGCCGTATAACTAGAAGTTTCATTGTAGTCCTCAAGAACTACTCCATCATCACTATCACTATCCAAAATAACCAAATTTACAACCTTAGAAAACGGATTACTTACCTTTTTTCCATCTTTAACCATGTCAGGTGTGCTATTTAAAGTAACATAAGGAGCAACATTGGACGAGCTAGGGATGCTTTTATTGTTTCTCACGTGACCCACATTAGCCTCCTTCTACATATGAAGCGACTTCTCATCATCACCCAGAAACACAAGTTTCCCCTCAATTATTTGACTTTCTAGATATGAATCTTTTCAACTAGATATGTAGTACTTGGACTGTCAAATGAATCAATAGTTGCACTCGCCTGTTTATCTATATTCTCAATTCCATTACCAAAATCCGAATATTTACTATTAGAAGTAAAGGATTGTTCAACAGTAGAAGCAACGTTAGGCATGTTTTTTTCTTAGTAACCATTATTTTTGATCTTTTAGGCGACTAATCTACAGGTTTTGAGCTCAATGACACACAAACTCTAATGGGGAGAATTCCTCGTTTTTGAAAAGTTGGCGTGATCATTTTTAAAGTTGTTTACAACTAGCATGAAATCAATTTGAGACCTTTCAAATTTATTGATGATAGTTAAAATCTTAATGTAACAGGTTTGAGTTATCAACTAATCATTCTTTGTAATTTTCCATGCGTAATTTTATTTCATTTAAGTACTAGCTTTGCATTTAATTTTATTCTGATAAGAGTTGTGATATTTAGGCCAACAATGAGGCCTCTTAATAGGCTCTACACCATTCATTTTTAACAAGTGTCATACACTTTTTCTCTTTCATCATTTTCCACCAATGAAAAAGAAATTTTCTACCAATGAGGGCCTCTTAATAGACTTACACCATTCATTACTAGGTGACAAATCATTTTCAACAAAAATACATTAAAAGGAAATTGACCATATCTTTGGAACACCAAAGCAGACTGTCTATCCTCTGACAAATATGGTATCAATAGCTCAGGTGGGTTTTCTAACATGATATATTCCTCAGATTGCCTCTTGCCTAAATTCGCCAACAGATCTGCACACTGGTTCCGTCTCTTTTGGTATGAACCAAGAAGCATTTTGTTGTCCCATAATCATTTTAATAGCCTCCTTTTCTAACCTGAGTGGATCATTCCCATCCTGAATAGCATTTATAGCATCTTGACTATCGGTCTCAATTTTCACATTTAAAAGATTCCTGTCTCTTATCAAACACAAACCTTTATAGATGCCCAAAATTTCAGCTTCTCTACTATCATACCATTCTCCATCTAACTTCCCCATGTACCCACACAACCATGTACCTTCGCTGTTTCTTATTAAACCACCAAAACTTGTGTGATTAGGATTCCTTTTCGAACTCCCATCAGTGTTTAGCTTCAGATAATTAGGCTCCGGGGACATCCATTTTGATGTAATCATTATTACAAGGTTAGTGTATTTAAGGATTATTGAACATTTTGTTGCTGTGAGAAGAGAGCATCAAGCACAACTTGTATATATAGTTATAAATGAGGTCAGTGTTTACACGCTTCCTTCCTTATTAACGATGTATTAGTATCCTTCATGGCAATATGTTTGAAATAGCAATCAAGCTTCCTTACGATGTATAGTAAACTTCGTGGAAAATATATTTCGAATTGCAATTAAGTATCCTTACTTACGACGTAGGTTGTACCCATCATTTAGTTTGAAAACTGACTGTATTTTGTGATAATAATTCTTTAGTTTCAAAACTGGTTGTTAAACGGGATTCATATGATGTATTTAGTAAAAAAAAAAAAAGGGGGGGTTATTTGCACCCATCATTTAGTCTTCATAAACAAATGCCGTGAGTAGGTCGACACTTGTATATTAAAATCTTTAACTTGACTAGATATGATAAACTAAGACTTTCAGTGTGGATAAACATCATACTATATATTGTCAAAACCCTTACCTAAAATTTTCTTTACATGAAAAGATTACCTAAAAAGTTTTTGAAATCCTTTTCCAATAAGTAATATATATTTTGAAAAGTTTTTGCTACTGAAGATAATTATTTTAGAAAACTTTGTATGTACGTGTTGCTTGTTTTCTACATTAGCATAAAAGATTAACAAAATGCATGATAAACTTCAGATAAACTGTTTACCTTAAACAATTATGCAACATTAGCAAAATATGTAAAAATAAGTGAAAACGTTAAGAATCTGGAAAAAAAATTCTTAGTAATCACTCAGGGAATTAACTAAAATTTCCATGGAGGAAATTGATTCATACACAGACTTGAAATTTAAAGTGTATTGATGACGATTTGACTACCAGTATACTCCCAAAAATTTTAGGCTAATTTTAAATTCCTCTCCAACATGTAAATCAAACCGGACCGCAATTCCATCCATGTTTCCGTCTATTCCACTTCTCACCGCCTCTACTTGATCGGGGCGATACCACCTCATCATGCTTAAAACCCAAATTAACGTGTGTTTTCTATTTCCAATGGTTGCATGGTATATTTAAGGTGTAGATGCATGCATGTGGTGACGCTGGAGTCCTTAAAAGGAAGAGAAAGTGGTGGGTGGTCGGCAAAGGTGACTGTGCATAACAGGAAGAGGCCAGCAACCTCTTATGCTATGGGCATGTCTACAAAATTTTAGAAATGAAAAACAACACTATAGATTAATTTTTGAAGCAATATTTATCACTATGACTTAGCTTGTTTTGTTAAGCACGGAGCCCCTTAACTAAAATTCCTTCCTCCGCCCATGTACATGAGGAAACAATGGTTATACAATCAAGGTGGGTGCATATTAATGTTCATAGTTTGGGTCACTCGATGATGAAAAAGCACTTAGGTTTTGGGTTTTAATGGCTCATGGATGCGTGACATGAGATGAAACTAAAAAGTAAAAAAATTGACAAATATATATATTTTTGTGTATGAATCAACTTCCTTTGTGTAAGTATCACTTCCCTTTGTATAAACATTGCAATAATGAGGTTTCTAACAAGATAAGATACACATATATTATTATGAACTTGTAATTAGATTTTGTCTCAAAGTTGAGTACGTGCATACAGCATCGTAGGGTTATAAATACTCCGTAGTTTTGATATGAGTTTGCAAAACGACCCGAATTGGAACGGGCTTTTATATTTTTGGGCTGGTAGGTATCAAAATAATAAGAAAACTCTTTACATAATAACCTAACCTAGATGTTCTGCATCCTCGTTTGCCAAGATACCAACCAGGGTTTGAATGGCAGAGGTAGTTATGTTGGATGAGTTTGAGGAGATACTTTTAAGATTGGATGTGGAAGATCTACTCCGATGCAAGAGCGTTTGTAAGTCATGGTATTCTTTTATATCAAGTCCTTATTTTGTTAAAGCTCATCTAAAACACAACAAAAACAATCGTGAATTTGGACTATTTAGAATTCGAAAACATTGGTCTATCCAGTGTCCTATTATGGTTGGTTCCTCCAATGGCCTCGTTTGCCTCTCTCCTTTTAACGTTTTAGCAGAATTTTTAGTAACCAATCCTTCCACTAGAGAGGTTAGAGAACTGCAAGCCCTTCCCTACAAGGACAGATCTAACCTGTGTTGGGGTTTTGGTTATGATTCATCTACGGATGATTACAAGGTTGTTGTCGGAAACAATCAAGATAAGCATCATATCCGTTTTCAAGTGTTGACCTTGAAATCAAATCAGTGGAAGTTTCTAGGAGAGCTGAATTATAATTTTTTTTGTCGACATGGCCCTGGTTTTGTATACAATGGGTCGCTTCATTGGTTTATGGATGATCCCAATAATAGTATGAATAAAGTTATTCTCTCTTTTGATTTATCTCTAGAAAAATTTAAAGAAATCCCCCAACCTGATGACACCGAATATGTGTGCGATTATGCAAATAAACTCGGGATGCTTGAAGATTGTCTATGCATATTTCGTACATGCTTTGGCAATGAAGATAACTATTTCCAAACATGGGTCATGAAAAGCTACAATGATAAACAGTCATGGGAACTGCTTCCATGTAATTATGAGAAGAAAGAGTTTGTTGCTGCTACTCCTGCATACCTAGTCGATTGCATTCCGGGCAACAGTTGGCGTTTATGTGAAGATGATAAAGGTAATATTGATCTGTCTTGGCGGGGTTGGCATAATATTGGTGCCCCTATCTTTGTCAAGAGCCTTGTATCTCCCTATTTATGTGGGAAACAAAAGAAAAGAATAACAAGACTCTAAAAGTGGATTTTAGTTATGATGTTACTTTAATCCCTTGTTCTTCCAAACATACCATGCTGAATAAGAAGAGAAAGAGGCACACAAAGAATAACAAGAGGAACAGTAAGGTGGGTTCTAATTATTATGCACAGTTCTAATCTATAATTATTTCAGGGCAAATGGTGCAAAAAACTATCAACTTTCACTTTTCTTTTGTGACAATAAACTTTTTTTTCCTATTAAAACAAAAAGTTTCTTAATGACTCTTATTGTAACAAAAAACTTAATGACTCTTATTGTAACCAAAAGCGACACGTGCAACATTAATTAAGGTTAATAGTCCAAAAAATATCAAACTTGCAACCTTTTCTATTGTGACAATAAACTTTAATTTTCCAAATCTCCACCACCACCCCCATCGCCAACACCATCAAGCTTCGGACCCTTTTCACGCGGAACCTCTCAACCGTCGGACCTCCACCGCCGACCTCACTTCCATAGATCCTCACTACGAAACCAAACTATCACGAATCCATTGTTGTCGTCATTCTTGATGCTTCCATGCCGCCGCTTTTTTTAAGACCAGGTTGTTGCCGCTTGTTGCTATTGATGCCGTTTGAGTTATATAATATGAGGTTTTGGGTCTTTTTCATATAAATATGAGTTTCTTTTTAAATCTTTAATCGAAGATTCTTTTTTATGAAAATCCGATTTTAGTGTTATTTATTAGATCGATATTTGATATATTAAAAAAGAACACTAAAAATCGGATTTTCATATATTAAAATCAAATATCGGATCTAATAAATAATACTAAAATCGGATTTTCATATATTAAATAAAAAAAAAAAAAAAAATCTTCGATTAAAGATTTAAAAAGAAACTCATATTTATATGGAAAAGACCCAAAACCTCATATTATATAACTCAAAACGGCATCAATAGCAAAGCGTGCAAATTGGCAAGAAAAGCAACAATGGCAAGCGCTCAATGACGACAACAAATGGATTCGGTGATAGTTTGGTTTCGATAGTGAGATCTATGGAAGTGAGGTCGGCGGTGGAGGGTCCGACGGTTGAGAGGTTCCGGTGAAAGCGTCCGGCAATGGCGTTGGTGATAAGTGGTGGGAGATTGGAAAATTAAAGTTTTGTCACATAGAAATGTTGCAAGTTTGTATATTTTTGGACTATTAACCTTAATTAATGTTGCCACGCGTCGCTTGGTTACAATAAGAGTCATTAAGAAGTTTTTGGTTACAATAAGAGTCATTAATAAACTTTTTGTTTTAATAGGAAAAAAAAGTTTATCATTACAAAAAAAAGTGAAAGTGATAGTGCTTTTAAACCATTCGCCTTATTTCTATGATGATGATTTCTATATTGCTATTTTTTTTCCTTTGCCTCAATTTTCTTAAATTGTAACTATATTCACCCGCTTAGACTTTTGTTTCACAGTCAATTGAGGAGATCCCCAGCCGAGTGCTTGAGTGTGATGTTTTTGAAGTACGGAGTATTTAAGATGTGAGCATTCTATCTTTCAGTATTCTAGTTTGTTGTGTTTGATGGTTTTAATAACTGTTTTCAAATTAGTTGGTTGTCTTTCAAGTTGTATTAAACCATCTTAATTCAGTTACGTTTCATATAATCCACATAGAACTTTTTAAACATCTTATTGATTGGCTCTTAATGTGAATGTCTGTGTGTGTATGTGTGAGATTGTTATGGTTAATAGTTACTCAAAATCAGCAATGGCATAAATTGTATGTTTTTAACAAGAATATCCATGTGGGTTCTCCTTGAGCTGTTTACATTTTCATCTATTTCATGTACTATTTCAATTTTCAAGGTACCACAAATATTGAATTTGCTACCGAGTTACTACTTGACTATGCTTGCTCTGTTGACGTATGGTCCGGACTGGGCCAGGAATGGGTCAGGCCCGGCATCAGCGGCCCACTCTACGCCTAAACCCTAATCCATGCCTATATATACACACGCAGGTTATCTCTAACCCTAAGATATATTGGCTACACTACGCCGATACTAACTTGACCGTCGGAGGTGGACCCGGCTCGGCCTCGGGTCCACTCTAACAGGGTTCTCTTTGTTGACAGGTCTACTAGGCTCGAGAAGACGACTAACGGCCCAAGGAGAGTCGTTGAATCTAGTCCACATGGATTATGCTTCAACAAGTTGGCGCCATCCGTGGGACCACGAATAAACTATGTTTCGTGTTCTCATATTACCGAAAAACAGAGATAAATTCCTAAAGTCGGTAACCCTAAATCTTTGCATTCTAGCACACGTAAAAGTTGCTTTAATTCTTTACATAAGATATTTTTAGATGCGTCAATATTATGATGTTAATTTAATAACGGCGCATCGGAATAACGGCGCATGTGAATTTAATAAAATAATATTCAGATGCGTCAATCATATTATGATGTCTATTCTTTTACATGGATACAAGAAAAGAAACGTCCGCACGATCGGACCTATTTTAAAACATCCGCACGATCGGATCTATTTTATTTTTTAATCCGCATGCTCGGATATATTTTATATTTTAGTCCGCACGATCGGACCTAAGAAAAAGCCCGCACGATCGGAGCTATTTTATTTTTTAGCCGCGATACATTCGCGCAGATACAATTTTTACGGTTGATACGCTGTTCGCTCAAACACCGCGATCGTGATAAATCTACCCGCGTAAGACCGTGCGTTCGAGATCTTCGCGAGAACGCGTGACGCGAATACCACGATGCTAGTCAATCGCCATGATGCGACCGGACCAAAAGCCGTGGTATAAACATCTGCGATCATCCGAAGCGTTCGAGTCTATGTGGTTACGATAAATCTATCTCGTCTCATAGTCGCGGTCACGGTACATCCATCCGAGTTTTTATTTTATAAATTAAAAAAAAAAAAAAAAACTCACGATAGGTTTTATATTTTTTATGCTATGCGCTCTATTATTCATGCTATCTGTGTCTCTTGTTTTAATTTATTAAGTTTTATATGTCGCGATTCGCGGCATATACTTTAATCTTTGCATTAAGTGTTTTTCGTGATTAAATAAGTTTAATGCTCTACACGAGTAGCACCATCAAACTTGGGGGCTACCGGGCATATCCTACTACTTTGCTTCCGCACGCAGTATATTTGGAAGCAGTTGTACGTGAGAAGTATTGCAAGACCGGTACAAAGACAGATTTAAATGCGCCACAAGACACATATAATGCCCATGGGGAGACGTCCTCCGTCGGTTGAAGAGATGGATGTAATGCGCACGCACACATCTTCTTTGGTTGTAAAGACTCGCGCAACACAAGACTTATCTTGCGAAGCTAACGTCTTCGTCGCACTCTTTGTTGCGCGACAACAAGACACTTATCTTGTGAAGCACGTCTTCCGTCGCACATCTTTGTCGCGCAAGACAACACACCGCTCTGAAGCACGTCTTCGTCGCACCATCTTCGCGTCGCCATCGTACAAAAGGTACGCCTCACCGGGATGCGAGATGCGGGTTCCACTTTCACCCACGCGCCATCGAACTTAAGTCTAGCATCCGCATCACGCATCGCGCATACTAAACTGGGGGCTTGTTGACGTATGGTCCGGACCGGCGGGGAATGGGTCGGCCGGCGTCACGCCCACTCTACGCCTAAACCCTAATCCATGCCTATATATACACACGCAGTTATCTCTAACCCTAAGATATATTGGCTACACTACGCCGACATTAACTTGACCGTCGGAGGTGGACCCGGGGCTACGGCCTCGGGTCCACTCCTAACGGTTCTCTTTGTTGACAGTCTACTAGGGCTCGAGAAGGCGACTAACGGCCCAAGGAGAGTCGTTGAATCTAGTCCGCGCCAGATTATGCTTCAACATGCTCCTTGATCTATTCTGCACCATGGCATGTCACTATGCTTAAGTAACCCGTGCTTTGTACCGGGCAATACTTTCTTATAAACACCTTTTAAAACATACATTCAAACATTTTAATCAAACAAAATAAAACATGATCAGTTGAAACAACATAACAATAGTCTAAAGTTTCATCTTTGACAAAACCACAAAATATTTCATTCAAACAAAAACATCAAAAACAATGTATTTCTTCCGACATTGATGTTTCTAAGGAAATGAAACTTCAACCTTTATTTTTTTATTTTATTATTATTATTTTGTGTGTGTGTGTGTGTGTAAAATTCTTTTGCAGCTTTATATTTCTTCAAATCCCTTTTTATTGTGACATGAAAACGCTTCTTTTATCCTAGTCTCCGATACACAAATACTTAGAACGAATAATTCCTCTTGAAGAAACGCACGTGTGTTAGAATATTAACATGGTGACTTCTTTGCGACGTTTGATATGATGTTCTGGGTGTCGATTCACTGATATGAATTTGAAACGTGGTGATAGTTAATGCGATGATATGTACACAATATAATGACTCGTGACTAAATTGTTTACTACTTTCATTATGGATTTAAACTATATGCTCGATAAACTTTTCACGGTCAAAATCGGTTAAGCATATACTTAATAATCTAAGTTGTCAATATTACAAGTGTTAGAGTTTCATCTATACAGTCACATTATGCCCCTGGTTGATTTAAATACTTTAAGCATCCATCTAACACATGAAATGGATAGACATTTACGCATTGTTCTTGATTTTAAAATTAAGAAGAAAATATAGGAATTAGAAGGAACTAAAGATAATCTTTTGTTCTCAAGATCTTTACTAAAAGAAAAGAAAAGAAAAGAAAGCGAGATGTAAGACTTTTTTGATACAAAATCGCCTATATTTAAGAAAAGGGAAGAAAGGAAAGTGTTTTACTTCTTTTCTTTTCATTGAACAATAGTTCACTTATATTTTGCTCAAAATGATTATCATATTTTATAGACTTTATGAAAAAAATGGCGAGTTTGACCATTCAAAACTAAAATAATATACTATTCGACCTTTCCAATAAAATTGTTCAAGTTCCATCTATGATACCAACGACTAAAGTTGATGGACAAATAAGAACCATAAGATAAAATTGTGCACTTTTTGTTACAATTTTTTGTCCATATGATGTTGCACTCCGTATATTGATGTTTTGTAGTTTTTTTATTTATGTATAAAAATGTAGTGGTAATAAGGATTCACAATGGGTCAAATGAGTAAAAGTTTTTCACTATTATAAAAAGCTTTTTAAATTAGTTTTTTAGCATTGCATCAAGCTTTTTGTAAAGGGGGTGATACTCACACCACATCTTTTGATACATGCATCACGATTTGTGCATTACAGTATTGTACGGTACAAACTGTAATGAAAAAATTGTGGTGCATTCATTAAAAGATGTGGTGTAGATATCAATTCTCTTTTGTTAAGCTTTTTAAAAAGACTTGGTGAACTTCAAGTCTTTCTTAAAAGCTTTAGTAACTAAATGTGTTAAGCATTATAGATGCTTATGGTTTTAGGTCGGTTCTTTTGTAGGCCGGCCCAATGGCTTACGCGTGTTTCAACTCGACCCGAATTCATCCGAATTAGATTAAAATCAACCCCAAACCAACCACTCACAGTTCACTTCACTCTCTCTAACTTTTCTCTCACAAACAAACAAACAAATTGATAAAGTGCTATCAAGACGTGTGATGCGGCGGATTGCAACACTGGAGTTTTACAATCCTCCTAGCCAGAGTATATAATCATTGTAGTGTAGTATAGGCAAGACTTGAAAGATGATCGTTCTCTAGAGAAATAGTGAGTTAATTTCAAAGTGTATGCCAATTTAAGTTTAAATGTTGAGGGAAGAATATTTTTGTTATTTTTATATTTTATTGAAAGCAGGTAAAATACGGGTATGAGAGAGTTGGTTTTAAATACTAACCAAACTAAAATGCGACAAAATTATACAATAAGAAAAGTAAAGTGGTGGCGAACTTCTTATAGGAGGAAAAACGTATTTATCTTGAATTCCATTACTCCTTAGTTATCTATTACTAAGTAATCGAATTGTCACGTCCGTGCTAATGGAATGTGAAGTATTTCTAATTTTTTGTTGTGGGTTGGCCAGTCCTCACATCTATAGTCTAGCAGTCTAGCCTAAATGAATAACGCATGTATGATATGCCAAGCTCACCCAATAACTAGCTATGCAATAAATACCTTTTGCAAATTAATAACCTAAGACATAAAAATTAATTGGACACGTTTTAGTGGAATTCCAAGCTAGTCTAGTTTTCCCTATCCAGTTTTCGAACTCCTAACGTGCACATCATTAGACAAGAGACGACAATCAAAGTAAATAATAACTAGATTTCATGCAATCAGAGTAAATACTAATCACTTTAGCCTAGCAAAGTAATATAAAGAAAAGCAAATAAACAAATCAAACAATAACACATAGACATGGTTGAATTATTGATTAAATGACTTATCTCAATAATACATGGGGTCTTCAATGGTTGGAAAAGGCCTAAAAAGCTACTAAAAACCGACTGTGATTTAGTGGTATAAGTTCTACAAAGTTGCACACACAATAATGAAAAGTTTGTATTTCTCTATATTGCTATTTTTTTTTCCTTTGCCTCAGTTTTTTTAAATTGTAACTATGTGCCTTTAATATTGCGAATGGTTGTTGAGTTTATAAAATATATAACATACAATAAACAAGTAAACATCAAGAGTACACAGCGGAAGACTTAAAGATCATAACAAATAAATAATTAACTGAAAGTATGCGTAACGTACCTCTTGCGAATGTCAGATCTCTTGAGCAAACCAAAGAAGTGGTTTAAAAAGTTGTCCCTTACCGTTCTACAACTCAAACCAAATGATGTAAGAATAATGCCTTACAACCACGTTCTTGTACACACGAATTAACCAACGAATCAAGCGATTGCTAGATCTAACACAAGTCCTCGTTTAAGAAAAACGAAACCAAACTCCCTTACTTGGGGTGTTCGGCCGAATATAGGACAAGAGAGAGGAGAGGAGAGATCTAGGGTTAATTCAATGCACAAGTATCTGAAACCCTATAACCTAACCCTCCTTATATACTAGTAGGTAAACTTAGGGAACAAGTTAGGAAATTAGGCCTTGGAGAGGCCCCTATGGCCGGCCACTCTTGAAAGCCCAAAGCCAAACCCATAACTTTTCCAAGTTTTCCATTTCTAGTCCTTTCTCTTTTCATTTAACGGTCGTTAGTCATTTTTCCGTTAAATACTTAACGATCGTTAACCGGACTTAATGTGCAATAATTAATCGTAAACATAAACATTAATTATTAACTTTAATTCTCATTCGCTAATGCGTGCAATCCGTGGTCACGAGTTCGAATCCGGACATTCACATGTTTGTAAATATATACATTTCCATGACTCCACTGGATATGTTTACAAAGCGTGAAATGACATTGGTTAGCGTCTAGCAACACGCCAATGCCCCGGTACAACTCGTGTATGGTTTCTCTGGAAAAACCAAGTTTGATGATTCATCATCATATTCATCCTTTGTTTCTAATACCATGTTAACAAGAATATGGATCTTACTCATTTCTTATTTAACTATTATGTTTCTCGCTTTATATGATTTATTAAGATTACCAATTCTTACGAGCAGAAGACCTTGGGTATGGTCATACAAACATCTTAACAATCTTACGAGGGCCCAGAGTATTATACTTCAAAATAAATTTGAAGGAAACAAATCTCATTTTGACTACAAGGTGATTCATAAATTTCGCAACACTTCGAAAACAACCCTTATAACTACCGGTTATGTGTGGCGTTAGATTGCTTCACAAAATGCACTACATCCATGACATATCTCTTGTATCTCAAGTCAAGGATAAAAATCCATGATATACTTAATGACAAATATCCATAAAGTATTATCATGCGGGTGGGATAAGTCCTATATTCAATTCATTGAATATCATCGAAATTAGTCATGCTACGCATCAATATACTTTCAAGTATATTCTAACTAATACTCGATTTGTCTTAATTCAATATCATTCCCATGTTATTGATTGACAACGGACTATTTAGAATAACTTAAGTTATTCAAGGATTTAAACATGCAAATATAGGACAACATCATAATAAATGAATAATAAACATAACAAAATACTTTATTTCATTTCAATAATAATGTTTACAATATCCTTTTATCTAAAATACTTAGTCACGAGATGGGCATGAAACTACTAGCTAAGCGAAGTCCAAACTTATCGAGACAAATGATTAAGTTTTCACCGTGTAAGGCCTTCTTTAACGGATCCGCTAGGTTATCATCTGTGTGAACTTTGAGCAACTCAATTTCACCTATCTCGACTTGCTCTCGAACATAGTGATATTGTCTAGGATAGTGTCTGGTGCCCTTCATGACTCGGGTTCATGGGCAAAAGTAATTGCGGTTGAATTTTCACAATATACTTTAATAGGATTTTCAATCGACGGCATAACACCAAGCCCCGAAACAAACTTCCTTATCCAAACGCTTCCATGGCGACCTCGGGCCGCTATGTACTCACTTTTCAGCAGGACATCGCAAGTGTTGTCTTTTTACTCTTCAATCCACACCTCCATTGATGACAAAAATGTAACCCGTTTGAGACTTCGTATCATCTTTGTCACACTTCCGGATGCATCGCAATAACTGTAATGATAGTTATGTACATATTTCCACATACACTATGAACATATCTCTTGTAGCCCTAAGGTACTTGAGTATATGTAATGACGATCGATGAATTTCACCGGATTCGTTGATACCGATCGTCAAGTTTTGAGCAAACACCACATCGAGCTTTGTACATCGTACCGCGTACATGATAGATCCTACACCAAGCATAAGGAACTTTCTTCATCGTGCCACCTCTGCGGTGTTGAAGCACAACCTTGGTCGCTCAAACCATGATTTACTTTGGAATTTTGCATATTGAATCTCTTCACTATTTTGTCAATGTAAGCACTTTGGCTTAAACCAATTAGCCGCCTTGATCTATCCCTGTAGATCTTGATTCCAGTATATATCTTGCTTCCTAAGTCTTTCATCGAAAACATTTACCAAGATAGGCTTTCACCTCATTCGGACTTGGTATATGATTTCCCATGATTAATATGTCATCGACATACGAATAAGGAAAGTAACACGACTCCGCTAGCTTTGTGATATACACATGGCTCATCAAGATTCCGAGTAAATCCAAAACTTTTGATTTCTCCATCGAATCTCTTATTCCATTGCCTTGATGCTTGCTTCAGTCCATAAATGGACCTCTTAAGCTTGCATACACGGTTAGGAAATAATGGATTCACAAACCCTTCCGGTTGTGCCATATAGATGTCTTCATCTAGACGGCCATTCAGAAAAGCGGTTTTGACATCCATTTGCCAAATCTCATAGTCATAGTGTGGAGCTATAGCTATGAGAATCCTAATAGCTCTTATGTCCGCTACAGGAGAGAATGTCTCCTCGTAGTCAATGCCATAGGTTTGAGTAAAACCTTTAGCCACTAGACGAGCCTTGTAGGTGTGTACATTGCCATCCATGTCAGTTTTCTTCTTGAAGATCCACATACTTCCAACGACTTTAACATTGGGAGGAAGGTCAACATCAATCCAGACATCATTATCTTTCATGGATTGCATTTCCCCATTCATAGCAATCTGCCATTTATCCTTTTCGGGATCACCATGCCGACCTTATAGTTGGCGGGTTCATTAAGATCCCAACCATATTTTCCTCCACCTCGTTAAGACATAGGCGGTCGGTGCACGTATAGTCCTTTCGGACCTACGGATGGGAACAACTTCGGGAGGAGCACCTAAGCTTTCGTGTTCTTCTTGAAGTTGGCTAGTGGTTTCGAAGGTGTTGTATCTTCTTGATCATATTCCGGATCATATACTCTCCCATTGAGTTCTTGAGATATGAGATTCCTTTCAAGGAAATCTCCATACCTAGCCACAATGACTTTATTCTCGGTTGGGTAGAAAAGTAGTAACCCATAGTTTCCTTAGGGTATCCTACGAAGATACACTTAATGATTTGGCTTGGAGCTTATCGGTGTGTCACGTTTAACAAACGCTTCACATCCCTGACCTTTAAGTAAGAAAAGTTGGGAGTTTTTCGGTCCATATTTCATATGGAGTTTTAACAACCTTCTTTGTTGGAACCATATTCAAAATGCGAATAGCAGTTTCAAGGGCATAATCCCAAAAAGTAAAAGTTAGAGTCGTAAGTTCAAACATTGATCGTACCATGTCAAGTAAGGTACGATTTCTCCTTTCAGATACACCATTTTGTTGTGGAGTATAAGGAGATATGAGTTGCTGGATAATTCCACACTCAACTAAGTAATCTTTGAACTCTTGACTTATATACTCACCACCTCTATCGGATCGAAGAGCTTTAATCTTCTTTCCAAGTTGTAATTCTACTTCACTTTTGAAAACCTTAAATGTTTCAAAGACTTCATGTTTATGTTTAAGTAAATAAACATAACCATAATGACTGAATTCATCCGTAAAGGTTAAGAAGTAAGAAGCACCGCGTTTTGACACATGTCTAAGTGGACCACACACATCAATGTGTATTTGTAACACCCCAACCCGACAAGGGTAGAAGTGTCACATTCTGGTGTCATATCAGAACATACAGATAAAATCCTTACAAACGAGAACCTTAAAAATGAAGTATCAAATCATATAAACAATCGACTGACAAGGAAGATTACAAAATCCAAAATGTCTAAAATAAAATGAAATCTCAAAACAATAGCCCGACAACATAAATTCAAATAATAAGGTAACTAGGGTTGGTCCACTCAAATAATCCAACTCTCACCCATCAAAGCCCATCTTCAAACCTAACACCGCCGAGGAAAAGAAATGCGGTGAGCTTAAAAACAAAGTGAGCGGATATAACAAAGCGAAAGCTAACTAGAATCAAATGCAAAATGAACAAAGGAAGCGGATAATAAAGTCACGTGAAATGAGAACAATGAGTCAATGAGGTCTGCGAGAACACAATTATACGAGATATCCAAAGCGAGCAGATAACAAGGAGGACGAAACAAAGCAAAGCATCGATGACATATAAACAAGCACATACGAACCGGACATACGAGAACCGAAACATAAGCAAACATAGCGGTCGCATCCACACAACATATACGTCATACAATCAATTCAGAAATCGGAAGACATACAAGCCAAACAGTATCTACAGAGCGGAAGCAATTAATTAATAAGTGAGCATGGCAATTCACACAGTCAAAACCCTTAGTCAAAACATAACCAAGATTATGCTTAGAAATACTAACAGAGTCAAAACATGGCGGTCACACGTAACAAGTAGGAAATACAAGAAGAGCATTATAATTAAATGAATTAAAGACATAGCGAGCAACTAAATAAATTACCAAGCCGGACGTCACAAGTTAGGACATTTACCCAATCAAACCGTAGCATAGATGTAAATGTAAACATGGCGGGTCAACAATAAGCCGATAAGGACACAACGAATAGTCACGATCCACGAGATTAACTTACAAGTACACATAATAACTAAACAAAACTATCGATTACACATTAGCATAGTCAATAAACAAATGCAAAGGTTCACGTAACAATGAGATCACATATCATCAGATGAAAACAGGTAACTCAGATAACCGCATATTAACCACATCATAGCAGGATAATCAGTAGTCACAATAAACGTAAATAGCATAAACAATCCAATAAACATATAATAACCAGGTACGTGAATGGAACGATAGTCTGAAGTAACAGAATGAGAGTGTAATAGATCAAAGCAATGGAACATATATATCTTGGTAGTAAAGTGAGTCATATAAGGGTATTGGGTAAAGGACGGTCAATTCGAGAATATGGTGCGTGGGAATCCGGAAGGTACAATATAGGTATATCAAAGTGTAAGGGTTGTCGAAATCTATCCCGAGCCAACAAAACAAACCATATCAATAGTGGCAATAGCGACCAAGTAACCAATAGTAACCATTGTATTCGGAGGGTGACCTCGGAATACCAAACCAATAGGAGGAGACCTCGGTAACAAATGGAGTAGCTAGCTCCCAAAATGTGAGGGGTGTATTGCACACACGCACCGCATCACCAAAACAAATCATATCATATCAAATTCAAATCAAAACAAATCTAGGATGCATCCATACCCCCGCAAAACAATAGTGGCCATACAATATATCCAAGCGCGATAATCAATACAAAATGGGGACGGTGTGGAACATCACTCAACCACACTAAAGTCATGCCATTGGTGCATCAATGACACGGACATGGAACCCCATGCCTAGTTAATGGCTCGGTATCAATCAAGGGTCAAACAAAGGTTCAAAGTGTAGCAATATGTAAGTCTTCACAATTAAAGGTTCAATATCAATGGTTCACAATTCAGAGGTTCATAGCAATAGTTCAATATCAAGGTCCAATATCAAAAGTTCAATATCAAAGGTTCAATAGCACATATTCAATAACACAGGTCAATAGCAACAGTTCAGTAGCAATGGGTTTAATAACGGAAATTCAGTAACAGTGGTGCAATAACAGAGGGGTCAATAGCAAAGCAAAGATTTAATAGCAATGATAAATAGCAAAGAAATATCATAAGTGGATGAATTCAAGGGATCAGAAAGTCATGAGAAATCCCTACTGAAAAGGGATAGAATATCTGTACCTTATTCGAAGCAAGCAAAATAGGAAAGTAAGGTCGCACGATGAATCAATCTCGCCGTCCGGAACCTATGAATTAGATAACGCTTATTAAAGTCGAATTACTCATTTAGACGGCTTTCCATTTTTAGCAAGTTTCCAATTTTAGTAACTTTCCATTTTAGGTAACTTTCTATTTTAGGCAGGTTTCCACAATTAGCATGTTTCTATAGTTAGCAGGTTTCCATAAATAACAATTTCCATAATTAATCGAATTAGGTTTTGTTTCAGAATAAGAAATAATTAGATTTAGGGCTTTTAAAACGTAATAACTTCGAATGATTCAATTAGGGTTCTTAACGAAATTTATTTCCATAATGGTCAATTTAGAGTTTCTTAAGCATTAGTTAAGTTTAATAAATATCTTAGTTATGCTTAGATTTTTAATGCCTTTACATGACATTTTAATAATGTCCAGGGCCGATCATAATGATAATTAAAGTGTAGGGTCAAAATGTCAAAGTGTCATAGTTTAGGGTTTAGTAAGTAATTAAATAAAAAAATATCATGCAAATAAAATGCTACATCCGTACATGGGATTTTAAGAGACTCAATTACATGTTATATTCATGCGTACATGATAGAAATCTCGACAATCTTTACCCTTGATCGCGGTTCACAATATTCACAAATACGACAAGGTAAACATGCCAATGGACTAACACGATGCCCGTCTCCCCCGACCCCCTTTCAAAATACCAAACGACGCACGAAGCTTCCGCGATCGATATTTAAACTTACCCTCTCAAGACAAATGTATACATGTGGTATCTTGTTGAACTTCCTTACTTGTTTTATAATTACCCTTTTATGTATCCTTTTGACATACATGCATACCCAACGTTTTGACCCAGCCCCATGCACACACATGATAGATATGCGTTCAGTTTACAACATGCTTGATTCTCAATGACTTTTGGTCTCACTTGATCGATGCATACACATCAAAATACAACATAAAATCATGTCCAAAAAATGGTGCGCATGAAATGGTGGAACAGATTCAAAATTGGTGTAGATACATGTGGTCAAAATTCATGCTTCCATTTTTATACACATAGATGTTCTCTTGATTCCACGTGACCGGACTAATATTTTGTGTGATAGATTTATTTGATATCGCATGCATTAATATGGATATGCTCACGGCGAGGACAAGAAAGCAAGGAATGGAAACATGGAAAATTTGACGTTTACTAACCTTGTGCTTGTCGAATGGAAAAAAAAGGCCACGAGTAAAACGAGATCGAACCAAGAAACCAATAATCAAAACCAATCCAAACTGATTCGTCCCTCCCTTTGCACCAGAACGCCATGAATCAAAACACCCTCCTTGAACCAGCAAGACCACGATCAATGCCCCTTTCACCAGCCTCCTTGTGCTTGCTTGCTTTCGATCGAATGGAAGGAGAAAGAAACCTTGCCGTCATTTTGTGGTTTAGGGTTTTATGTACGTTTTATTTTGGATGTGAGAATGGAAGTTGCATTTGATGATAAATGAGAATAAATAAATAAATAAAAGAGTTAAGGGAAGTAAAATGGGGAATGATCTTTAGCCGAGTTTTAGGGAGAAGTCAATGGACCAAATCAGTATTTTATTCACAAATGTAGAGGAGATTTAATTGGAATTTATCTGGTGGTTAAGGCGCCCATTTAGGCCGATTAGGAGGGGAAAAGTCATGACAATTTCAATTTCCATAATTATCAAATGCATTAGTTTTAATTTAAATTTTCTTTTATAACTTGTACATGATATCGTTCAAATGACTTATAATGTGTGATATCTATTTTATAAGACATAAGGTATAAGTAGGTTATTAATTATCTTGCATAAGTCACTTACAATTTAAGCGTTAAATATATTCAATGAAATTAGACATATTTTGCGTACTTCACAAATATTAACTTGAGGGGTATAATGGTCTTTTAACACGTTTACGATCTTTAGGGTTTTACAACTCTTCCCCTCTAAAAAAATTTTCGTCCTCGAAAATTGAAGTCGCAAAGGTACACGGAGACATACAAGTTTAAGGCGGACGTAGCAATCCATAGCCTCACACAGATCATAACGATTTCGGTTTCAAAGCGTACAAATCTTACACGTAACAGATATCGGTGAGAATCTCACAAAGAGGTACAGAATTCCAAACGAACATGAGGAGTGACAATTAACGGATACAAGTCATATTCCATTCACGTACCAACCCCAGGCATTTCCCAAGATGTCGTATGATTTCAATAAGTTCAGATTATATGATCTCGGTATTATCACGTTGATCAGGCGTCATAATACTTGCATCACATAACAAGTCCTTATTGTCACCATATTCTGTCCCGGGTCATGACAAACCACATAGCCAAAATCACACAAAACATATCACATACAGATAACAAGTAACATACCAAAGCAGGCCAGATCACATACATACAACATATACTACATCAAACAACTTACCATATCACCAAAGAAGAAGGTCACCAACTTGCTCGAAACGGTTCCTCATGACTCGTTACTGACGTCCCAAAAGAAAACTGAGATATTACCAAAATGCTAACCGATAAAAGTTCACAATTCAAAACCGAGCTCTGAACAAATCAAAGAAAAGCAATACCGATCAAAATCACTTAACAAAATATCAAACCGCCTCAAAACGCGTGACAAACAAATCGGAGTAACACAAGTCGCGCCAAATCATATGAAGTAGATGAACCTTCTCGACCACGGTTGAATCTTGTCTCCGTCTTTTGCGTATTTGGTTGATCCGTCTAGCTTCCTCCAACGACATCCCGATGTCTCCAAAGAAGACGGCGGTGGGTGTGCTTCGCTTCATGAACCTCTCCATTTCGGGGCCATTGCGACACGCAGGTCGGCATCATCTTCTTTGGCTCCACGGGTAGTCTCCATCTAACGATCGACAAACGGACGAGCGAAAACAAAATAACAAATTTCGATACGAAAAGAGGAGGGCCAACTCAGCGAAGACAAAAGAATATCGAAGTCAAATCTGAACGACAATCAAATAAATCAGAGAAGATCAGAACAGACGGAAGCCTAATGTCTACCCAGTCCTCACAGGTCAATCCTAAGGTCAACAAGACGAAACCTAGCTCTGATACCATAATTGTAACACCCCAACCCGACAAGGGTAGAAGTGTCGCGATACGGTGTCATATCGTAACATCTGAGATAAAATCCTTACAAGCGAGAACCTTAAAATGAAGTATCAAATCATATAAACAATCGTGACAAGGAAGATTACAAAATCAAAATGTCTAAAATAAAATGAAATCTCAAAACAATAGCCCGACAACATAAATTCAAATAATAAGGTAACTAGGGTTGGTCCACTCAAATAATCCAACTCTCACCATCAAAGCCCATCTTCAAACCTAACACCGCCGCAGAAAAGAAATGCGGTGAGCTTAAAAAGCCAGTGAGCGAGATATAACAAAGCGAAGCTAACTAGAATCAAATGCAAAATGAACAAAGGAAGCGGATAATAAAGTCGCGTGAAATGAGAACAATGAGTCAATGAGGGTCTGCGAACACAATTATCTGAGATATCCAAAACGAGCAGATAACAAGGAGGACGAAACAAAGCAAAGCATCGATGACATATAAACAAGCACATACGAACCGGACATACGAGCTGAAACATAAGAAAACATAGCAGGCGTCGCATCCACACAACATATCGTCATACAATCAATTCAGAAATCGGAAGACATACAAGCCAAGCGGTATCTACAGGAAAGCGGAAGCAATTAATTAATAAGTGAGCATGGCAATTCACACAGGTCAAAACCCTTAGTCAAAAACATAACCAGTATCATAACAGCAGAAATACTAACAGAGTCAAAACATGGCAGTCACACGTAACAAGTAGGAAATACAGTAAGAGCATTATAATTAAATGAATTAAAGACATAGCAGAGCAACTAAATAAATTACCAAGCCAGACGTCACAAGTTAGGACATTTACCCAATCAAACCGTAGCATAGACAGAAATGTAAACATGGCAGGTCAACAATAAGCCGATAAGGACACAACGAATAGTCACAGTCCACGAGATTAACTTACAAGTACATAATAACTAAACAAAACTATCGATTACACATTAGCATAGTCAATAAACAAATGCAAAGGTTCACGTAACAATGAGATCACATATCATCGGATGAAAGCAGTAACTTCGGATAACCGCATATTAACCACATCATAGCGGGATAATCGGTAGTCACAATAAGCGTAAATAGCATAAACAATCCAATAAACATATAATAACCAGTGCGTGAATGGAGCGATAGTGCAAGTAACGAGAATGAGGTGTAATAGATCAAAGCAATGGAACATATATATCTTGGTAGTAAAGTGAGTCATATAAGAGTATTGGGTAAAGGGCGGTCAATTCGAATATGGTGCGGTGGGAATCCGGAAGGTACAATATAGGTATATCAAAAGTGTAAGGGTTGTCGAAATCTATCCACGGGTGTTACAATTATGGTATCAGAGCAGAACATACAGATAAAATCCTTACAAACGAGAACCTTAAAAATGAAGTATCAAATCATATAAACAATCGATGACAAGGAAGATTACAAAATCAAAATGTCTAAAATAAAATGAAATCTCAAAACAATAGCCGACAACATAAATTCAAATAATAAGGTAACTAGGGTTGGTCCACTCAAATAATCCAACTCTCACCCATCAAAGCCCATCTTCAAACCTAACACCGCCAGGAAAAGAAATGCGGTGAGCTTAAAAGCCCAAAGAGAATGATATAACAAAACAGCTAACTAGAATCAAATGCAAAATGAACAAAGGAAGCGGATAATAAAGTCACGTGAAATGAGAACAATGAGTCAATGAGGTCCTGCAGAACACAATTATACGATATCCAAAACGAGCAGATAACAAGGAGGACGAAACAAAGCAAAGCATCGATGACATATAAACAAGCACATACGAACCGGACATACGAGGCTGAAACATAAGCAAACATAGCAGGTCGCATCCACACAACATATCGTCATACAATCAATTCAGAAATCGAGAAGACATACAAGCCAAACGGTATCTACAGAGCGGAAGCAATTAATTAATAAGTGAGCATGGCAATTCACAGTCAAAACCCTTAGTCAAAACATAACCAAGATTCATAACGTAAATACTAACAGAGTCAAAACATGGCAGTCACACGTAACAAGTAGGAAATACAGTAAGAGCATTATAATTAAATGAATTAAAGACATAGCAGAGCAACTAAATAAATTACCAAGCCAGACGTCACAAGTTAGGACATTTACCCAATCAAACCGTAGCATAGACAGAAATGTAAACATGGCAGGTCAACAATAAGCCGATAAGGACACAACGAATAGTCACAGTCCACGAGATTAACTTACGAAGTACACATAATAACTAAACAAAACTATCGATTACACATTAGCATAGTCAATAAACAAATGCAAAGGTTCACGTAACAATGAGATCACATATCATCAGATGAAAACAGGTAACTCAGATAACCGCATATTAACCACATCATAGCAGGATAATCAGTAGTCACAATAAACGTAAATAGCATAAACAATCCAATAAACATATAATAACCGGTACATGAATGGAGCGATGATGCGAAGTAACGAATGAGAGTGTAATAGATCAAAGCAATGGAACATATATATACCTTGGTAGTAAAGTGAGTCATATAAGGGTATTGGGTAAAGGACGGTCAATTGAATATGGTGCGGTGGGAATCCGGAAGGTACAATATAGGTATATCAAAGTGTAAGGGTTGTCGAAATCTATCCCGAGCCAACAAAACAAACCATATCAATAGTGGCAATAGCACCAAGTAACCAATAGTAACCATTGTATTCGGAGGGTGACCTCGAATACCAAACCAATAGGAGGAGACCTCGGTAACAAATGGAGTAGCTAGCTCCCAAAATGTGAGGGTGTATTGCACACGCACCGCATCACCAAAACAAATCATATCATATCAAATTCAAATCAAAACAAATCTAGGATGCATCCATCGCCCCTGCAAAACAATAGTGGCCATACAATATATCCGCGCGCATAATCAATACAAAATGGGGACTGTGTGGAACATCACTCAACCACACTAAAGTCATGCCATTGGTGCATCAATGACACGGACATGGAACCCCCATGCCTAGTTAATGGCTCGGGTATCAATCTGAAGGGTCAAACAAAGGTTCAAAGTGTAGCAATATGTAAGTCTTCACAATTAAAGGTTCAATATCAATGGTTCACAATTCAGAGGTTCATAGCAATAGTTCAATATCAAGGTCCAATATCAAAAGTTCAATATCAAAGGTTCAATAGCACATATTCAATAACACAGGTCAATAGCAACAGATCAGTAGCAATGGGTTTAATAACGGAAATTCAGTAACAGTGGTGCAATAACAGAGGGGTCAATAGCAAAGCAAAGATTTAATAGCAATGATAAATAGCAAAGAAATATCATAAGTGGATGAATTCAAGGATCGGAAAGTCATGAGAAATC